>OY740770.1:110347530-110742530 GCA_963513935.1 Aphrophora alni
AGTTAAGCATAGACTAACATAAAATAGTATTTTTCGCCATGTAGACAAATTGTCTCTACTGAATTTTTTTAATTTTAAAGGAAAACAAAGTTCATTTCTTTGATCTAGAGTTTTGCCTGGTGTATATCGAGTTAGGTAGTCCAAAAATTACATCCTTTGCATTCTAGAAAAGAATTTATCGCTAGAAAAGAGCGTAGCGTATTGCGGTGGGTTTAAGAGATTTATTTGTAATGATTGATTGATTAACTTTTTTGGTGATAAGATAAGGTGTTTTTTTTTTTTTTTAATGGACATTTATATTAATAGCCTAAATACTTATTTCATTAGTGTTGGGAGAATTTGGGCTGTCGTTATTCCATACACTTTGCATGAAGTTCCAATTCACCCGGCGAAAATCGCAGTTTGGTGTGCCATAACATATCTGGTTGGACTGATTTCCTTCGACAAAAATTCCGTCGCTTATGGACAAATGATACGATAATTTGTATTTATGCTTCTAGTTGATGAGGCGAATCGTAAGTATAATCGAAACGGTTCGATCTGTCTCACCTCTATTGAAACAATGACGGTTCTTTATGAGTTCTTTGACGATCGATTATTCACTCAAAATTTGTTGGATGTGTTTATCGTATTTTATTTTTTTCTGTGGATCTAACTTAAAGACTCAATACTGCAATGATCCTAGTATAAGGCAAGATTTACAAAATATTTCTGTCTGTTACAAAATGAAGATAAATTCAGCATCTTTTGTAAAGGTATCTTAAAAACTAAAATATCTCAAGTGTAATATGTAAAACGTGAATAATACCTTATAATTAACGAATATTTGACAATGTCTTTATTAAGATTTCGGAGATCTACAAATCACCCTGTAAATCGGATATATAAATAAATTTTAATTTTTATATAATATATTACTGATTTTTACGAGTAAATTATTGTCTTAAGATTGACTCTTCTTAAAGTTCATCTTACAAAGTTTACTTCATTTATTTAAATAAATAAATCTTTCATACAATAAAAAAAAATAATAACAAGAAACCACTGTAACGACATAAAATTTACTCGATTGTCAAGCACCAATAATGTTTTAAATCATACAGATGATTTTAATCAAAACAGTTTCACTGGAGTAAAATTTCTGTAAATGTTTTCAGATTCTAAATGGTTGTTTTTACGTGATTTCTAACAAATTAAACATTTTAATCCTATTGAATATAATAAATAAATAACATTTCTTGTTTATGTAATAAAGTTGAATTAAATCTGAAACTATTATCATTTTAAATTAAAATAATATGTAATATAAAAGGTTTTGATATTTTCTTTATATTCGATATTTTGATCCTGCTTTTCTACCTTCTGCTTGAAATCCGTTTCTTCATCTGATAACAAATTCCGGGGTTTAATCTTGAATTCAAGAATAGTTTATCCATCTTACAATATTTTAGCACTAAAAAACAAAACAAAAATATGAATTCCTGATTTATGTTTAAAATTTTGAATAAAAGTTACAGAAAATAATGCCATCAATATATTACATTATAAATAAATACTGTATTGAACTTGATTTGTGAGATAATATTAGATAGACTCAATAGAAATATTTGTGAGATCTTGTGTTCGAGTTGTAGTTTACCTAATATAAGGATTTAAAATTAGTTTTTGCTAATTATGTTTTTTTCTGAAATTTACCATTAACTGTTTATTATTGTTCAAAATAAACATTATTTATAAAATATAGAGTTGTATAGTGATAAATATAAATAAAATAAAATAAATTACCACCGTTTCTTAGTTAAAATAGAACAAATTGTATAAACATTTAATAGTTTACGTGGTATGTTCATAGTTAATTTGAAATGAAAGTGAGGGTAACACAAGCCTAGAAGAATAAATGTGTAGTACCAAGCTAGGGTAATTAGGTATTGTCAGAATACGGAACCTCTGAAGGGAAGGATATGAATTACAAATAATAACTCTACTATGTGAGTTCGAATAATAATTTATTTTAATCAACGACATTCTGTCTACCATACAGGATGGTACAGATTATTTTACATTTGCTTTAATCAAGACAGAGTAAGTTTAAACATAGATCATTATTGAATCACTGTTCATAAATTGTTTCCTAAAGCCGAAACTTTTTAATGCCGAATCACATTCTTCCATATTGTAATACAAATTTAATTAGTTTTAAATTTAGAATATTAAATTCATTAATGGATATTGAAGGTAGTAAACATCAAAATACACAACAAATATTATAGTTTATATTGTAATTGAAATATTAATCCTCTACGGTTAATAGATCTGTGTCGAATACATATTTTCAAACAATAGACTAATAAAATGTATTAATTACAGTAGTTGCCAGGACATTTGGCATTGTTCCAGGCAGGAGGAAACCAAATTAAGAGGAAACAAATTTTCAATTGGAGAAATTTAATGGATTGGATAGTGGTTTCAATTGTTAAAGTTCCATTTGCAATCGACACTGATTTATGCATTTCTGAAGACTGTAAATTTGAGGAAAATTTATGTTAGTTTATTTTATAATAAGAATTTTCAAATTCATTTTTGAGTTTTTGTTAAATTGCACTATAAATTTAAAACAACTACATTAATTATAGATTTTTCTCTTATTGATTAACACAATCAACATCAATTAATTTTATTATTTTTGGTATAGTTTATTAGGACAATTTCAATCATTTCAGTAAATATATACACTACTTTCCGAAAGTGAGAATTAACTGTCGTTATCATTTGTTAAACCTAGAAGAAAAAACGTGAACAAGGACAACGTATCACAACACAGTTTCGGAAACTAAAAATGAAGGTTTGGAAAACTAAAAATGAAATAATATCCTAAGAAAAGTTCTTATGTAATAAGAGTGTAATGCATAACGAAACTGTATTGTAACACAAGAAATAATAAAATACTAAGCCGAAAAGTGGACCTAAATTGGTCAACTAGGAGAAAAGGATGTGTTGTAACGGTTAATTTACGTATTGGATTTTTCAAAGGGAAAAACACATTACCACATTTTTCAAGATGAGACCTTGTGATCGATCACTGTGGAGAATTAACCATATACGTTACAGCAATAACTCTTTTGAAGTAATCACATGAAATTTATGTGTCAAATTCTCGTGAGAAAGGATATAGGACATATACTCCCCCAAATTTTATGTAAACAGTTTTGGTCGCTCCTTTTGCTCAGCTGTCCAAGGTATTTTTTTGGTTCAACTTCGTGTTAGACTTTTTTTTTTAACGTGGATTCTCTTCAGTTGTGACATAAACTGATTAAATTTCAATTTATTTATTTTGATCGCTGAGGCAGCTGAGATTGTTTATATGAAAACCTTCGTACCACTGCTTGTTTTGACTACTCATATTGCTGTGGCTTCTATTAACCAAAACTGTACTAAAAATGTATAACAAGAAGTCCTCCATATTTAATAAAGCTGAGATTTTGCCTAGTAATTCTCCACTTGAGCAAACCACAAGTTCAAGGTTATAATTCTTAGAAAATGAGAAACATGTTTTTTTAGCATTTCTTCATAAAATCACAGTGTACTAACCTATTTTCGTTTAGTTGATCTTGAATAAATTTAGTGTTGTCATTCTATGTTTTATTATGTAGTTCTGTTGACGTGTGGTTTTATTGATTACTTATGTTTATAGGTGTTTTGACCGCTGACGTTTAGCTTTACCCTTTAGTAACTTTCTCGTGCCAATAATTTTATTGTTAGTATATGACAAACTCTTAGGATATATATAAAAATATTCTAAATTTACTATTTGATAACATGAGTTAATTTTTACCCTTTACATTGTGTAACTCGTATGTGCATGGTACATATAGGTAATTTCTATAAAAATAAACTATAAAAATATTATGAATAATTAAACAAATTTAAAATAGAAATAATTTTTAGTGTATTCCATAGAAAACATCATTTCTATTTTAAGTTGACACAGTTATAGTAAGAACATTAATTTCCTCTTAAACATAATTATTTAAAAGTTGATTTCATATGCAAGTCTCGGACGAAAAAGTTAGTAGAAGTTTTTTTTTTTTTGTCGAATCAAAAGTTAAATTATGATCATATTCACCTAAAACCAACCTTAGACAAAGAATTCAATCTACTGTACGTATAAGTTAAGTACTCTAGTTTTATACATCTTTGATTCCAAATAGAAAATTATTGTGTATTTTGTATTATATAATTAGACAAAAATTTATTAATTTCTGGATTGTTTAAATAACATACTTTGAATAATTCCAAGTGTAAAACAGAAACTGTAAATCTCAAACAAAGTTAAATATTGCTACATATTTATATATAATAGTTTAAAATAACATAATCGTTATACAATCTATTTATACTAAGGACCGAAGGTACATGTTGGAATCCGAGCGTAAATGTACCGTCCACAAATATAATGTACCGTCTACAAATTTATATAGCATTAGCCTGTTACTACATTCTCGTGGACAGAATAATATTTTTTATTTTTTTAAAATCTTGTTCGTGTTAAAACGAGTGCAATATTTTTGCACCGACTTATATTTGATATATATATATATATATATAAATATATATATATATATATATATATATATATATATATATATACCTCATATATATTATTAGTATAAAGTTCTAGCAAATCATTAATTTTAAGTTTATAAATCAATCTTTGAAAGTATCATTACTGTATCTTCAGAATTTATTTACTAAGACCTTAATGTTTATCTCGAATTAATAATTAGTATTCAATTTAATATTTTATCATTTCACGTTGCTGTCTCAAACAATCATGAATAATATTTGCTATTGTAAATTAGAATCCCTCTACAAAGCTCTCAGGTAGTACAACTTCTTACCTTATCACTTAATGCGGGCAGAATCTAATGGACGGTACTTGTAAGCAGTCTAATTTAATTGTAACGAATTTCACCTCAAGTTGATCTATCACAGAGATAAAGATAGGGCTGTGAACTTTTAGTTTTAAACTAATCTTTACATCTTTATCTTAAACATCTTAACGAGATAAAACCTTAGTTTAGAGTTAAATTGATTTACAATGATACATTTATTTATATAAAAATTAACTTTCCTATATTTTAAAAACAAGATAAATTGGTAAAGTACTGAAAAATGGTTTTGAAATATAAGAGTGATGTTCTCCAATTTAAAATAAGTGTTGTTGGGCGGTTTTAAATTGCAGTCAAGATAAACGAGTTATATTCGCTTTCATGGATGTTATATTTAAGAGTTATTGAATTGATCAGGAGGAACTCGCAAAATAGTGTAATAAAAGGGAGATTCTTTGATCAGCCAGAAGATTTCTACTTTGGAGACGATATTTTCTTACGTCTGCCACATGACGGTAGCTCCAATAAAATCAGACATGTTGAGCGGGGTTGTGGAAATGAATAAATGAAGGGACTGGATGTGAATAGTAAGAAAATCACTAACATGGAAGTATACAGTGATTCAAAAGAACCGATGCAAGTGTAAAATTTAGACGAAGAGGCAGTGAATTAGTTTGTGTTGTAAAGCTTATTTTTGCAGAGGCGGAGACAAAAAGCGGTTAAATAAAGAATTGTTAAATAAGTTTTATTTATGTAACAGTGTTGCATGAGGGTAAAACTTCAAAGTTAACAAACGGCTGGTTGTGTCGATTCCGGTGTTCATGAGTATTTTATAAGTGTATATATTAAAATCGCAGAACACAATGAGAAACGAAGAGCGAAGCAAGAACAAATTAAGGTCCAAAATGAAAGTAGGGAATGGGTGTAAATTTACCACAGCTTGAGGAAAAAGGAAGGTTAAATTGTCAGAGAAGCACTAAAGTGGAATCATGCAGGAAGCAGGGTCGGTAAGACGTCAAAGGATATCAAAACAAATGACGCTAATTGAGGTCAACGGCGAGGAACAGCTTTTAGGAAGAAACGAAAGGGATTATGTCAAGTGTGTTTATTGTTAGAGAGGAACAGCCTTGGGAGATGGTTGAAATTGAAATACTGCCATAACACTTTTTGAAATGTATGTAAGATAAGATTATATAAAGGATATCTTATAAAAATTAAAACGAATTAACAAATTTGGCCTAATTTTGCTTTCCTTGTGATATAAATTCTTATTAAACCTAAATTTCAATTTGAATATTTTTTTGCCAATTTTTCTGGATATTAAATTATTTTACTTACAAAATCGACGGAAAAGATTATATCTTATATAATAACCTTTTTTGGCCATAACGAACCAGCATTTTGTGAAAAGTTAAACCAATACATTTCTCTAAATCCGTTACTAATCAAAATTGTTTATAAATTTTGTAAAACTAGTAACTTTGTGTTTTTTAGCAACCTACTACTAGATTTTTATTTCTCGAAAAAAAAGACTCTTATTAGATTCAAATTGAGTTTTAAAGACACAGGTCATTTCTCTTTGGTTTCTATTCCCAATATTTTTCAACAGTATTTTTCGTTTACTTGCAATATTGCACAATAGTTTCTGTTATTGTTCTTAAATACTAACAAATTGAACTATTGCGAAGAGTTAATATAGAGAACTTAAGACTTTTATAACAGCTCCATAGATATTTAAAAATTTTGTTTTAACTCCCGATTAGTTTGTCGTAGATGGGAACCAGTATGTTTTGTTTTCATTCTTAAAGGCTAAATTGTATCAGAATACGATGAAAATCGTTATAAAAAATTTGAGGAATTTTTTTAATATATATATATTTTTAAACACACTCCCAACTCATTTGGCCAGCAGAGATTATAGACAGCTGGCAAGTAAATACCTTTTCAAAATTATATTTTATTTTTATTCAGCGGATCGTAGAGCAGATATGAAGCCAAATAACCTGACGGCGATTAGACAAATTACTTCTTTCAATAACTTAGACTATCACTATACTACGTATAAAATAAAAAAGATTAAATAAAAATGCATAGTTTGTAAATAAAAAAGTGAAAAACAACTGTATACGTAGTTATTAATAAAAGAACCTAATATTTTGTTACTCCAGTTTTACTAAAATGTTTTCACTTTCAATTATATTTTAAATTATATTACAATGAAAAATATATCTTCAACTTTTAGCTTAGATAACAAATATTTTTTATTTTTAATATCAGTTTATATCATCAACACAGTTAATTTCGCTGCCTCTGTTACAAAAATGTAATCTTAGCAAGCAGATTCTAATTGTGTTTCTGGATAAATTTAAGTGCTTTATTATTTCATGTTGATGGCAGCTAGGTCAATGAATAATGTTACACGATATAAATACAAGGCTCTCAGCTCTATAAAACTACCAAACTTGCAACTTAATGAGGAAGAAGCTAATGGACGAAACTTGTAAACAGTCTCATGTAATAATAACGGATTTCATCCTCAACGTTATTTACTACCTAGAGAGGATAAAGACAAACAAATTTAGAGAAACTATTTAAACAAAATACATTCAGTATCATTCCAAACTACGAAAATTTAATGAAAATATAATGAATATTTAACAGAAATAAAAACAAACAAGTCAATCCTATATAGTTGAAAGTACAAATTACAACCAAATACTAAGAGTCGAGGCTTTGTGTAAATTTTTTTTTGTGAAAAATCTTCCTTTTGTTGTGATTTAATTATAGTAAAAATTCCACTTAGTAAAGTTTGTGTGGTATAGAGATAACTGATTGGATATTGTATTGTTTTAAGCATTCCTTCAGGTTTCCCCATGAAATACAGGGCGAGAGAGCCTAAAACTTCTCCTTTGTTTTTTAAAATTATTATTCATTTAGTACATATAAATATTAAAAAAAAAAATGTAACAATAGTTTACAATAATAATACTATTATAAGTCTAGAACGCAACAATGCACTCTGCAACAAAATACATTCTGTACAACTGTATAAGTACGTAAAATAAAAAGTAAATTATCTAAACGTTACTTGAATATAAAACCGATAAAACATTGAATTACAAAATCATAAAATAACGGATATATAGATAAACTATTTATGTCAGAGATTAGGAGAAAACCTTTTTTCAAGATCTTATGTATTAGATCGGCCGTCACCTGTATTATAGAAGTGCAAGGATTTGTCTATAACAGTTGTGTTTAAAATACAAGTGATTGCGCTCAGCTATACCTAAGAGAACCGTTTCGTCATATAAGTAAACTTAGCAAACTTCTGCAATGTTTCGTTTGTTTTAATTAAAATGATTTATCATGAGGTTTTGAATTTGGAGTATGATATTTAATTTAAATGAGTACAAGAAATCTTTCAGCATGTAAAAATCAGTAGATAGGTGTTTAAAATTTATTGGTTAGTATCTAAATAATTTACAAATAAGGATAAGCCTGTATTATCAATATATATATATATATATATATATATATATATATATATATATATATATATATATATATATATATATAGGAATATTTGTCAAAAAATTATACCAATTTAAGATGAAACAAAAGTATTAATAATTAAAGAAATGTTTTAAATTAAAGAATTAAACAATGATTTCTATTCTAACTTAAGCAGATTTGGCTAGTATATTGATGTCATGTGTTCTTATGATCAAAGCTGAAACCCATTAATAGCATTGCTTTAGTAATGTTTTCATAAATACAAAAATCAATTGTAGTAATCATCACTTATATAAAAAACAAAATATAAAATGCTAATTAACATAAACCTACGCTAAGCGTAATAATTTAAACTACACCTATGGGAATAGGAATTCAACTTCCTGTGGTGTCACAAATTAACCTTTTTTTCACTGTGTCATATACATTTTAAATTTGTAAAGAAAAGGTATAAGGAAAAGACAAGCATAACCTTTGAATATTTCATAGCATAATAGTCAAAGGTAATAACTTTTGTTCCAAGTTAGGATACCTTGGGATTGCAAGATCTATACTCACTGGAAGTGAGCCAATGAGGGGAATAGAATTTCTGTAGCAAAAGTATAATATGATTCCCTAAATTACATCGCATAGTTGAGGTATCAACTGCAAGTAGTAACAAGATTTAGAATTAATTCCTTTCCATGTAATGATACTGCATTTTAGAGTTCAATATTTAATTTTAATGAGCTAAAGAAATCTTGCAGCATGTTAAAATTATCAGAAATTTGTTTAAATGTTTTCAAAATAAAAGTAATTCACATGAAACTAAAGAGTTAAAATTTAATTTATGTTTATGTTTTTATGTATTAGATAGATTTAAATCGTACTAAAAGTTTTATCCACATTAAATTGGCTTTACATGGTCACTTAAATTCAAATGGTATAAAAGATATTGTGAAGTAATTTAAAACTAATCCCATTCACTCAAAATCCTGCGTTCAATTATTTTAAAATTAATTTGTATTCAACATTTTAACTCGCAATCCTACTTCTGTAGTTCTGTTCATTACAGTGTTGTCACGTGGTCAATCGTACAAACATTAACATTCTAGAAGCATTGCTGCTTGGAGGAGTGTCAATTCTTCCCCTGGAATCCAAATTCCAAATTGAGAGAACACGGGAAAATAGTATCAAAAGAGCAATAACTTAACCAAACAAAACGGACGTAAAATATTTACAACTTGTGTAAATAAGGCGTAAAGAAAAGCATCAATAGTCTTTGGATATTTTATATCATTATAGTCGTAAAATAATAATTATTGGTAACGACAAATGTAATAGGAAAGACTGAAGTTAAACATATAACCCAGAAAATTTAAAGATATAATTAAAGGAATGAGTGAAGGGAGAGATATAACCCAGCAACAGGTGAAGAAAGGTATATATAGCAGGAGTTTTCGATAAGTGTGAAAGAGTTATAAATTATTTGTGTAATGTCATATAATTATAAATAGTATAAGGTTACCTATAAGTTAAAAAATTAGACCAATTATAAGGTAATTTTATTCGTTGTGTTTAATACAGTTTTAATTATTTTTCATATGTTTATATATTTTTACTTTCTTTGTAATTCATTATTTTATATTTCTGTTCTTTCTAATATATTTTTTGTCGTTTATGATGGGTTAAGGCATTATTCAAAACAATCAACCAAAGTTTCAATTTGAATATTTAAATTTCCTCACATATTTCCATACTTTTTATATTATGCGTATTCAACTATTATAATAACGGTATACATAAAATGTACTTTTGTCCCATTATACAGTTGTTCCTACAATTAGCCTACAGTCTTGCATTGTGGAGTCAAATAAAGATAAAATATAGTAGCATACTAAATTAACATTAATAGATCAACAGCTTGGATAATAAAGATAAGTATAGTCGATATTTTACTTAAAGTTCTTACATTAATAGAAGCACTGACATTAACGCCCTAACTGTAACAAAGACTGCCTCGTTAGGTTTAAATGTATTGTTCATTTATGCATGATGCTAATGTAGTTTCAAAACACCAATAAATTTTCACAAACTTACATTATTATATTTAGCAGATAGGTGTGTATAATTAAGAAATATATTCGTGATCTACGTTCAAAGATAATGATACAGAAGACAATTGTTTGGAAGACAGGATGGAGCTACTGATACAAAGTTACATCTTAGTTTAACATCATCCGTTTATTAAAATTGACGGAGAAAAAAGGTAAAAAATTGGGAAGGTGAGATAGAAAAATTAATTATCTTCTAAAGAACAAATCAAAACCAAGGCATCAATTTTCATGTTCATTTAACTTGTCTTCCCTGCCTTCAAACTGACTGATGAGACTATTCCAAGCAGGAAGTCTGCCTAGCCGGCCCAAATTTTACTACCGAACCTTCCGGTGGATATAACTTCTGCAACTAAGAAAAGGCTTCAAGGAGATGTTCCTTTCGTAGGTCAAGAACTGTATAAATAGATTATACATTATCTGGGCAAAACTAACCATCTATCCAATTTATTACGTAATGTAAGAACTGCTCGTTTTGAATTTTGCGTTGATGTTTATTAATGCAATATTATACCTTTTTTAGGCACAAATTTATAAAATCTAAATTAACAATATAGTCCCCGCTATCTCTAAAAAAAAGTCTCTAGTTTACAACGTAAGAATGATTTTTTTCAATGTTTTGTGAAAGGTAAGTAAAATAATATTTTGAAAGACATTTTTATTTGTAATAGAGAGAGTAATAGCTTGATTTGCTGTGACATGAACTCTCATGTGCAACTATTGGCAATAATCTTTTGATAAAATCTAGTGAAAAATGAATGACGGTGTTCAAGATTCATTTTCAATTATTCTAATTATTCCTTATCTTTTACTCGCGATTTGCTAGACTGGTATGTGGTACTGTTTCAAACAGTAGTTGACACAATTAATCAGATTTAAATTTTATCCACAACATTTGAAATGACGTATTTTTGGGGAATTGTTGACATTAATACCGGGGGAGGGGGATCCTAAGAAACAATATTTTAGAACATTTTCATAACAACGGTAGAGTAGTGATTGTGCGTATTTGTCTTCTGAAGCTGTTATTTGTGTTAACCATTTATTTTTTTTATAACGCTGAGATAAGAACAAAATAGCATTTATCTTTGTAATAAAAAACAAAAAAAAAACTTGTAATAATAATCACTTAAAATAACTAGTACAAAATGGAGATCACTTAACCTCGAATAAAGTAATAGCATCAGGATTGGAAGAGAACGAAAGTTGGCCAAGAAAGATATTATAGGAAAGAGAGATATTTAACCCAAGCCGAGAAGAAGAAAGGTGTAGATTCAGGTAGGTTACCTAGGGATTACCACATCCGTACTCATCATAAGTAGAAGAGATAGCCAACGCACAATTATGACTGAAATTAGTCCACATGTTTGGACTATAGAGAATTCAATAGACATCATAAAAATAAAATATTTCGCTCAACCAACCTCACAACCACAGTATATATAATCTGAAAATTGACTTTGCTTCCATTAAATACATTTCTCTATACTACGTCTATGTGAGAGAAAAAAAAGAAAAAATCTAAAAATATTATTTTCAGAAATTCTCAATTTAATAGAGTTGGATGCCAAAGTCTCCATGGGAGGGCTGTAAAACAAACCAAAATAACAACATATAGGAATTGGGGGGATTGGCTCCCCGGAGACTTCTTTTCTGTCCAGTCTGTTTGTTGTCCAATATATTTTCTCCCTTTCTTTCTCTAAGCCGAAATGGGAGTATATTAAACTTCAGTAATACTCTTATTTCATGCTCTTCACTTCACTTTAAACAATCATATTAACTGATTTTATCAAAATCATTTTGATAAAACGAATGGCTAAAAATGATTTCTTGATTTCTTCTGGTTTCGCGTTATTTTTAAAGCCCTACACAACTTTTTATCTGCTCTTACCCAAAACCTTTCATCGCCAAAAAATTAGAGTTTTGTAGTCAGTTATAAAATGCAAATTTAACATGTTATTTATGATCTGTTCAATATAATTGGGATTTTTTCATGTTTTAAATTGTATTTACATTTACATTTCCCCTAAATAACTCATCCTGAATATAAATTGGACTCGATGAAATCAATTATTATAAACGACTTAAATTAAGGTTTGATATTGTTTTTTTAGAAATTATTCCCGAAAGGTAATGTTAAATTACTTGATATTTGGTACACAGTTTTTGGAACATTAATCCCACGCTTAAAAAACATTTCAGTACAGATCAATGGAATTTTTTTTTTTTGTATTTTTTGTTGTTTTTTGTTACAGTAAGTTTTTTCATGAACCGTAATGTTTGGTACCTGACGTCGACGTTTTGTTTGAGTTTTTACAGCCTACATATAAATTTTTAGCTATCGAAAAATTCAAAAATGAATATTATAGAATTGTAATAGTGAAATAGGGCGGTAATTCGATTATCTATTGATACTTTTAGTTTTTCAACTTTCTTCTCTCTTTGCTTCTTTTTCAGCTTTTGGAAATTCTAGTTCATTTCCACACAAACACTATGTCAATATTTCCGTAGAGCCTTTCTTTTGGCCGTTGATTTTGCGTTTGGCTCATGAAAAAAGGATTTCCTGTTAGTTGCTCTGTGGGAAGGATGCTGAAACTTTCATTTGACTGCACGGGATGAGATGGCTACAAAGTTATAGCTAATGATGGTGCTATATCTGGTGGAAATGAATTTCTGTCAACACAACAGCAACAAACCTTCTTCTTTGATAACGTCTGCGTCAATCGGCTCAATGCCACATTTTTTTAAATCCATTTATGGGAGTTTCTGATGTTAAATCCTTTAAGTAGGCTTCTCCAAAAGTCTACTAACTAGAAATTTAGTAACAATCCTTTCTGGATTGAATCACTTTTTAATTGCTTTGACATTAAACTATTCAATACCTACATGAACGTTATGTATAGAGGCTTTGTATCTTATGGATAGAGTGTGGCGGTAGACAGATCACTGTCGCGTAATTTGCCCAACCAACTTAATAAACTCAATATTTTTTGTATGCATAGAGTGACTATCTAAAACTAGCAAGATACAGTCCTCTTATGTTGTCTTAGAATGTTTTAAAAAGTGATGAAACCACTCAACAAATAGTTCAATTTGCATTCATCCAGACGAATGGCATCGAAATGCTGTTCCAGGTGAATCCCCGTTCATCAACTATAGTTTTATTCTCTGACGTGGGAATATTAGGAAAGAATGGATTTAGCTAACCCGTGCTGACATGCATAAATCCGCTCTTGGCTATTGAAATTAAGCCTACTTGACGCCTCCCCTTCAGGGCAATTACTTTGGGCAAATGTCTCTACTGTAACAATACCAGTTTCATTTACATTGAAGATTAGGTGATGAGGGTAGGTATGACGATCTCTTTCTGTAGTGAGAACGTCAACAATTTTCGGTTGTTATAGGCGGAAGTTATTGCAGCAGAGATCGCTTCAGGTGACCTCAAAGTTAGGTTGGACTTACGGAATTCAAGACCCAATCCTTCCTTTGCATTCTACTCTCTTCATTGAAATTATGTGGAAGTTTATTCTGTTCTACAAGTTGACTGAATATATACAAACCTTTCCTTATATTACCTATAAATGGAACGGACATTACTATCAGCCAAACCAGTAGAGAACTACAGCAATCACTGATTCCGTTAATAAAATGTAGATTATAAATTAATTATAAAACACGTTATTTTTAATAAGGTAGACATTTTTGTGGTTAAATCTATTACAATTTTTATCTAGTAATTTCTTATAGTTATTTTTATCATAATTAAAATCTACAAATGGCTCCAAAGAGTGACTTGTGGAGGCACCTTTACAAATGTTAGTAAAATAGAAGCTAAATGTAATACTTGTGGAAAAATTATCAAAACTTCAGATAACACCTCAAACATAAGTTACACCTCAAGTGTCACCTAAAACTGCATAAATTTAAAGACGAAGTCAGGTGTAAATCGTCTGTTATGATAGATGCGGCAACGAAGTCATCACCATCACAGCAATCCATTCATCTTCTTTTTCTTCTTTGGACTTAGGCGTGTCAACCGAATGATAGAAATTATCAGTTGCGATAACAAATAGACCAACAGCTACGCATACGCCAGCCATCCATTTAGCACTCATTTGGAGAAATGAAAAGTTATGACCAATTTAATTAATCTATTTTCTTTTGAAGTGTCATTAATTATTTAGAAAAATCGAAATATATATATATATATATATATATATATATATATATATATATACACAAAAATATATATATTAGTATTTTTCCATTTTGTTTTAACTATTAGTTCACAGTATTTGTTCTAAATAAGGCTTTTGTTCTGTAATCATTTTGTCGTTTCATGATTATATTTTAAATTGTAATTATTTGTGTAATAACTTTACTTTAAAAAACCTAGGAATGTTTGGAAAACATCGATGTTTTTGTCCTGATATTTTAACGCCATCTATTTATTATAAACGATACACCAATATATCGAAACATCGACGTTTTCAATAATTTTGCCATCACTACTGCCGATAGTGGATGATGTTCTATTAGCTAGAGGGTTTCTAGTAGTACTAGTGGCCGCGGCGATTGTGGCGCTACCGAATTCTTGCATTTGAAGGCGCTGTGAAACAGCGATATTTTTTCTGACTCCGGCCTCCTCTTAATTACAACGCCAAAGCTATACATTTGGAAGAAGGGATAAAAGAGTTTAACCCGATTAAACTGTTACTTAATTTTATTTAGTTCAGTTTAGCTTCTCAGTTCAACTTGGTGTTAGTTATTCCTGATGTTGTGTGACAATGTGTGTTTCGCAGTATTAATTATTTCACTATCAATATTTAGTTTTGGTTTAGTTACTTTCTTAGAATAATAATTTTATTGTCAGTTTTCAACATAGTCCTAGGTTACTAGATATAATAAGTTCTATATTTCACATGTTTATCACTAAATAAGCTAGTGCAGCTAGCTATCAAAAATGGGATTTCTACTAAGTGACTTCTTTCACCTATATCTAATAGGTTTATTACCTCCACGTTATAGGGAAAATCTGGGAGAAGTGAAGAACTCCCGATGTTAATATTTATCAAGGAGTGTACCCTCAATTTCATCAATACGTCGAGTTGCAATGACATAGACGGTTGTTATCTTCCATTTCTCTATAAATGTTTTCCCACGTGCAGCTAGTGAAATGATGGTCCTCCAGGCAAGAGGTCCGCTTGATCAGGTAAAACTAAACACTGTGATAGGCCTCTAGCTATCTCACAGGCACTGTATGCTACACCTTTTACCCGGTGGTATTCTTCCTACCATCACAGGTTACTTCACACTTTAAGGTTGTGCTGAAATCAGAATAAAAACATATTAAAAGAAGTATGAAACATATTTAGGAATTAGTTAAAGTAATAATAGGCTAACAGAATAGTTCCAGAAAGTTACAAATATAATGTAGTGTGCAGTAATGGAGGTTACTAAACAACCTGAACAGTTAGAATCTGAGGAGGCTGTTTACAGTTGGTAGCCACTGGTCGATGTGTTCGCCAACCCCCTTCGCCAAGGTTATTTATATTAAACAATCTCCCGTACATAACATAATTTAATATGAAAAAGTCAACAAAAAATATTTGTTGTCTTTCTGCGACTCTATTTCCTTCATTTACTTTCTGTGGCATTTTGAAAACTATCAAATTAAAATCACAATTTGTAATTTCATCATAGGTATTGTAATTATATAATTGTCTGTTTACAATTTAAATATGACAAAAAGGGTTTCATTATGTAAAATGTTTAGGAAAGTTCAATATAAAATAAATGTACTACGAATAGAGTAGTATTTTAAAAAGATATTTACAGGTAATTCTATATTCTACAAAGAAAAGAACATTAATATTGTTTCGTTATAATATTATGTTTCGTGTTGTTGGTCAGTACCTCATCGTAAAAGCGATGAACTTGAGGTTGTTTATTACATGATCGAATATCTTTGGTTTTAAAAACAATATCTATTCAAACGAACGTAACAATTATAGTGAATTTATGAAAACAAATTATCTTACTGTACATTTTAGTATAAAATTTTTAACTTGAAAAATAATTGTATTCTGGGGTAATTGTATAAGTAATGATTTAATTTGCTTCTTGAGACAAAACAAAGAAAAACATATTTTTTAAAATTAATATTCTACGCTAAGTCTGTGAAATTAGGTTAAGAATGCAAAGTGTGCTATTTTGAAGTAAACACGTAAACTACGTTTGTTGATAAAAATGGAATATTATTGAAGTCAACTTTTCCTTTGCACGTGTCAAAAAGTACAAACTGCATTAAAATTTAATTCAGATCATTGTGTATTTTCAGGATTTTTAAAATTAAAATAAACATTATGCTTAGGAGATGTTCATATTAATATTTTTCTCCAACAAAAAACAAATTAAAGTATGAAAATTAATAATTGTAGTACAAAAGTGCCAGGTTTTATTTATTTATATTTCTGCATATAGATGATTTGAAACACCATCCAAAGAAAAAGTCAAAAATATCGCCATACTCTGATGTTTGCTAAATTGTGTTCCAAAGTTCCAAAAATAATATTCTATTAAACGGTTTATAACCACAACACTCTTCCCATAAATGACTTAATTTTTGAATCTCCATTTATATATTGATGAGGGGTTACCCCTTAGAGGTAATGAATTGATTTCGTGTTTATACCCATCCACAAGCTACGTTACATATCCTCGCTAGAGCGTTCTTGGCCACCTACCTATCAAAGCAAATCACTACTTCAATAATTTAATTTGAGTGTATGCTGTTTAGCCTTGCCTATTTAAAGATAGCAAAGACCTCTGACTGAAAATCCAATGAAGCTCTTATAACTTGATACATAAAACTTTGTCGTAGTTGCTTCCTTGTCTTCGAGTCTAGAACCATTTCTGAGTATCACCCCATTCCGACTTTTTTCCAAGTCTAGACTTGATACCTTATATTCCTTCAAAGTAATGCATATAGATGCAGTCACATAGTCTCTCGTATATATTATAGCTTCTCCTCTTGTGATACCGTCTTTCCAGTGACCTGAATGTATGTCACTAAGTAGCCGGCCTTAGACTTAAAGCGTATCTAATGTGTTGAAGCTATGCTCATCTGTTAATAGAACCAACATTATGTAACAGTTATCACATTAATCAAATCATCCCTTAGGGGCTCTCTATAGTGAGTAGGGGGTGACAATCCAGAAGGACCCTAATTGATCTTCATCTTTTTTCATTTATTCTTGAGATAGATTCGTATCTTTAATATTTTCTATCTTTTATCTTTAGACCAACTCTTGATCTCTTACTACCCTGACGATATTAGTATATTCGAGAGAAAGCAGTTTACTATTTTCCCCTTTTTTGTGGGTGATGATGATCTACAGGTTTTTTTTGCATTTAATGAACAAAAAAAAAATTAACAAAATTATGCGTATCGTGTATATAAAATGTGCTAAATATTAAAAAATACCTGCTTTATATAGAAATATTATATATATATATATATATATATATATATATATATGCCTTTAGTGTACGTACCCATCGTGTATATACCGCGTAGATATAAAACCCTTGCTTTGGTTTTGGAATTAACCCTCCGGTATTTGTATTGATTTAAGTAAGTATTTCTCCACCGCAAAATTAAGATTATTTTTGTATAACCGTTGATAAGTATATACAAGATACTTTAATCAAGCTGAAAATTGTTATTAAATTGTTGAGATAAAATATCCTTCTACTGCAGTTTAGTGAAAACTATAACAGTATTAGTAAATATAGAAGACAAACTACTTTTAAATTGTCTTCATATGTAGACTGACGTGATGTTTGTTTTGTTTTAAATTTTATGTTTTATAAATATATCGAGAGGGAGCGTGGTCCTGTTTTAACCCTATTATTGGTTTGTATTGTATGTTGCATATATTTATTTGTTACGTTGTTACAGCGATTACTAAAATTGTATATTAGTTAGCGTAAAACTTTGAATATTTTAATTTCATAGTTCTTTACTACGTTTATTATTTTAGTTAAAATATTTTTTTATTTTATAAAAGTGATACATAATTATTATTTATTTACTTTATAATTACGTAATGAAAATTTGTACGTTTTCATGGTGGTTACGATTTTGGATTACACTGATGATTGTAGTATTTATCTATGTAATGACAATTGTGAGCATCAATCTTACACCCAATAATTGACCATAGCTGTTTCAAGTATTATATTTTGAAAAATAAATATTTCCTTGTAACAGCAAGATAACCGAGAATCCTATTGAGAAAGAGAAACAATTCTTAACCTTCTGAGATTAAATGATCCAGAGGTCTAAATAAATGATAAAGTTGACAAAAGTGAAATCATTTTGTAAAGAATCTTTATTGAATGATAATGATAAACAGTGATAAGAATAAAACACGTCATCAAGACTAAAACATCAACCTCAGTTGCAACCAGTACAAAAACTACCGTTTTAGGGTAGACAAGAAACTTAGATAAAACGACGGCAAATTGAAGTATTAAAACATAAATCTTAACTTCACATTCTTTGTTGTAGAAACATTAGTTTATTTAATTATTTTATTGCAGTGGAAATTATTAATTCCGTTTATGAATATTTCTTTATATTGTTATAAAATACAAAATATGCAATACAAATTCTGATATTTATGGGTTAAGTATGCCTTACTTCTTAGCGTTTAAAAAAAAGTAATTATTAGTCTTAAAACGAAGAAGTAAGTGTCCTTGAACTATTTCATTAGATATTAAAAAACTTGAAAACAATTTACTTTTGATAATCTCATAAATAAATCCGTGTTTACATAAAATCTGTTATCAATAAAATACTATCAATCAAAGATAAAATAAAGTGGTAAAAACGAAATGTGTAAATAAAATCCAAGTATTGGCTAAATAATTACATTTCCTCGTGAGGTAGATTGTAACATCTGTAGTGATTAGGTTTGACTGCAATTTTAAAACGTGCAGTTTATAGTTATAAGTAGTCAGGGCAGGGATTTGGTCTTAACATGGGCTCTTATGGAGTTATTCTCGACCAATCAGAATCGTCCATTTGGTCACGTGACCGTTTCTCGACCAATCAGAATCGTCCATTTATAACTTCAACTGCACCGACTTGTGTCCTAACCGACCGCCATCTTTGTTTTTAGTACAGTAAAATGCACAGAATTGCGCATAACTGCCAAAATTTTGGTTTTCAACGTAAAATGCACCAACGTGTGGCCTAACCGATCGCCTTCTTGTTTTTCAACATAAACTGCAACGACTTGGGGCCTAACCGACCGCCATCTATGTTTTTGGTAGAGTAAACTTCACAGACTTGCAACATAAATGACAGCATTTGGGTTTTATTGTAAATTACATTGACTTGTGGCCTAACTGACCGCCTTCTTGTTTTTCAACATAAACTGCAAAGACTTGCGACCTACTCGTCAGCCATCTTTGTTTTTGGTAGAGTAAGCTGCACATACTTGTGTTATACCTGCCAGTCATATGGTTTTCAGCTTAAATTACACCGTATTGTGTTATAACCGCGAGGCTTGTTTTTAAACCGCTAGGCTTGCATAATAACCCCCAACATGCGTCCCAAAAGTCCACTATCTTGTTTTTTAATATAAAATGCACCAAATTGAGCTTTAACCGTTAGACTTCCAGTTTTTCAGCGTGGGCTGACAGCAACCTAACTTTTTTTTTTTTAGTTTAGCAAAGAACATAATATAGCGAATGCCAATTCCCAAACACATGCACATATGCTCGTATGCAATAAATTGCATAGTGGGGGTCTTACAAAAATAAATATACGTTTACCAGTATACAAACAGACATCTGTTCACATGTAAGTGCATAGCGTTGGTCTAGCAAAAATAGCCGTGACATTTATAAGCTATCACCCCCCTAGTCTACATAGCTACCCCTACTATAAAAAACCTTCAGTTTCGATTCTCAGATGCCAGTTCAGTTCCAAGTTTGATCTGCGTGAATACGTAAGTACAAGTTTATTCTGTCTATATTTGACTTTTATACCTATCATATTATGTTATATTATGTTAGGCAATCATTTAAAACAATTTAAACCAGAGGAATTTAGTTAAGTATAAGGAACTTGTAAGGCAGAGAGACCGGGAAAATTGTCGTTTAGACTCAGCCTATTAGATTTTACTACTCTAGTGCACAGGGGTTACTTACAATTTGTTTAATTTAGTCTAGTGGAAATACAGTTAGGATTGTTGCAGCGTGAATACGTGGGCAGAGTTAAAGTTTTAATACCTGTTATATCAGGAGTAAAATTATGAATATCGATAGCCTATACATAAAACTGATATTTCGAGTGAAGCGAGTTAGAAAATCGTATCCTCCTCCTCGTACATTGGAACTTCGACTTTTATTTTCGAGAGAGTGAGGGTGGTATTATTTTGTCAACTCTAAGTGTATTAATTACTTAGCGTAAACGGTATTTTTCCTGATTGTCTCAATTAAAGATAATTTATAATATAATAGCTACATAATTTATTATTTTATACATAGAAGCGCGAGGATTTCATAAGAGTCATAGGGTTTTGGACATTAATGTGTTTGGACATCAATCATAAAGTTATCATTAATCTGCCTTGCCTACGCTAATTTGAAATAACATATTACCTTCGGGTCTTGTTTTGGTGTTTGTTATGAAGAAAAACGGTGTCATAAACTAGATTAGGTTTTTTATTCTTCAACTCTTACTATTCTCCTATAAAAATCTACAGCGCAATATACCTCGCTGGCTAAAACCTCTTCGAAGGGTAAATTTGTTTCTTTATGAGTGAGATTTTTGGGCCTAGTAAAATCCGTAGACTTGTGTTAAATAACTAGTAGAGCGTCATACTATTTTGTAAATTTATTACAGCACATCTTTCATAACACATCTTTTACTTTACACGTCAACATTCCATTCACAAATTTATTATGTGTTTATATGTAATTCTAAATTAAAAAGTTTATAAAAATCCCATTAAAAACGTTTGAATTCTCAGATAAGGCTGTGTAAGGAAGTTGCGGTTACGATAACTCTTGCAGTCTCCACAAAGGATATTATGGGTTTTGTAACCACTGTGTTTTTCAACGGTTCGGTTTATTTTGAGTTATCAAAGTGTCGTATAAGAATAAAATATTATAGTGAAATCGGTTGACATTTTATAGTTAGTGTTTTGTACTTAATGAAGGTTTGTGTTGTGTAGTTAATGGAGTGTTTTTGTTGTGAAGTTAATGAAGTGTTTTTGGTGTGTTATTATCTTAACAAAGATAAGTATTTACTCGTTTATTTTTATTCTTACATCAATTTTCGGATATATTATATCTGTATATTAAGCAAATATTTAATTAACAACCTAATCTCAAACATGGTTTTTACTATTTATTTAAAATTTATTTTGAACGTTAGACTGCAAAACAGTGTTTTATAAGATTTTTAACAACAGTACAATAACGTGGAGTTAGAAATAATTCAGGATTACTTAATGATACAGTTCTTTATTCCAATCTTTGTGATAGGAAATTAGGTATTATTAATACTATTGTATATTTTTTCTGCGAAATTATTTTTAGTAAGTACATTATTACAGTACATTTTAGGCGATTTGTCAAAGTTATCACTCAAACATCGGTCTCTGTAGGGTTGTGTACAGTAGTACCTTATAGATTTTTTGGCAGTGTACTCTTTCAATCTAATATAGACAGTTCACCCGTGAGACACGGACCTGTTTCGGAAGAGATCGAGAATTTTCGGCTATTTTCGGCTAATCACGGATTGTAACAACAGTATAAAAGGGCATTCCAGATGAGTATAAATCTAGCCTAATTTAAACACGTGAATTGTGAGGAACCAGCAGCTACAACTAACTGCTTACGGCAGGGCTCGTAAACTGCGCTGATAATCCACATACCGTAACTTATTCGTTGTAATAAAACGTACTAAAACCGTTCTCTGTAAGGTTCTTAACAGTAGTACCTTATAGATTTTGGGAGTGTACTCTTTGAGTCTAACATAGACATTTGACCTGTGAGACACTGATCTTGTTTCGGAAGGATTTTTGGTTATTTTCTGCTAATCGCGGATTGTAATAACAGTATAAAAGGGCTTTCTTAGTGACTATTAATTCGGCCTAATTTAAACACTTGAACTGTGAGGAGCAAGCAGCTACAACTAACTGCTTACGGCAGGGCTCGTAAACTGCACTGATAATCCACATACCGTAACTTATTCGTTGTAATAAAACGTACTAAAACCGTTCTCTGTAACAGTAGTACCTTATAGATTTTGGGAGTGTACTCTTTGAGTCTAACATAGACATTTGACCTGTGAGACACTGATCTTGTTTCGGAAGGATTTTTGGTTATTTTCTGCTAATCGCGGATTGTAATAACAGTATAAAAGGGCTTTCTTAGTGACTATTAATTCGGCCTAATTTAAACACTTGAACTGTGAGGAGCAAGCAGCTACAATTGCTTACAGCAGAGCTCGTATAAAGCGCTGGTAATCCCCTGATCGGAGCATATTTATTATAATACAACGTACTAAAACTGTTCTTTTTTAAGGTTCCTAACAGTAGTACATATATATATATATATATATATATATATATATATATATATATATATATATATATATATATATATATATATATTTGGAAGTGTACTCTTTGAGTCTAACATAGAGAGTTGACTTGTGAGACACAGAACCTATTTCAGAAGAGTTCGTGAATGTTCGGTTATTTTCGGATGGTCACAGATTGTAACCAGAGTATAAAAGGGCTTTCTTGGTGACTATTAATTCAGTCTAATTTAGACTTTCGCACTGTTAGGAGCATACAGCTACAACTGCTTACGGCTGAGCTCGTAAAAAGCGCTGATAATCCAGAGATCGCAGCATATTTGTTGTAATACAACGTACTAAAACCGTTCTTTGTAAGGTTCTTAACAGTTAGTACCTTATAGATTTTTGGAAGTGTACTCTTTCAGTCTAATATAGACAGTTGACCTGGGAGACACCGAACCTATTTCAGAAGAGTTCGTAAATGTTCGGTTATTTTCGGCTAATCACAGTCTGTAACAAGAGTATATAAGGGCTGTGTTGGGGAATATTCATTCAGTCTTATTTTGACTTTTGAACTGTGAGGACGAAACAGTTATAACGGTTTTCAGTAGAGTTCGTAAAAAGCGCTGATAACCCACTGAATCTTTCTTCTTTTGTGCAACTTTTTGTACTAGTAAATATGAATCCTATAAATGTAGTAAATACAGAGGAGTCATACGTTAAGCACTTTAGATTGCACGGTTATAGGACTACCTTTAAATTTAATCCTGTTCCTGAAGGCATTTCAGAAATTGAATGGCTCAAATTGGGTTTTGCAAGTTTTGTTGAAAAAATGAAAGCTGAATCCACAGATAATGATCAATTAGGGTTTACACTAACAAGCTTAAATCTAAAAAATAAGGAACCAGGGTATATAGCTTTCCAACCGGTAAGTCAAGTGGATGGGGATATTATTTGGGATATTTTCGGTGGTATTATTCAGAGCAATGCTGAGTCAATTAATTCAACAGATACATTCAAAATTGAATGTACTAGAGTTAACCTCCCCGTGGGCCGTGGTGGTCAAAGAAGATCAGGTTTTTATAATAATTTTGTTGAAGAGTCCAGTGCACGAAAGGGGATAGTAGTGATAAAAAATTCCGATAATTTATGTTTAGCTAGAGCATTAATTGTAGGCAAAGCTCATGCTAAGAAAGATCCCCAGTACAAGGCTATTAGAAAAGACTTGGGGAAAAGACAATTATTTAGGGCCGAAAAACTAATGGCTAAAGCAAGGGTGGTAATTCCAGAGAATGGAGCAGGGATCCCCGAATTAGAAAAATTTCAGGACCATTTGAAGAAATACAAGATTACAGTGTACAATTTCAATAGGAAAGGTCGTGATGTGTATTTTTGTGGTGAAAATGAAAGTGCTGTGTATAAAATAAACCTATTATTTAGTGAAGGCCATTTCAACGTAATCACTAGCCTAACAGCTGCTTTCGCTTGTAATTTCTTTTGTGAAGGATGTCACGTTCCTTATGATCACAAAGGAAAACATAGATGTGAAAATATATGTCCAGCATGTCAAACAGTATCCCCACCTTGTAAATTACAATATGGAGGAATAACCTGTCCCAACTGCAATCTTCACTTTAAAAATCAAGTTTGTTTCATTGCCCACCAAGGTGATCGTTGCAACTCTATTAAAAAGTGTACTGAATGTGGTAAGATTATTAGATTTAGGGCTAGAAAATCAGTACATATGTGTGGTGAAGTGTTTTGTAATATTTGTGTAGAATACAAACCTCCCAATCATCAGTGTTTTATGAGGGTTGATAGGGGTACACCAAAAAGTAAAGACTTTTTGTTCATATTTTTTGATTTAGAAACCCGCCAAGACGAGAGTCTTGCAAATGATTCAGAAACTAAAGTCCACAAAGTTAACTTGTGTGTAAGTCAGCAGTTTTGTCATAAATGTATTACAGGGCAATCTTGTGAAAATTGTGGTTCCCATACCCGTATCTTTAAAGAAGATCCTATCAATCAGTTTATGGATTATGTCATAGAAATCAGGAAAAGATACAAGCACTTATGCTTACTCGCTCACAACGGATCTTCATTTGACTTTCAGTTTATTCTAAAGTACGTTATTCATCATACTAAGTTCACGCCAAAACTTATTATGAGAGGAACCAAGATCATATTGATGGAGATGGACAATGTAAGGTTCATAGATTCGTTAAATTACTTTCCAATGCCCCTGTCTGCTCTTCCGAAGGCTTTCGATTTACCCCCTGAAAAGAAGAAGGGTTACTTTCCTCACCTTTTCAATACATTAGAAAATCAAAACTATAAAGGACCGATACCCGCTAAACAGTTTTATTGTCCAGATTCTATGTTCGATAAGGGCCACAAAGACTTTGAAAAATGGCATAACGAGCAGACACTAGCAAACTATGTTTTTGATTTTCAAAAGGAAATTGTAGAGTATTGCATCTCGGACGTAGACATTTTGGCTCAGGCGTCCATGAAATTCAGATCTATGTTCTTGGAACAGTGTAATGTGGATCCCTTTTTAGAAGCAGTTACAATAGCTAGTGCATGTAATCTAGCGTTCAGACGTAATTTTTTGAAAAATAGTACAATAGGCCTCATCCCTAAACACGGATACCGTCTTGTGGACAACCAGTCTGCCTCTGCTTTACAGTGGATGACGTGGGAAGAGGAACAAAGGGGTGTTCGAATCAACCATGCAGGCCGTGAAAGGGAAGTCAAAATAGAAGGGGTAAAAGTTGATGGTTTTGATGGGGAACGTATCTACGAATTTCAAGGATGTTACTTTCACGGTTGTCCTAAATGTTTTCCTTATAAGAGGGAGGAACCACTAAAAGAGGACCCTTCTGATAGTCTACACCTAAGGTATGAAAGGACAAAAACCAAAATTGAGAAACTTTCAAAATCACCCTTTGAAGTAGTAGAGATGTGGGAGTGTACATTTAAAACTATTAAAGAGGAAAATAAAATGGACTATTTGAACTCTCTTCCAATATTGAACACTTTACCACTTAATCCAAGACATGCTTTTTTCGGTGGCCGGACTGGTAACGCTAAAACATACCACAAGTGTACTGATGAAGAAACCATTCAGTATGCTGATGTATGCTCGCTTTACCCTTGGGTATGCAAGTACGGAAAATACCCATTAGGCCATCCGACTATTCATATAGGGGATAGAGAATGCAGGAAGATGGGGATGGAAGTGGAAGGCTTGTTAAAGTGTAAAGTGTTACCACCTAGCGTTTTGTATCATCCTGTTCTTCCAACAAGAATGAATGATAAATTAATGTTTGTTTTGTGTCGTAAGTGTGGTGAAAACTTGTGTACTAGTGATTGTAAACATAGTAGTGAAGAGAGGGCTTTAATTGGAACTTGGACAATGGATGAGCTCAGGAAAGCGGTAGAAAAAGGATATGTTATATTAGACATGTACGAACTTTGGGAGTACAAGATGGCCACTTTTGAGAAAGGAGGCCTGTTTACCGATTTTATCAACAAATTTTTAAAAATCAAACAAGAAGCTAGTGGATGGCCTGCCTGGTGTAAGTCAGAGTGGGACAAAGACAAGTACGTGAAAGATTATTATAACCGCGAAGGTATCATGCTTGACTACGTTAAAATTGAAAAGAACGGGGGACTCCGCTCTCTTGCAAAATTGATGCTAAACTCATTTTGGGGTAAGTTTGGGCAACGGGAAAACCAAACTAAGACACTTTTAACGAGAGATTCTGCGGTATTTTTCCAACTACTAACAAGTCCATCGATAAAGGTTAATAGAGTACAAGAAATTAACGAAGACACCGTTTTAGTGAATTGGCAATACTCAGAGGAGATTGGAGAGTCATTAAAAAATGTAAATGTCGTACTGGCGGCGTATACAACTAGTCAGGCCCGTCTTAAACTGTATGACCACCTTGATACTTTAGGAGAGCAGGTATTATATTATGACATTTTAGAATTTGTTTCGGGAGGCCCTAAAACATACGCATACCAAGTATTTTCTACAAACAGTAATGGTATTATAGAGGTGTGTAAAATTAAAGGTCTAACACTTAATCTTAAAACATCTGAAAAACTGAACTTTGAAAAACTTAAAGACATGGTCCTGAGCGAAGCTAAACTGTCTTTACAAATTGAAGAGAATAGAATTAGGAGAAATAAAAATGTAGATATTGTAACTGTAAAGGAAACAAAGGTATTTAAAGTAACGGGTCCTAAAAGGAGATATGTAGGAAAATATGATACTATGCCATATGGTTACAAAAAACAAAGAATTCAATAAATTTTGTTATTATGGGGATAATATATATCACAGCTTATGTATTTCACGGTGAGGAGTGGATAATTCTATAACTAACTAAAGTATATTATTGTCATATTTTAAAAACAATAAACATATATACATGTTTTTATGATAGGTGGAGAGCGTTCCTGTAGATTAACATCATTGAGATTTGCCCAAAATTTATATAATGCAGCCTCTGAAATACTAAGGGAACTTTTGATTGTTACAATTGATATAGTATACGTACCTAATACTAGCGGCTTTGGGGAAAGTTAAATTCCCTATGTTTGGGACAAGTACTTATAATTATGACATAAATAGTACCTATAACTAAGTAAAGAACACATATTGACTAAATAAAGGATAAATATATCAAATATTCTTACGAACAAGGCGGCGAAGTTAATCGATATTCAGTTGAGAATATATAGATGTCGCGACTCACAAGGGTTAGTGATCACTTTTCAGGGATAATGTCTTTGAAATACAGAGTATGATTTTAAGATTTTTAGTACCAATGTTAGAACATAATAAAAATTGTAAATCTGCAATACGTAGTGCTAAAAGTTATTACGATTTACTTCTAGCCTAATTTGAGTTGTGTGTGTGTGTGTGTGTGTGTGTGTTTCTCAGGTCCCTGGCGAGGAGTTTATTCTCTCGTAAACCTGTGTGACATAGGTGTGTATGTGTGTGTTTCTCAGGTCCCTGGCGCTGAGTTAATTCTCTCGTAAACCTGTGTGACATAGGTGTGTATGTGTGTGTGTGTGTGTGTGTGTGTGTGTGTGTGTGTTTCTCAGGTCCCTGGCGAAGAGTTAATTCTCTCGTAAACCTGTTTGGTTTGAAGTAAATTCGTAAAAAAAAATTCAAAAAAAATTTTGGAGGCCACAATTTTGTAAGGGAGTGGTGGTCACAGGAAATAGCGATGGATTTGGGGCTATTTCCACAAGGGGTAAAGCCTTCTGCTTACCCCGGCTTGTAATGTGGGCTCTGATACGGCTTTACTGTACCAGATGACGGTTCCAACCCCGTAAAACACAGAGGACAAGCTTATTTTAACGAATTATTTTCTGCTTTTTCAGGAATTGTGCAAGACGCTGGAATCCTACGTGTGCTGTGGTAACGCATAGGTTTAAAAGTAGGTAAAAGTACCAACCAAAACCAACCGATTTACCAACCGAAATATACTTTTACCAACCGATTTACAAACCAAAACCAACCGATTTACCAACCAAAATATACTTTTAGCAACCGATTTACCAACCGAAATATACTTTTACCAACCGATTTACCAACCAAAACCAACCGATTTACCAATCGAAGTTTCGAGAAATATTAATATTCTTAACATAAATGTTAAACAAACTAATACATTCAATACTTGATATAATTTTATAAATTCCTGAAAGATCAAAAGTTGGTCAAAAGAGAGAGAGAGAGAGAGAGAGAGAGAGAGAGAGAGAGAGAGAGAGAGAGAGAGAGAGAGAGAGAGAGAGAAAGTGATCTAATCCAATACTTGATAAAATTATAAAAAGTCCTGAAAGATCAAAAGTTGGTCAAAAGAGAGAGAGAGAGAGAGAGAGAGAGAGAGAGAGAGAGAGAGAGAGAGAGAGAGAGAGAGAGTGAATAAGTACAACTTAAAAAATTCTTAACATAAATGTGAACCTGAAAAACATGAAAAATTCTTAACATTCAAAAAAATGTCAATTAATGTTAACATAAATGTTAAGAATTTTTCATGTTTTTCAGGTTGACATTTTTTTTTTTGTTAAGAATTTTCATATTTCAGGTTCACATTTATGTTAAGAATTTTTTAAGTTGTACTTATTCACTCTCTCTCTCTCTCTCTCTCTCTCTCTCTCTCTCTCTTTTGACCAACTTTTGATCTTTCAGGACTTTTTATAATTTTATCAAGTATTGGATTAGATCACTTTCTCTCTCTCTCTCTCTCTCTCTCTCTCTCTCTCTCTCTCTCTCTCTCTCTCTCTCTCTCTTTTGACCAACTTTTGATCTTTCAGGAATTTATAAAATTATATCAAGTATTGAATGTATTAGTTTGTTTAACATTTATGTTAAGAATATTAATATTTCTCGAAACTTCGATTGGTAAATCGGTTGGTTTTGGTTGGTAAATCGGTTGGTAAAAGTATATTTCGGTTGGTAAATCGGTTGCTAAAAGTATATTTTGGTTGGTAAATCGGTTGGTTTTGGTTTGTAAATCGGTTGGTAAAAGTATATTTCGGTTGGTAAATCGGTTGGTTTTGGTTGGTACTTTTACCTACTTTTAAACCTATGCGTTACCACAGCACACGTAGGATTCCAGCGTCTTGCACAATTCCTGAAAAAGCAGAAAATAATTCGTTAAAATAAGCTTGTCCTCTGTGTTTTACGGGGTTGGAACCGTCATCTGGTACAGTAAAGCCGTATCAGAGCCCACATTACAAGCCGGGGTAAGCAGAAGGCTTTACCCCTTGTGGAAATAGCCCCAAATCCATCGCTATTTCCTGTGACCACCACTCCCTTACAAAATTGTGGCCTCCAAAATTTTTTTTGAATTTTTTTTTACGAATTTACTTCAAACCAAACAGGTTTACGAGAGAATTAACTCTTCGCCAGGGACCTGAGAAACACACACACACACACACACACACACACACACATACACACCTATGTCACACAGGTTTACGAGAGAATTAACTCAGCGCCAGGGACCTGAGAAACACACACATACACACCTATGTCACACAGGTTTACGAGAGAATAAACTCCTCGCCAGGGACCTGAGAAACACACACACACACACACACACACAACTCAAATTAGGCTAGAAGTAAATCGTAATAACTTTTAGCACTACGTATTGCAGATTTACAATTTTTATTATGTTCTAACATTGGTACTAAAAATCTTAAAATCATACTCTGTATTTCAAAGACATTATCCCTGAAAAGTGATCACTAATCCTTGTGAGTCGCGACATCTATATATTCTCAACTGAATATCGATTAACTTCGCCGCCTTGTTCGTAAGAATATTTGATATATTTATCCTTTATTTAGTCAATATGTGTTCTTTACTTAGTTATAGGTACTATTTATGTCATAATTATAAGTACTTGTCCCAAACATAGGGAATTTAACTTTCCCCAAAGCCGCTAGTATTAGGTACGTATACTATATCAATTGTAACAATCAAAAGTTCCCTTAGTATTTCAGAGGCTGCATTATATAAATTTTGGGCAAATCTCAATGATGTTAATCTACAGGAACGCTCTCCACCTATCATAAAAACATGTATATATGTTTATTGTTTTTAAAATATGACAATAATATACTTTAGTTAGTTATAGAATTATCCACTCCTCACCGTGAAATACATAAGCTGTGATATATATTATCCCCATAATAACAAAATTTATTGAATTCTTTGTTTTTTGTAACCATATGGCATAGTATCATATTTTCCTACATATCTCCTTTTAGGACCCGTTACTTTAAATACCTTTGTTTCCTTTACAGTTACAATATCTACATTTTTATTTCTCCTAATTCTATTCTCTTCAATTTGTAAAGACAGTTTAGCTTCGCTCAGGACCATGTCTTTAAGTTTTTCAAAGTTCAGTTTTTCAGATGTTTTAAGATTAAGTGTTAGACCTTTAATTTTACACACCTCTATAATACCATTACTGTTTGTAGAAAATACTTGGTATGCGTATGTTTTAGGGCCTCCCGAAACAAATTCTAAAATGTCATAATATAATACCTGCTCTCCTAAAGTATCAAGGTGGTCATACAGTTTAAGACGGGCCTGACTAGTTGTATACGCCGCCAGTACGACATTTACATTTTTTAATGACTCTCCAATCTCCTCTGAGTATTGCCAATTCACTAAAACGGTGTCTTCGTTAATTTCTTGTACTCTATTAACCTTTATCGATGGACTTGTTAGTAGTTGGAAAAATACCGCAGAATCTCTCGTTAAAAGTGTCTTAGTTTGGTTTTCCCGTTGCCCAAACTTACCCCAAAATGAGTTTAGCATCAATTTTGCAAGAGAGCGGAGTCCCCCGTTCTTTTCAATTTTAACGTAGTCAAGCATGATACCTTCGCGGTTATAATAATCTTTCACGTACTTGTCTTTGTCCCACTCTGACTTACACCAGGCAGGCCATCCACTAGCTTCTTGTTTGATTTTTAAAAATTTGTTGATAAAATCGGTAAACAGGCCTCCTTTCTCAAAAGTGGCCATCTTGTACTCCCAAAGTTCGTACATGTCTAATATAACATATCCTTTTTCTACCGCTTTCCTGAGCTCATCCATTGTCCAAGTTCCAATTAAAGCCCTCTCTTCACTACTATGTTTACAATCACTAGTACACAAGTTTTCACCACACTTACGACACAAAACAAACATTAATTTATCATTCATTCTTGTTGGAAGAACAGGATGATACAAAACGCTAGGTGGTAACACTTTACACTTTAACAAGCCTTCCACTTCCATCCCCATCTTCCTGCATTCTCTATCCCCTATATGAATAGTCGGATGGCCTAATGGGTATTTTCCGTACTTGCATACCCAAGGGTAAAGCGAGCATACATCAGCATACTGAATGGTTTCTTCATCAGTACACTTGTGGTATGTTTTAGCGTTACCAGTCCGGCCACCGAAAAAAGCATGTCTTGGATTAAGTGGTAAAGTGTTCAATATTGGAAGAGAGTTCAAATAGTCCATTTTATTTTCCTCTTTAATAGTTTTAAATGTACACTCCCACATCTCTACTACTTCAAAGGGTGATTTTGAAAGTTTCTCAATTTTGGTTTTTGTCCTTTCATACCTTAGGTGTAGACTATCAGAAGGGTCCTCTTTTAGTGGTTCCTCCCTCTTATAAGGAAAACATTTAGGACAACCGTGAAAGTAACATCCTTGAAATTCGTAGATACGTTCCCCATCAAAACCATCAACTTTTACCCCTTCTATTTTGACTTCCCTTTCACGGCCTGCATGGTTGATTCGAACACCCCTTTGTTCCTCTTCCCACGTCATCCACTGTAAAGCAGAGGCAGACTGGTTGTCCACAAGACGGTATCCGTGTTTAGGGATGAGGCCTATTGTACTATTTTTCAAAAAATTACGTCTGAACGCTAGATTACATGCACTAGCTATTGTAACTGCTTCTAAAAAGGGATCCACATTACACTGTTCCAAGAACATAGATCTGAATTTCATGGACGCCTGAGCCAAAATGTCTACGTCCGAGATGCAATACTCTACAATTTCCTTTTGAAAATCAAAAACATAGTTTGCTAGTGTCTGCTCGTTATGCCATTTTTCAAAGTCTTTGTGGCCCTTATCGAACATAGAATCTGGACAATAAAACTGTTTAGCGGGTATCGGTCCTTTATAGTTTTGATTTTCTAATGTATTGAAAAGGTGAGGAAAGTAACCCTTCTTCTTTTCAGGGGGTAAATCGAAAGCCTTCGGAAGAGCAGACAGGGGCATTGGAAAGTAATTTAACGAATCTATGAACCTTACATTGTCCATCTCCATCAATATGATCTTGGTTCCTCTCATAATAAGTTTTGGCGTGAACTTAGTATGATGAATAACGTACTTTAGAATAAACTGAAAGTCAAATGAAGATCCGTTGTGAGCGAGTAAGCATAAGTGCTTGTATCTTTTCCTGATTTCTATGACATAATCCATAAACTGATTGATAGGATCTTCTTTAAAGATACGGGTATGGGAACCACAATTTTCACAAGATTGCCCTGTAATACATTTATGACAAAACTGCTGACTTACACACAAGTTAACTTTGTGGACTTTAGTTTCTGAATCATTTGCAAGACTCTCGTCTTGGCGGGTTTCTAAATCAAAAAATATGAACAAAAAGTCTTTACTTTTTGGTGTACCCCTATCAACCCTCATAAAACACTGATGATTGGGAGGTTTGTATTCTACACAAATATTACAAAACACTTCACCACACATATGTACTGATTTTCTAGCCCTAAATCTAATAATCTTACCACATTCAGTACACTTTTTAATAGAGTTGCAACGATCACCTTGGTGGGCAATGAAACAAACTTGATTTTTAAAGTGAAGATTGCAGTTGTGACAGGTTATTCCTCCATATTGTAATTTACAAGGTGGGGATACTGTTTGACATGCTGGACATATATTTTCACATCTATGTTTTCCTTTGTGATCATAAGGAACGTGACATCCTTCACAAAAGAAATTACAAGCGAAAGCAGCTGTTAGGCTAGTGATTACGTTGAAATGGCCTTCACTAAATAATAGGTTTATTTTATACACAGCACTTTCATTTTCACCACAAAAATACACATCACGACCTTTCCTATTGAAATTGTACACTGTAATCTTGTATTTCTTCAAATGGTCCTGAAATTTTTCTAATTCGGGGATCCCTGCTCCATTCTCTGGAATTACCACCCTTGCTTTAGCCATTAGTTTTTCGGCCCTAAATAATTGTCTTTTCCCCAAGTCTTTTCTAATAGCCTTGTACTGGGGATCTTTCTTAGCATGAGCTTTGCCTACAATTAATGCTCTAGCTAAACATAAATTATCGGAATTTTTTATCACTACTATCCCCTTTCGTGCACTGGACTCTTCAACAAAATTATTATAAAAACCTGATCTTCTTTGACCACCACGGCCCACGGGGAGGTTAACTCTAGTACATTCAATTTTGAATGTATCTGTTGAATTAATTGACTCAGCATTGCTCTGAATAATACCACCGAAAATATCCCAAATAATATCCCCATCCACTTGACTTACCGGTTGGAAAGCTATATACCCTGGTTCCTTATTTTTTAGATTTAAGCTTGTTAGTGTAAACCCTAATTGATCATTATCTGTGGATTCAGCTTTCATTTTTTCAACAAAACTTGCAAAACCCAATTTGAGCCATTCAATTTCTGAAATGCCTTCAGGAACAGGATTAAATTTAAAGGTAGTCCTATAACCGTGCAATCTAAAGTGCTTAACGTATGACTCCTCTGTATTTACTACATTTATAGGATTCATATTTACTAGTACAAAAAGTTGCACAAAAGAAGAAAGATTCAGTGGGTTATCAGCGCTTTTTACGAACTCTACTGAAAACCGTTATAACTGTTTCGTCCTCACAGTTCAAAAGTCAAAATAAGACTGAATGAATATTCCCCAACACAGCCCTTATATACTCTTGTTACAGACTGTGATTAGCCGAAAATAACCGAACATTTACGAACTCTTCTGAAATAGGTTCGGTGTCTCCCAGGTCAACTGTCTATATTAGACTGAAAGAGTACACTTCCAAAAATCTATAAGGTACTAACTGTTAAGAACCTTACAAAGAACGGTTTTAGTACGTTGTATTACAACAAATATGCTGCGATCTCTGGATTATCAGCGCTTTTTACGAGCTCAGCCGTAAGCAGTTGTAGCTGTATGCTCCTAACAGTGCGAAAGTCTAAATTAGACTGAATTAATAGTCACCAAGAAAGCCCTTTTATACTCTGGTTACAATCTGTGACCATCCGAAAATAACCGAACATTCACGAACTCTTCTGAAATAGGTTCTGTGTCTCACAAGTCAACTCTCTATGTTAGACTCAAAGAGTACACTTCCAAATATATATATATATATATATATATATATATATATATATATATATATATATATATATATATATATATGTACTACTGTTAGGAACCTTAAAAAAGAACAGTTTTAGTACGTTGTATTATAATAAATATGCTCCGATCAGGGGATTACCAGCGCTTTATACGAGCTCTGCTGTAAGCAATTGTAGCTGCTTGCTCCTCACAGTTCAAGTGTTTAAATTAGGCCGAATTAATAGTCACTAAGAAAGCCCTTTTATACTGTTATTACAATCCGCGATTAGCAGAAAATAACCAAAAATCCTTCCGAAACAAGATCAGTGTCTCACAGGTCAAATGTCTATGTTAGACTCAAAGAGTACACTCCCAAAATCTATAAGGTACTACTGTTACAGAGAACGGTTTTAGTACGTTTTATTACAACGAATAAGTTACGGTATGTGGATTATCAGTGCAGTTTACGAGCCCTGCCGTAAGCAGTTAGTTGTAGCTGCTTGCTCCTCACAGTTCAAGTGTTTAAATTAGGCCGAATTAATAGTCACTAAGAAAGCCCTTTTATACTGTTATTACAATCCGCGATTAGCAGAAAATAACCAAAAATCCTTCCGAAACAAGATCAGTGTCTCACAGGTCAAATGTCTATGTTAGACTCAAAGAGTACACTCCCAAAATCTATAAGGTACTACTGTTAAGAACCTTACAGAGAACGGTTTTAGTACGTTTTATTACAACGAATAAGTTACGGTATGTGGATTATCAGCGCAGTTTACGAGCCCTGCCGTAAGCAGTTAGTTGTAGCTGCTGGTTCCTCACAATTCACGTGTTTAAATTAGGCTAGATTTATACTCATCTGGAATGCCCTTTTATACTGTTGTTACAATCCGTGATTAGCCGAAAATAGCCGAAAATTCTCGATCTCTTCCGAAACAGGTCCGTGTCTCACGGGTGAACTGTCTATATTAGATTGAAAGAGTACACTGCCAAAAAATCTATAAGGTACTACTGTACACAACCCTACAGAGACCGATGTTTGAGTGATAACTTTGACAAATCGCCTAAAATGTACTGTAATAATGTACTTACTAAAAATAATTTCGCAGAAAAAATATACAATAGTATTAATAATACCTAATTTCCTATCACAAAGATTGGAATAAAGAACTGTATCATTAAGTAATCCTGAATTATTTCTAACTCCACGTTATTGTACTGTTGTTAAAAATCTTATAAAACACTGTTTTGCAGTCTAACGTTCAAAATAAATTTTAAATAAATAGTAAAAACCATGTTTGAGATTAGGTTGTTAATTAAATATTTGCTTAATATACAGATATAATATATCCGAAAATTGATGTAAGAATAAAAATAAACGAGTAAATACTTATCTTTGTTAAGATAATAACACACCAAAAACACTTCATTAACTTCACAACAAAAACACTCCATTAACTACACAACACAAACCTTCATTAAGTACAAAACACTAACTATAAAATGTCAACCGATTTCACTATAATATTTTATTCTTATACGACACTTTGATAACTCAAAATAAACCGAACCGTTGAAAAACACAGTGGTTACAAAACCCATAATATCCTTTGTGGAGACTGCAAGAGTTATCGTAACCGCAACTTCCTTACACAGCCTTATCTGAGAATTCAAACGTTTTTAATGGGATTTTTATAAACTTTTTAATTTAGAATTACATATAAACACATAATAAATTTGTGAATGGAATGTTGACGTGTAAAGTAAAAGATGTGTTATGAAAGATGTGCTGTAATAAATTTACAAAATAGTATGACGCTCTACTAGTTATTTAACACAAGTCTACGGATTTTACTAGGCCCAAAAATCTCACTCATAAAGAAACAAATTTACCCTTCGAAGAGGTTTTAGCCAGCGAGGTATATTGCGCTGTAGATTTTTATAGGAGAATAGTAAGAGTTGAAGAATAAAAAACCTAATCTAGTTTATGACACCGTTTTTCTTCATAACAAACACCAAAACAAGACCCGAAGGTAATATGTTATTTCAAATTAGCGTAGGCAAGGCAGATTAATGATAACTTTATGATTGATGTCCAAACACATTAATGTCCAAAACCCTATGACTCTTATGAAATCCTCGCGCTTCTATGTATAAAATAATAAATTATGTAGCTATTATATTATAAATTATCTTTAATTGAGACAATCAGGAAAAATACCGTTTACGCTAAGTAATTAATACACTTAGAGTTGACAAAATAATACCACCCTCACTCTCTCGAAAATAAAAGTCGAAGTTCCAATGTACGAGGAGGAGGATACGATTTTCTAACTCGCTTCACTCGAAATATCAGTTTTATGTATAGGCTATCGATATTCATAATTTTACTCCTGATATAACAGGTATTAAAACTTTAACTCTGCCCACGTATTCACGCTGCAACAATCCTAACTGTATTTCCACTAGACTAAATTAAACAAATTGTAAGTAACCCCTGTGCACTAGAGTAGTAAAATCTAATAGGCTGAGTCTAAACGACAATTTTCCCGGTCTCTCTGCCTTACAAGTTCCTTATACTTAACTAAATTCCTCTGGTTTAAATTGTTTTAAATGATTGCCTAACATAATATAACATAATATGATAGGTATAAAAGTCAAATATAGACAGAATAAACTTGTACTTACGTATTCACGCAGATCAAACTTGGAACTGAACTGGCATCTGAGAATCGAAACTGAAGGTTTTTTATAGTAGGGGTAGCTATGTAGACTAGGGGGGTGATAGCTTATAAATGTCACGGCTATTTTTGCTAGACCAACGCTATGCACTTACATGTGAACAGATGTCTGTTTGTATACTGGTAAACGTATATTTATTTTTGTAAGACCCCCACTATGCAATTTATTGCATACGAGCATATGTGCATGTGTTTGGGAATTGGCATTCGCTATATTATGTTCTTTGCTAAACTAAAAAAAAAAAAGTTAGGTTGCTGTCAGCCCACGCTGAAAAACTGGAAGTCTAACGGTTAAAGCTCAATTTGGTGCATTTTATATTAAAAAACAAGATAGTGGACTTTTGGGACGCATGTTGGGGGTTATTATGCAAGCCTAGCGGTTTAAAAACAAGCCTCGCGGTTATAACACAATACGGTGTAATTTAAGCTGAAAACCATATGACTGGCAGGTATAACACAAGTATGTGCAGCTTACTCTACCAAAAACAAAGATGGCTGACGAGTAGGTCGCAAGTCTTTGCAGTTTATGTTGAAAAACAAGAAGGCGGTCAGTTAGGCCACAAGTCAATGTAATTTACAATAAAACCCAAATGCTGTCATTTATGTTGCAAGTCTGTGAAGTTTACTCTACCAAAAACATAGATGGCGGTCGGTTAGGCCCCAAGTCGTTGCAGTTTATGTTGAAAAACAAGAAGGCGATCGGTTAGGCCACACGTTGGTGCATTTTACGTTGAAAACCAAAATTTTGGCAGTTATGCGCAATTCTGTGCATTTTACTGTACTAAAAACAAAGATGGCGGTCGGTTAGGACACAAGTCGGTGCAGTTGAAGTTATAAATGGACGATTCTGATTGGTCGAGAAACGGTCACGTGACCAAATGGACGATTCTGATTGGTCGAGAATAACTCCATAAGAGCCCATGTTAAGACCAAATCCCTGCCCTGACTACTGTTATAAAAAGAACCTCTAATGAACGTAACCCAGTTTTACAGCAGTTACTTGCACTGAATATAAATTAACCACAGTTGAATCACGTAAAATAGGGTTATTAAAACTGATCATAACTTCAAAACCAGTATTTCAGTTTGTTTCCTGGTATAGTTACATTTTAAATTTCTGTAACCTAAATCGTATTAGTGGTTCTTGTGAACAGGAGACCTTCTTCCTTGGATGTTCAATATATCTATATTATAAACCATAACGAGACTAACACCTGATGTGAAGAACAATATATTTTAAAGAATAAGAAGTAATAGTCAATAATAAGAGTCAATAATAGCACAGCTACTGTTCACTGGAAGAAAAAATTCAAAGAGAGAAGGAGAAAAGAGCTTTAATGTGTTTTAAGTGTATGTTGTATCCCAAATCATATGTATAACCTCTGGACATCTAACGGTCTTATCTATAAAACAAAAAAAACGTATATATATATATATATATATATATATATATCTGACCTTATGAACTACTAATTCGTTTTAAATTATTTTCAATAAAACCTAAACAAAACCTAAGTCAGAAAGTTATTATATTTGTGTTTGAACAACACGAGGAAAAGTTTCGTAAATGCGTTTTACCTTATACGACTGCAGACTCACGCCATTACAATTTATTGTTCAGAGCGAACGATTTATTTGTAGTTTAAACCCACGTTCATTTCTTGGAACAGTGAAGTAACTTCTGAGTAGCCGCAATTAAAAAAAAAAAAGAAGAAGAAGCAAAATAGCACTAATTAACTTTATATATATACATATATATATATATATATATATATATATATATACATCCTTAAGTATATTTGCTAATAAACTTGATTCAAAACTGTACGTCCATTATTTAAACGTTTTTTCCCGTAACTATACACAAATATACTGATAAAATATGATAGGTCGAATTAAAACATAGCGAAAACATATTTACACAAAAATAACTTAGGAACGTTTTGCTTAAGCTACTCACTTTCTTGCATTCACATAGAAACAATTAAATCGAGCAAATGTTATGTTTCAAGTTAATCATAAAGTTGGAAGTAAAATGTTCTTAGTAAATAATTACTTATGCCTGCTTCTATAAATTAAATTACTGTTGTTAAGTAAAGTGTTTTTAGTCTCAGAAATCTAGGGAGAGGAATAAACAAATTTGCCTTCTTAGAGAGCTTGGTAACGCCTATGACGACATTGTTATTTAATCAAGTCCAATGTACATTTAATTCAGAATCTGTTATTCAGAATATTTTAATAGTGTAATTTATATGTTCTATGCAAGTCCCCTAACACTTCGTGGAGGGGAAAATATACTTTAACTATTATTATTTTTTTTTTTTATATAAAAATTTTTGTTAGAAAATAGTTATTTTATAAAATTGAGCCAATATATATATATATATATATATATATATATATATATATATATATATATATATTCACTTTTAAAAGTTAAAAATTTACAAAACCGACTACTGTACTCCTTTCTTTACCTATGGTGTTTTCTAATAGAGTAATAAAGCCAGACAGGCAATATGGGCAAAATATACCTTATAATTTGAAACATATTCAAATGTAATAACAGCGTTATTTTTTTTTTCACGTCCACATTCATATACAACTAAAATTTTAAGTTTCACCTTTTTTACGCGTCAATAACGCCCAAACATCCCTTCTTTAACAATCTTATGTAAAGTAATTATGTATCAGGAGGCATCGGTATTTGTTGGTGATTTATTAAAAATTGGCCTATAGTCAAAGTACGCCTACTAACAGGCCAAAATACGGCTCCATTATACCGCAACCTACTTCTTCTCTCATTAATGTAGGCTATCATATAATTATCAAATATATCATAAACCTACCGGAAGGTCATATTTTGGTTGTAAACAATTGTTTTTGATAATATTCTTCCTGTAAACATTACACTACAAATACTTTTAACTACCCAGTATATTAAATGTAGCATAGAGTTTGTTTAATAATCGGAAAAGAAAAAAATACGTCCACGTGCTTCACATTTAATTATCTCGAGATACTAAAAAAGTTGTGATGTTGGTCATGTCGCTAATGTTTTATTGCATTTATGAAAGCACGATAGTGGCAAGAAGAGAACATTATAAAAATGAAATTTGGTATATGTGACTATAGTGTGAATACATGAAACCCTATGGAAATTCATTAGGACCTAACCGACGTAAAGAAGTTGTGATAAACACAATTATATGGTGGAAAAAAAACCTGTGTAATAACTGTTTCAGGCATACTTACACTGGGTAAGACCACTCAAGCTATAAAAACAATTTAACATTTCCTACAAAGCTCAAGTGACCTTCTTTTGGCAATAAATTTATAGGTATTTGCTAGTGTTATATTGTATGATCAGCTGTGTAAGCAAAGTGAGTGCTGCTTTCATCCTATCATGGTCCTTTTTTAAATCTCGTACGATTTACTATCATTAATAAATTTAATGTAGTTCTTTTTAATTTGTTATCTGACCGTACTTAGTATGTGTATAACACTACTGCAACGGAAAGCTGACCTAAATAATTCTTCATTGTATAAACAAACGTCCAATGCTTGTTTGCCTCAGAATAGCACACTTTGCATTAGTTTTAATTTTTTTTTAAATACAATACAACTAGCCTTATCAGCTAACCAGCAGTTTATACTCCGACAAATAATCGTAACAGTTTTAAAAAGGGTAATAACAATGCCTCCTATCACAGCACCACACTCAGAGTGCAATACTACAGTCCATTCTGTTAATTCTTTTCCAGAGAATTCTTTAAGTTTCTTTTGAAGTTTCTCATTCTTCTGAAGTCCTCATTAAAATTAGTACCTACAGAGTTGTTTTTGTCACCCGAATTCAAATTTGTGTTCTCTGGTTGCGTTCGTAATAATATTGACCCTCTTTCAAAAAGATCAACTTCCTGCATCGTGCCTGTTGCAGTTTGGTCTTTGCAGTAGCTTGCTAACGACCCGGGTAAAGCCTGCTCGCTCGCTCCCCGTGCCGGTAGCTGGGATCCTACCCCGGAGTGTTTACCTGTTTTCCTGTGCTCATTTGTTTATTAATATTTCCGTTTGGGACGCCACACCCATGAGCCATTCAACTAGTAGGCACGGAACGACAACTACCATCAAACCTTAAGGTTGGGTTGCTCCTCCGCAGATTCTTCGTACCGAAGCACATCTTCTCCGTCGATATTCACCGTTGACGACTTTACCGTAACCCTGGCAAGGGGCCCTTACAATGGTACCACCATCCGGAGCCAGATGGACCAAGGTTTTTTTAAGAGGTGTTACTCCTCTATCCCTCCTCCTTCCCATAAAAGATGGGTTCCGGGCTTGGGACCGGTATAGCGGAGTTACTTTGCATTATTCATCTCAATGTACAAAAACATAAGAAGAATTAAGGTTGAACAATAATTTAAAAAATATATGTCATTTTATTTTCACAAACACCTCACATGTACCAATTTATTTTACCCACTACTCTTAACCAATATAAGACTTTTTTTTCAATCATAACAAGCATATAATATAAAAAGCTACATTGCTACATTAAATTCAACGAATAAAAAAGAAAGTTTTATTTTATTCAATGACCATTTCAATTGACACAAGGAGTTGTTTTAGTGGATAAGTCAACATTTTTAGTTGTGCATGGACAAGTGATTGCATTATGTTACTTGTTTTTAAATTCTATAAATTATTTCGAAAGACGTAAAAAAGTTTAAAACCCCTTCCTGACATTTCTATTCATAAAAAGAAATGAAAACGAAGATACCAGTTTTACATTTCCAGTTTTACTTTACCTGTTGCCATTAACCGATCTGTGTCCTGTTGCTTTATACATATTATTAAAAACAGTAGAACACATAGAAGGAGCTGAACGGGGTAAGGGGGATTTCCCCGAGTTATATTTAATGAAGTTCGTTATGGTACACCCTTAACACTTGTTTATAGGTACTTTTAACCCTCTCACATAGACGTAGTATAAAGTTATGAGGTTGGTCATAAATTGATCTAAAGTCTTCTGCTAATACATCCGTTTTGAGATAACCGTGTTCGGAAAGATGAACTCGTAGATAGATGTTAATCAAATATTATATGCGTATAATTTTTTGCGACAACAGGACTTATTTTTATTTTCCACAATTAAACATTTGTGGACAGCTACCAAAAGAAGAAACACAAAATTAGAACAATCCTAATGTTTTATGTTAACGTTTCAATAAGCAATTATTTATATGTAGCTTCTAAAGACATGGAGAAAACCAGTAAGATGTCATTTCTCTAAAATATGCCAGTTTTTGAGTTATCAGTAAAAAAGAGGAATTCGTCCATGTGACTGGTATAAAGACACAAGACACATTTTTCATAATCTCATTTTACGATTTCTTTTAACTTTAGGAAAATATTAATAACCCAAAATCTATGTGAAAATTAACAATTAAAATATCTTAAGTTTCAAGAAAAATTGTTAAAAACAGATCCTCCAGCTGGATCATTACTAGTTCGATTACACTAAGAAGCCATTTATTATATAATCGAAGCAAGTTTAGACACTTATACCTAGATAGAACTACGTATGGTCCAGGTTAATTTTCATTTTTTGATTGACAACTACTTAACTTACATTTTTGTGACGAATAATTTTGAATGGTTTTAATTTGAATTATATAATGAGTAAGTGAGTAAGCTTGTGGCGGCGTTTATTTCCTTACTGAACATTTAAACGAAGTGTCTTAAACAAACGTCTGAGTTAAGTCCGTATATATATATATATATATATATATATATATATATATATATATACCTTAGATAGGACTTAAGTATAGTCCGAGTTAATTTTATCTTTTCGACTGACATTACTTAACTAACTGTTTTTGTAATGAATAATTTTTAATGGTTTTAATTTCCTTTTTGGGATGAGTAAGTAAGAGAGTGTGCGACGTTGTTTTCCTTCTGAATATATATGCGAAAGCGTCTTAAATAAACGTTTGGAATGTATTGAAGATTGTTTTTATATTTTAATCAGGTACTTCTAGTATTACGATTATTAAATAAATGCGTTTAGAAAAACTATATGATATTATTAGAGTAGGTATTTGTTTAAGATTTATTTTCTGAATGAATGACAAAGTGGGTAAAGCATAGTTTAAAGGGTCAGAACATAAATCATACAAAATAACAAGCATTAGATGAAACGTAAGAAATAATAGCGAATTAAACTGCATTTATTAATAGTGAATATTTACTGGGCTTTCAAATGAAAATATCTGATAATCTATATGTATACACATGTAGTGGTATAAATATCTACGCCTCGGGGAATATAAATTAATGTTACAAAATATAGCCCTAGGTCATAGACTTCATAAAAACTGCCAATTGTGTGTTTTACATTGTGAGAAGTTTATTTAATATTAGTTTTAAAATATACTTCCTTAAGAACAATGTTGATACCCTATTCCAAACTGTAGATAACTTTATGATTGTGCAACAATTAAAAGATTTCTTTTTCAAGTTAACAAATTATATCTATTGTAACAGAGCCTTTGGCTGATCAGCTATTATATATTAATCACCTTATTTCTTTTATGTCATGATCAACACCTTGCTCAAAACACATGTGATAAACTTCCTTACTCCATTATTCCGCCTATTTGATTCTATAGATTTAATTTAAATTACGGCTGAATAAAATATTTTCTTCATTGGTCAAAAAAATATAAATAATACGTAATGTGTGTTACTCTTCTGGCTCAATTTAATCAAGTTTGAGATTTTGAACGTAGACTAAAAATACAAATATAATTTCCTTTTTCGGTTATTTATATTTGACGTGTTACTTTGCAGTTTATTTGTATTTACTGAAGGTGTGATGAAAAGCTCATTCTAGTCATCGTGTAGACTAAAGTTGAAAACAGGTCTCAGATGTAATTTAATTTAAATCATACTCACAACTGTTGTTCAGTGGTTAAACAAACTACTTACGGGATTGCATGTAATAATAATGAAAAAACGGTAACAATATTTCCAAAAACAAGCACAATATTTTGTGATACAAGATTCAATTCAAAAGAAATTTGAATCGCACAACAAGTAATATAATGAAGGAGCATTATATGAGCAGCAAAAACAGTTGAACTTCAGATAGTGTTTCAGATATTAATTGTATTGTTTAAATAATAATTATTAGTATTTTCATCAAACCTGGAGTAGGGCATATTATATCTGAAAAATTACATACATACATACATACATACTCTTTTTGCAATTGATATTGAGGACAAATATTACATGAAACCAAACTGTAAAAGTTTAATACCCATCTTTTGTGATTTATTTTATCTTTTAAGTTTATATTTTAAGTTACGCCAGATATCTAAAATATTCTACATAAATGTAACACTAGGCACTACATCCATATTACGCAATTTAATAAATTTACTTGACACAAATATTTTATTTTTAGATTAGATAGCCTGTCCCAAAAACAATGTATTGTGTTAGTTCACTCCTGATAGAGTACTTTTCCACCATGAATAAAGCACTTTCAATTCAGGTCGCATTTGAATTACCTCTCGAAGTTCTTTTTTAATATCGAAGAGATGTTACCAGGGGACTTAAATTTAAGAAAGGCGGAACCAAAATGGTAACAATGTTTAGAAATTAAAAATTAAAAAGACAAAAACAAATTTAGTGATTAACAAGGCTCAAGTTTATTGAAACAAAGAAATTTCGACGTTTCAGATTTTATCATTTACAACTGAGAAAGACATCCTGAGACAAAATTATCATAAACAGCTTATGATTAACAATATTATAATTAGTAATAGTTATACGCCCTTAATGCAAAATGTTATAATTTAATAAAAAAAATTAATCAATAGATTCTGAAAATTTATCCCCCCCTTTTTAGTTTATATATTTTATAGTTACAAAATTTAACAAAAGACAATGAGCACAGCTTAACAATTAACAGGATTATAATTAATCCAAAAAAAAAGATTATACGCCCTTAAATGTAAAAATTACAAAAATAAAAAAAAAGATGAAAAGATACTGATATTTATTTCCCCCCTTTTTGACTTTATGAAATGGTAGTTTTTTTTTTTTAAAACAGTTACATAATATTACTTATTTGATAAATTTCTTAAATGCTATTTGGCCAATAAATATATATGTGTTTTAGATAAAAGAATTTATTATGGAAAGAGTAGTTTATTTTAAAAGAAAAGAAAAGAAAATTTTGAATATTAAATTTTTAAATTGACGTCAATTATTTTAATTTAGAGAATAACCTCTTGGAGGTTGTTAGGACCGAAAGTTTGCATGCAGGCTCCACCCAATAATTTTTTTATATATTTTATAATTAATTACACAAGTCTACGTCAAAAAAAATAGTTTTTAAGAAAAACATATTCGTTGAAGTAAATTTAGGCACATATACAATATGAGTTTAATTAAAGTTCTATAAAGTCAGTTTTTTTGTAACATCACTTTTGTGCACGTGAAACTCTGAAGCTATGTTGAACAAAACGTGTTTTGTTAACAGGACGAAACATGTTTAGATCTTTAGCTGTGTTTCTTCTACCAGCATATTAGCTATAGCAAAAAAAAATGTTTTTTAGCGTCTGTACAAAATCAGCATGTTGTAGCATTAATGTTCATTATTAAAGTAAATATCTGGTTATTTGTCAAAATTAAAGAAAATTGATTGTATAACAGAAATTCGTTAAGATGGTACTTAAAAGCTTCTTAGATGATTATAAATCTATTTATATATATTTAATTTTGTTTGAAACAAAGCTTGTATAAGACTTGCAAAGATCTGCAAAAGTCTATAAAACGAAATTTTCTGATTTAGAACAGATTTCTCCAATTGTTTTATATTTGACATGTTCAATAAGATATTTTGATCATTTAAAGTTCAACATTAGTTTGCACCTATTTCACATAATTGTTCAAAACTCAAAATGTGCCTTTTCAAGGTTTTGTAAAGTATGTTTTTAAAAAAGTAAATTTTTATAATCATTCAGTTTCAAAAGAACATTGAATATTAAATAAAACATGAAATACATATTTTAAAGAATACATGATAATTAATAAATTATTTTAAAGCATTAACAAAAATTTAAAATATGATAAAATCTGTAAGGCTGAGTACCTGGAAAATCCTGTCGCAGTCCACGTGAGCTTGCGCCGTGAAAACGAAAATTTATTTGACATTTTAGACTAAATCGCACAAACTGTATATTAACATCGTTGAAAACTGAAGCAGAAAATTTTGAGAACCAAGAAAAAAAAATTTATTATATCTAACGTAACTATGTAAGAATCTCAGGCATTGTGAGTGACTACCGGTAGACTAGCCAGCGGGTATTAGAGCAGATAGGCTGTCTTGCCGTTGTACTTTGCCCTCCGATGTCATACGATGATTAGTTTTGGACAATCTCGCCGGGTGGCAGCATCTGTCAAGCGACGGAGGTAGTATATGTGGAAAACGAGTTAATGAAATTATTTTGTAGATGTGATTTTTGAATTTGAATGCTACAGCTCTCCCCCCCCGAAAGACGGAGTTGGGGTGGAGTCAGAAAGGGGGCCAGAAGGGCCTCCCACAAAATTTTGAAAAAAGGGACAAGGGCCAGAAGGGCCTCCAAGAAGAGATTGAAGAAAGGGGCCAGAAGGGCCTCCTACAAAATTTAGCAACGGGGCACCTGATAGAAACAACGCTTCATAATGCTTTTATAGTCACCACTCTAGGGTGTAGCCTCCTTCGGCACTTACTTATTAAATTTTGAAATTTCTACAGCGTCTCAGCTCTTCCCACCTATAATTGGGATAGGCCCAGGACAGAAAGAGCTGAAGGATGACGCAAAGGTCGACATTGCTGTGCATGAACTGACTTTGTACTCTAAGGTACGTGGGGAAAAGGGGTGGAGTGGCACCTCGGGAATGCCAAGAGGAGGTGACCACTCCGGGGACCAGGGGAGGGAAAGTGCATAACACTTTAGGCATTGCAGGAAAGGTCGGACTCAGACGGGGGGAGTATCCTCTGAGCCGACCTTTACATTTAATTACAAAAATAAATAAAAATAAAAGAAAAACTCCTGAAGCCTTTTTGGGTCAGATCATGCTCAGCGTCGTTATTTTTTTTTAAATTCCTCTTCTCCCATACGAAGAAAAATTTAAACTATTCACGGCTCTTAACAATTTCCGTGAGAAAAAAGAATTTTGAATGATCTAAAGAAATAATCCTTTTTAAAAATAAACAAAGAAGCAGTATGAAACGTTGGGGAGTCAAGATTGTTTTACTGCACAAGGCAGGGCATGTGGTGTTTGACTTAAGGTCTTATATGTGTATCATGTGCCCCAAAAAAAAGGAATTTAATTTAATCAAAAAAAAATTGTGTAAAAAAAATTTCATCAAAATAAGATAAGTGTTCAAAAAAAAAAGATGTACAAAGAAAGATGTGTAAAAAAGGTGTAGCTAAATTAAAGATGTATATAAAAAGGTGACCCATGAGTGAAGAAAACCCAACTCCGGTTTTCTCAACCCTAACACAAAACTAAATTAGGAAACAAACATGTTGACCTGCTAATAACAAAACAAACAAATTAATGAAAACAAACAGGCCAACCATGTTGTCCTACTTACAAACTGGGCCCCTATAATTTGGAAAAGAGAAAAAGAAGAAAAAAAATTGTACACAAGGTTAAGTTATTTAATGAGTGTTCAACATTTCAATTAATTATTAAGAAAGTGCCACCATCTGCATCAACCAGTCCACCGCCATCCTGCCTTCTGCTCATGATGATAAAATTAAAAAAAAATAAATAAAAATAATTTTCTTTCAAGATGACAAAAAAAAATTCAAAGCAAGCTCAGTGTTCTTTAACGAGTCTACTAATCGCAGCAAGTCCACTGCCATTTTAACTGTTGCTGATAATAAAAAAAAAATAAACCAAGTAATTTAAAAAAAGTTTCTTTTAAGATGATGCAAAAAAAAAAATGAAGTGAAAGAGCCAGAGAATGACTCAAGAATTATATGTAGTGTAGTTGTTGTGTATATGTGTGTGTGTAAGTATGAATTAATACAGACAAGCGAAAGAAAACTCGAGAAAATTTTTGAAGGAAATTTTAATTTTGTTTTTGTTTTTTTTTTGTTTCTAACTATTTTTGGGTTTTATTATTTATTTAAATTTTTTTGGAATTCTCGAATGAGCCCGCTGTCTGGATCAAATTCAGTGAATGACTAAAGTGCAATGTATGTAAATATAAAAAAAAAAATTATTTAAGCAGAGAAAATAATGAAAAAAAAATTTATCAAAATCGGTTTAGAAGTTTTTGTGTAAAGTGTTTATATGGAAATAATTTAAAAAAAGAGACTAATAGGTTTATATAGATTTAAATATTAAAAAAAAATTTCATCAGCAACAGTTGTGCAGTATTTGAAAAAGCTGCAAAACGTAAAAATGAGCCTTGTTTAACAAAGAAAATTTTGAATTTAAATTTAGATGGTTCCAATGCAAAATTTTGAAAATTAACTACGGTTCCAGAATTTAAATTAACAACTCTATAATTTAATTTAACCACACTAGAATCTAGAATCAACCACGCTCTGCTACCAGAAACATGTTACCAGGGGACTTAAATTTAAGAAAGGCGGAACCAAAATGGTAACAATGTTTAGAAATTAAAAATTAAAAAGACAAAAACAAATTTAGTGATTAACAAGGCTCAAGTTTATTGAAACAAAGAAATTTCGACGTTTCAGATTTTATCATTTACAACTGAGAAAGACATCCTGAGACAAAATTATCATAAACAGCTTATGATTAACAATATTATAATTAGTAATAGTTATACGCCCTTAATGCAAAATGTTATAATTTAATAAAAAAAATTAATCAATAGATTCTGAAAATTTATCCCCCCCTTTTTAGTTTATATATTTTATAGTTACAAAATTTAACAAAAGACAATGAGCACAGCTTAACAATTAACAGGATTATAATTAATCCAAAAAAAAAGATTATACGCCCTTAAATGTAAAAATTACAAAAATAAAAAAAAAGATGAAAAGATACTGATATTTATTTCCCCCCTTTTTGACTTTATGAAATGGTAGTTTTTTTTTTTAAAACAGTTACATAATATTACTTATTTGATAAATTTCTTAAATGCTATTTGGCCAATAAATATATATGTGTTTTAGATAAAAGAATTTATTATGGAAAGAGTAGTTTATTTTAAAAGAAAAGAAAAGAAAATTTTGAATATTAAATTTTTAAATTGACGTCAATTATTTTAATTTAGAGAATAACCTCTTGGAGGTTGTTAGGACCGAAAGTTTGCATGCAGGCTCCACCCAATAATTTTTTTATATATTTTATAATTAATTACACAAGTCTACGTCAAAAAAAATAGTTTTTAAGAAAAACATATTCGTTGAAGTAAATTTAGGCACATATACAATATGAGTTTAATTAAAGTTCTATAAAGTCAGTTTTTTTGTAACATCACTTTTGTGCACGTGAAACTCTGAAGCTATGTTGAACAAAACGTGTTTTGTTAACAGGACGAAACATGTTTAGATCTTTAGCTGTGTTTCTTCTACCAGCATATTAGCTATAGCAAAAAACATGTTTTTTAGCGTCTGTACAAAATCAGACATGTTGTAGCATTAATGTTCATTATTAAAGTAAATATCTGGTTATTTGTCAAAATTAAAGAAAATTGATTGTATAACAGAAATTCGTTAAGATGGTACTTAAAAGCTTCTTAGACGATTATAAATCTATTTATATATATTTATTTTGTTTGAAACAAAGCTTGTATAAGACTTGCAAAGATCTGCAAAAGTCTATAAAACGAAATTTTCTGATTTAGAACAGATTTCTCCAATTGTTTTATATTTGACATGTTCAATAAGATATTTTGATCATTTAAAGTTCAACATTAGTTTGCACCTATTTCACATAATTGTTCAAAACTCAAAATGTGCCTTTTCAAGGTTTTGTAAAGTATGTTTTTAAAAAAGTAAATTTTTATAATCATTCAGTTTCAAAAGAACATTGAATATTAAATAAAACATGAAATACATATTTTAAAGAATACATGATAATTAATAAATTATTTTAAAGCATTAACAAAAATTTAAAATATGATAAAATCTGTAAGGCTGAGTACCTGGAAAATCCTGTCGCAGTCCACGTGAGCTTGCGCCGTGAAAACGAAAATTTATTTGACATTTTAGACTAAATCGCACAAACTGTATATTAACATCGTTGAAAACTGAAGCAGAAAATTTTGAGAACCAAGAAAAAAAAATTTATTATATCTAACGTAACTATGTAAGAATCTCAGGCATTGTGAGTGACTACCGGTAGACTAGCCAGCGGGTATTAGAGCAGATAGGCTGTCTTGCCGTTGTACTTTGCCCTCCGATGTCATACGATGATTAGTTTTGGACAATCTCGCCGGGTGGCAGCATCTGTCAAGCGACGGAGGTAGTATATGTGGAAAACGAGTTAATGAAATTATTTTGTAGATGTGATTTTTGAATTTGAATGCTACAGAGAGAGGAAATATATTATTATACAAGATTAGAATACCTCACGTTTAATAATTTGGAAAAGCATTCAAAAATAATAAAATTCATTTTCATCTAATTATTTATTTATTTATTTTATGTGTTGGTTATAACTTCTACATAAAATAATATAATACTTTGCACTAACTATTTTTTTCCAAAACTACTTCGTAGTAACTGTGTTAATTGACCTTTTTGTTTGTAGGGGAAAAAACTTGATAATACATTGTTTGACATAGTTGCGAAGATCGTAATAAAATGTTTCAACGTTCAAAGGATTGTTTAGAAACTAAAGCAAACTATATTTATAAATTGTTTCTTATGAAGCGAGGAAAATAACAAGGTCAGAGTATAATTAAAAGTAATTAATCAATGTAAGAGTTATATTGCCTTGTATTTGAGAGCATAATGCATTATGGTATAATTTAAGTGTCCGTCATAGATATTTTGTTGCAAAAAATTCTAAAGTATAAGCATAAAAATCACACACAAATTTCTTGTTGATTGAAGATAAGCTAAAAGTGTTTCTGTATACACTTTGAAGAATAACTTTGTTTTGAAAACTCTGAGACATTTTTATAAAAATTACGTTTTTTTAAGAAGCCATTTAATTTAAAGTTTCAAAATATTTATTTAATTCAATTGGGCAGTTTTTAAACATGCATATATATATATATATATATATATATATATATATATATATATATATATATATATATATATATATATATATATATATAGTAAATTGAACTATCTTTTGGAAGTGGATACAAATTGTGGTTTCTCAATCTCCCTACGATCTAAATAAATTAAAAACTTTACATCTGTATTATTCATTACAAGAGATCATATCAAATCAGATTTTAAAATATTATTGGTACTTTTAGTGCTTAGTAAATTAAAAGTAGTTGGAATTGAAGAACTTGCACCCTGGAACAAAAAATAAACATTTAAACGACCAATTAAAAGAGGAAAATTTTTTTAGTGATATCATTACTATAAATCGTGAATATTTGGTAAGTAATTTATTTATTTCAATTTCTTTTCTGATTTATTTAGACCCAGTACTCTGTAAGAGATAAACATTTATTTTTAATAAATTGAAGCTCTATAAATACAATTTATAAAGCTTAATAGCATTCTAACATTAAAAAACCTCTTTTCATTGGAAGTTTAATTACGTTTGTAAGGCAGAAAATTCTATACTTTCATTAACTATTTGGCCGACTCAAAACCATTCATTTTGTCGATATATAAAAATCTGAGGTAATTCCCATGAGACAAAAACTCAACTTTTGATTTTCTCAAAATCGGCTCTAACAATTTTGATTAATATTTTTAAAAATAGCCTCTAAAACCCGATTCAAAATATCAGTCACCATCACCAAAACAGTTCTGTCGATGGTTTTAAACAATCGGCTCTAGAGATATTTAAAAGAAATAGGTTCTACCAATATCGTTAATATTTTAAAATTTATCTCCTAGTCAAACCAGTGTCTCATACTGAACATAAAATTCATAAGTGGCAATAAACTAAAATTAACTGTACATCATTTTCATTGAAAACTTTAATTTAAAACAAACACGATTTATGCTAGTGTAGGACATAGCTAAAGCCGACCCAAAATTTGGCTAACGAATTACAATTAATTTTCCATTTTTCGTTTGGCGGAGCTTGTGCCAGCGGTGGGAGGGAACAGTGAGGGCTTAAACAAATTAGGCTAACACACAACCTCAACCACGTAAAATAAAGGTTTTTTATTGTGTATTTTCCTTTTGTCTATAAAGTACACATTCTTCTTCTTATTGTTATATATTTATAATGACCTAACCTGTTTGTAGTGATTCTTGGAACCGCTAATCCTTTTCTTTTTCTTTTTTACGTATACATTATTGCCATAATGTCGTATTTTATTTTATTATATATGTAATTACTTAACCTGTTTGCAGAGTTTCTTGCATCCCCTAATGATTATTTTCCGTTTGGTTATTAGTTATAGTAATTATATTATTTTGCTAATAAATTATTGTTATATTGTCCGATTTTAGTATTATTACATATACAATAACATAGCCTAGTCTAAAGTGTTTGTACTATTCGAGCTACTACTCGACTACTACTATACTAATCTAATCTACGTTTTTTTTTTTTTTTTACTGAAAGCTCGACTTCTACTCGTGGTTATCAGTCCTTACTTTACCACCAGTTCGCGATCCTACCCTCCCAACCAGAACTGCCTGTCGGTTGGCCCTCGCTTCGCAAGAGAATATTTGACAGGTGTAAATTAACATGTGCTTGCCCTCCCTACATTTCGTCGCAAGTTAAACACTTGTAGGCTGTATAACGACTCAGAAATTACATATATATTTTTTTAATGAAGACCTTTGCGGATATTATTCTCTCGTAATCAGGATTATTTTTTACACAATGTTTCTAATTTATATATAATAACGTATCCAATGAGATTTTGTATAAAATTGTAAATATCCATTTAAAGACAATTAATTGTCTATGGATACAAATTTTTAATATATTCAAGGTCGACATATATAGAACAAGTGTTTGACGCCAGCAACATGTAAAATTGATTTTGACGCCAGCAATAGGCAAAACTGATAGACGTCATCTGCCAATTTCAACTGGCAGTTAAAATTACGTGACAAAACGCGATTTGAGAACTCTTTAATTTTGAACCTAAATAAAAGGAACGTTTCAAACATTTTTTGGTTTATTTTCACTTTTTCAATTTTGGTGACATACTAAATGGTTTTAATTGATATAGAAAAAAACATGTGAAGAATACAACGTCATTTTGTTTACTGTAATTAAACTTGGCTTAAATAAATTAAAATGTATTGATTTGATGTTACGCCTAATATATTGTACAGGAAATTACTTCCAGAAAGTTAATACTTTAACTCCAACTCAATATTAGAAATAATAAAACCTAAACCGCACATAAGTAAAATAAAATAACACATCTTCCCAAACAAAATTAACAGAATCTTAGAGTAGCTAAATTTGGGGGGGGGTCCTTTTGTACCTGATTAGAGTAATAGAGGAATCATAATTTTATGATTAATTAAATTTTTTTGTTATAAAGGGATGATAATTTTTTTTTTCGACTTTAAACAACAAGGAAAAAATTATCATCATAAAGAAAAGAGAATTGATGTCACCTAAAAAGATGAAAATTCATATCAATAACATTAACAGTAAATAAAGAAGGACAAATAATGGATACAACAAAAAAGAGTTAGAAAGTAAATATAATAACAATACGTTTTAGAGGTCTATACAATCTGTGGTGTGTCAAGGACTCAACAAGGAGGACTCAGTAATTCTTTTAGTCTTTTAAGTTGTAAATTATTTCCTTCTATTTTTTAGGGAAATTAATTTTATTCAGTTTCTGATATTTTATCGTTGAAATTAACTGGGAAGGGTGTATTAATTCTGACAATAACCTACTATGTCGTTTATTTTACACGATAATGAATTTCACATCGTCTTGGTTTGTTTGGAGATAATAGTATGAATTTGGCGTGTAAAACTTTTCAATTTTTTTGAAATATTATTACAAAATCCCATATGTGACATTTTTCATTTAGATTTTACCATAACCGCTTAAAATAACGACCTCTTGTTAGCCACCCAGCGTAAATATTGAGGTAAACTTTAAATGCGTAAAGTCACAATTCTCATAATTCCATGATTAAAAATTTGGGGTAGCTACATAATAAAAATAACAAAACATAAAATAACGATTTATTACGGATTTAGGTTTGAATATTAAGTTACATAAAGGTTTTTGTGTACAATTTTAATCTTTCAAACCTGTGGTAAAGGAGAGTAACTACGCAATATAAACGAACGGTGTTTGAAATAAGCGGACGTTTAAAAGGTGCGTTTAAATTCAGTTGTTCGTATAATCCCCATTTTATAAACAGATAATACTTTATTAGTGTAAACATAAAATAAAACTATGAAAGTTGCAAGAGAAGAGAAACAACAATCAAGTTTAAATAATATAATATAAAACTTTGAGAGGTAAAGATAATATACCTTTGTACAATTTGCTCTACGACTGAATTCTTAACTACAAACGCTGTTTACATTTGTTGATTCTTGGGTACACTCTTCTCCCTATTCGCACAGTAATATTTGAAGACTAAATCCCCCCACCACCCCGTAGTATTTGAGGAAGTAATTTTGCTTTAGTTAGTAGATTTTTTTTTCTTTTAGGGTAAAACGCAAATTATGTAACACAAGATTATTTGAAATATTTAAATATAATAATTTTTTCAAAAATATGATTCCTAATAATAAGATGCAAAGTTCCCTATAAATACCATTGAGAAGCTTCTTGAACTCATTAACACTATTATTACATATGAAGCTCGTCTACTTTTTATTCAGCAATGACCAAACGCTTTAGTGAGTGTTAATAAAATTACCTTTGCCAAATCATTCCACTAACTTCCTCATACACCTATAAAAAAATGTTTAAGTTAGTACAAAAGACGTACTTTAAAACAACGTTGGTCAACATGTTTCTTGTAGAGATATGATGATAACAGGGTGCCTTCATAATAAATCTTATTAACGTTTTGAATATTGTTATTTTGAAAAATAGTGAAATATGTAAATGAAGGTTAATGTTATTTACTGCATGTCATAAACTCGTTATAAGATTAAAATGTATTTGACTGGAATAGAATTTATAATGAAGGCGATCGGATTATGGCTAACGATTCCTGAAACGTACTTTCACCATTTTACAATTTGGTACAATTAGATATTACCTACTCTTCCCGTTTCACCACAATATGATGAAAATCGTAAAATCCGAGTTTGCAATATTAGGTCTGTTATAACAGATCTGTGAATGACTTTTATGTTTTACGGATAGCTCTTGAACCGGTAATTTTGGAAATGTGAGAAATTTACGTCTTGTTTGAGATGGTAATTATTTTATTTTTTTTAATATATTCAAAATGGATTGTCGAGTTTGGATGTTAAAGCAGGAACCATTGACTGTAAGTTATATAAAAAGTTAAACTTAGCCTCTCATGATATGTACAAAATCGCTCTACCAAATTAAATTAAAATCAGTCCAATCAATTTGTTGCACAAGCTAAAGACATTTTTTTCATTAATAACTTTTATAGGCTCAAAGGGTCTCAAACAAGATACTTTGGGAATAATTCAAAATTGTGTTTTTACTCACAATCACTTTCTATTAACTTATTCCATGTAATAAAGAATAAAAACCATTTTTGTTTATTAATCGAATAAATTACTCTATATTCCTAACAAAATCAACTCCAATAGCTTTTTATCAGGTATACCAGATCCTCTTAACACAAAACGAACCCTGTTAACCGCTAAACCGCAGAGTAGAGAGAAAACAGATGCAGTTGTTCAGCCATACACAATTACGTCCTATGTGCGGTCTAAACTTCACAATGATTTCAATGCAGATTGATTAAATTGGTCAAACACACAGAAATATATCCCTAGGTTTGTACATTAATTCTAAATGAACCTAAGCCTGGTAGAACAGAATTGGTGTCGTATCGATGACCACAATGGTGTATTATAATTAATTAAATACAACCTAATATTTTAACAGTTCTATTGCCCAGTAATACAAACACGTGATGGGATAATTATTTAGACAGAACTGTCGATCGTATAAAAAATTCACTTTTATGGCCTACGTTAAATGTAATTAAGTTTTAAAGAAATAAAAGAGTAAAACGTTATTGATAATAGATTTGATATTGACTATTTAATTACTATGTATTACTATTAACACATTACTGTGAAACTCTCTATATTTAGAATAAAATTTATGTAATACATGCAATTAAATATATAAATATAGTTAAATACTTATGTAAAGATTTTATATTATGTGAAGTACTTAATTTTCTCTATACGAATATAGTCAAAAACAGAGATGATTTTCTTTGTTAAATATATATATATATATATATATATATATATATATATATATATATATATATTTGTTAATTTATTTTATTTGTTAATACAACATATATACGTTATATTAGGGTATTATATCTTATAAAATATACCAAACGTTTTCAATAAATATGTAAAAAAGGGTGAAATTTACTGAGACCAAACTGAATGAGCATAATACACTTATTTTATGTTCACCAAATTGACTCGGGGAAAAAACTGAACATTTGATATGCTTTTACTATCTCCAAAGCCGCGGGAAGGTAATATTTTGTAAAAATAAAAACTAACAGCTTTATATACTTTTATTTTTTTCCAAACGAAATTAGTCTCTATTTAATAGTAAATTTAACTAGGAGAAATTTAATGCAAGCATGTTTAAGACGTAGGCTAGAATATAAAATGTAAATATATTTAATAATCAAGCAGACGCAAGTACACAGCTAAAAGGGAAATTATTTTGCAATTCATGTATTTAGGTGTTCTTGCCAGTCAGCTCAGTCATACCAGTATTTTTCAAACAAATTTAAAAAAAAGTATCAAACAGTTTTGAAAGAAATGTTTTATATTTAAAAGTCAATATGAAATTCGTTATAAAAATCGGTTTATCAGTAACATCAAAAATTGACTCTTTGATGCCAAAAATCTGAAGATGATTAGAAAAAATCACAATAATCTTACAACCAACACTATCTCGGAACATACATATATTATCCAGATTTTCCTTATGTGTAACGTTTCGTTAAAACAAGTATCAAATTATATTTTATAAAAAATAAAACGACTATAATCAAGAAGAAGAAATGGTATTCACTTCACTATAAGGTAATGATTTTGAAAGGTAAGGGACTTTAAGTACACAGGCTCTTTTATAATAACTGAAAGTCAGGTTCGAGGTAAAGGAGAACATTATTATTGTAAACGGATGTTGTATTGCCTAGTCTTCAAATAAAGAAAGAATGTATTATACAAAATAAACACCTCTTTACGTAATTTCACCTCACTGGTGGAAGATTATCTGAGAAGGCGGCAGCATTAAATTTTATGAAACTATCAAGGAATAGTTCAAGACGATGGGGGTTGACGGTTCAAGCAAATTATGAATCATATGTTTTATAAATATAAAGAACCAGTCCTTGTCATAACAATAGAGGTAAGTGCAAAGTGGCAGGCTACGTACAGGATATACGCGAAAAGATGAAGGTACACAAATAGCTTGTAATCGCATAAATCATACACGTTTGTGAAGAAAAGGAATTCAATTAAATTATAACAACGGAATCCAATATAAACGGGACTAACACACAATACAAAGTTCAACTAAGTGTTTAATTCAGCTCTGAGTTTCTAAATTTCTTACAAAACTCAACGCCAGTTATTTGAAAGGAAAGATTGATGGGACAAAATCAATCTTTATCCTTGATAAAGGAGCAATGTTGTTGAATCTCTTTTGACGATTTGCGAAACGTTGAAATACATAAAACATAACTAGGTAATTGTTCAAATTATGTTTTAATCAATGTATGGCATTGACATTAAATTGTTGTTATATTAGGTAGTTTAATGCGATTTGTAAAATATAAACATAAAATAATTCAAATTTAAGTAGGTATATAATTTGTCGTAAACACGATTGTGAAATTCTGTAGCAATAAAAAAATTGAGTAATTCTTAGTTTTGTAAAGCTTTCAACTGGATTCAAAATGTTTAATTTTGTAAACATAGTTATAGGGAAGTAGGGTTACTGTTTAATACTTGCATCAGGTTTAATTATAATTATGTATTGAACAAGGGCGAATAAAAAAATAAAAGTTTATTCAGTAGATGTTCGGACTTCTGAGTAGAGTAGATTTGCTACATTTATCAATAAGCAGCTAGATAAGACAACAAATTAAAATCTTATAATTCTTTAAAAATAATATTTAAAGAAATACTTTTGTCCGGATCATTTTATTCGGTGAAGAGTTTATGTAAAATGGTTTTATATAGGCCTAACGAAAGTAAAATCTTTTCTAAATAAATGAGAGGGAAATACGTTTTTACATTAATAATTTAATTAGTAACAAAATTAATTTTACATTGTTGAATATATTTGATTAAGTACCGGACTTTTGTTTATTATTAACCCACATTATATATTTTTTTTAACGAAAAATTCATTGTTATTTATCACTTATTTTACTATGTAAAGTGTTTATATAAATTGAATCGTTCTACTCGGTCTGGTGGTTTTACAGAACAGTAAAACATGATATTAAATGAAGCACAAAAATATTAAACTTGTTACATATTAATTTTATTCTTAAAAATTCAATACTCCGTTTCACATTTAGTTGAAAATTATGAAATGAATTGACTTTGTAAATCAAATCAGAGTTGCTTATCTACAATCTATAATGGAAACAGTTTCGCCGCGTAGACTCATACATGGGTTTCTTTTATTTTACTTATGGTGTTTACCTTTTTCGTTTTGTAAAGTTTGTTTTATTAGGTAACAGATTTTTCATTAAATTTACACACAGCTATATCTGAGGAGGAATCATTTTAATTTTATTAACACCAGTTCTTTGAACTTTCTTGTCCTGTTAATAGGCAAATATGTGGGAGCTTTTTATTCATAAATATAAAATATAAGATGAAAATTCAATTGAGTTTATATCTTTATTTGTTTTACACCCTATAACAACTTTTCCACGACTTTTTAAAAACGAAATTTTAAATCTTAAAATAATAAAGAAGAAAAAAAGTTTAAACCATTTTTGTAATATCAAAAGATTTACTTTATCATCAACTTAAATTAAGGTCAATTAGACTAATAAGTTACTCGTATCTAGTTTTTTTTTATTCTGAAGTAAAATTCAAAGATAATTATTTAAAACAATATTTAATTATTATTTTGTTTGACAGAAATTCTTTGTATAACTAACCTTAGAATTACCAAGTTTACTTTAAATATTTTAAATAAAAATACAACATTTGGTAAATTTTACAATTTTGTTGAGACTTACCAAGGTATTCGTGTTACATTTAATTTTTCGTTCAATGACATACCCTCGATTAATAGTATAAATCATATTTAAAATGAAACATTAAAATTTGATCGTAGGAGGTGTACACAGTTTATAGTGTATTGCAACAACAAATAAGTTTTATTAATATTTACTGATCATATAGCTTATTACGTATTTTATGTAGTCTATATTTCATTATATCTGTATCACCATTAAATTGTTGCATACATATATAAATCACAATGCAAGTTTGTTACCAACGTTCCTAAAACTCGATTATGATGTATTGTGGATATGTTTACTTTAACTTTGAACTCTAAATTGATTAAATACATTTTTTGTAGTATTTAAAAAAAATACTACAATATACTCAATTAATGAATATCGCATGTCAAGTAGTCTATATGTAATGTATAGTGTGGAGTGAAGTCTATTTCTGGAGAAACCACTATCGGTCTAATTAGATGTACAAGCTAAGTAAATTGAATGTCTGTTGACGTTAAACAACATACTGTCATTAGTAATGGCTTAACTAAGGCAGAATATATCTTTTCCATGTGGCAATTCTAATAATTGTATAATACACAGTCTTTAAAAATTATATTTCCTTAGCTTAAATAGTATATTTGATACAACATTATTATACTAGTTTTGTAATGTGTGTAAACTAGTAAAATTACTCAATAAAAATCGTAATTTCACCAGAATGTATTCATTATATATACAGAGTGATTCAACATTCAACGGCAATGTTTTGGAACCTGATTATAAATCTAAAAATAGGAATGAACGTTTATAAAAAAACTTAGATCCAGAAACCATATGTTTTAAACCTCTCGATCATTTTGTCCTTGTATTCAAAATTATATCTTTAATACTAATAATAAGATATTTTTAATACATACTTGTTATTAGTAGTTTTTATATCATACTTTACAACTACGCCAGAAAAACAGAACTATAATTTGTACTTTTCAAAATGGCGGGGAACAGTTCAAATGAAGGAAACTGCATTTTAGCAATATGTTACTCCATAACGACAATTAAACCATGCTTGAAATAGGTTTTAACAACAAATAACCGTTTTTCAAAGTCCATGTTACATTTGCCTACAATTTAAAAAAATATGAACTAACATTACTAATGCAGAATTGAAAACAGATAGAAAATAACAAAGTAATACTAACCTAAAAATATATTGCTACTATACTGCTAACATTGCCAATATTTAAAACTGAAACTTTGCACAAAACAAAACTAACCCATTTTTTGTAGTATACAATGACTTATGGAATACGCAGTATATGTCGCTTGTAATCTACTTGTGATCGAAACCTTTTATAATGTACAGTATATGAATTTAAAATGACAAGAACGCTAGCAGAAGCGATTAGAATCGGAAATAAACTTTAAAAATTGCATAAATATTAGGTTAGGACAGGTTAGGTTTTATAAAGCAAGTTATAACGTGTAATCGTGTAGTATTTGTCCAGTAAAGATTTTAAAGGTTTACGAAAATTAACTTCTTATTTTACTGTGGCACAAATTCTCACAAATTATGACATATTCATGGCATAAAGCCAAAGAAATCTTGGCATTCTGAACGTGGAAAAAATATATCTAATTTTGAAATGATATCATTATGAATTAAACCGAAGAACAACGTATGAAACCTATTTCTGTACAAATAGTATTTAAACAGTTTAACCGTAGTTATTAGTTCTTAAAATGCTAAACTACATAAGAGGATTAAAGTAATGGAAATTGGTAGTAAGCTTGCTATTGAAGCCTATTTTTGATATTGGGAATTCATAGAACGTCATTTTGGAGAATTCTATTTTTATAGAAATTAAAAAGATGCCCTTTTCAGAAAATTAGTTGCAATATGACGTTATTAAGACATTGTTATAAAAACCACGAAACTATGGTTTTATGTGGGGCAATCGTCTCGTCCCTTTACAAAACGGGTATCAATACATAAAACATACATTTCGACGGGTGAGGTCAACGGCTCAAATATGGCTAAGCATGTCATAACAATCTATCCCGCTATTGTTCGTATAAGGGCTCTACGGTATTAAAAGAGAGTGTTTGAGGAAAAACTATTTTTACAGAGACAGCCATAATGATGGTAAAGGAAAACTGCATTTCACAGCCAAGTTTCACTATCAGTTTTGTTTATTTGCCGCTCATAAAAAATGAAGTTCAAAGACATAATTTGGAAACTAGCAACATGAACTTGGTAGGGGTTGAACCGTTAAATGATTAATATCCAATCTTTGGTTTCAACTACATCAGTTGATTAATTAAACTAATTTATTAACGGTTTAAAATTGTTTTATTTTTATTGTACTCTTTGTTGATATCTCACAAACGATTTTTGTATTTCATTATTTATTGTATCATTTGATTTTATTTATGATTTATATTTACAAACATATGGAAGCCTTCATCCGCCTAACTTATCTATAGAAATACAATATTACTTAGGTTTTGTTCTATTTAAATTTTATATGACATTGGTTAAAAGGGATAGTGTAACTTAAAAATATAATGAAACACGATATATATGGAATCCTTCATCAGCTTAGCTTACCTACAGAAATAGAATTACCTAGATTTTGTTCTATTTAAATTTTATATCAATGTACGAAGAATGACTAAGAGTGAGAATGTGAAGAAATGTGTTGTTTTCTCTACTAATGTTTCTACCCATCGTAATGTTTATTAGTTAATTTTATTTCTTTTATAATGTGATACAATTTATTTGTAATCATCCGATATAATATCGTTATATATTTACATATTAATGTTCTTTACATTTTATATATATTTCGTGTGTATATTACATGTTGATTTTATATCTACACATGTTTGTGTTAAGTGTCAATACATAACAATTTATCTATAACCTTTTCCATTATCCAGCATCCATATTTTTTCCAGAGTGCAACAACCATCATGACTCCAGGATCTACGAACCGTCCACCCTGAATTCACTGTCTAGTATGCGTTCAGTCTCCACGATCCTCCACCCATCCTGTCGTCAGAGTCTTGCATCCTCTTTGTTTCCACCAATTATCATTCTTTCGGACTACAGTACCAATCATCCATTTGTCTCTAAGTTCCAGTATACATTTATCTACAGGGTCCAACATTATATACAGTCCACAAGATCTTTCATTTGTTCGGTCTCCTTTATACATTTATTTCCATTGTATAGCGTTCATCCGATCTAAAACATCCATTCATCAGCGTCCATCTAGTATCCATGGTCTAACATCTATTCAGTCTAGGGCCTCCAAAATGAGTACGGATTCTAGGTCGATTAGCTGTTATTTTAAATAAAGTGTTAAAATAATGTTTTGTATATTTTTCAGACATTTTAAAATACACCCAGCATGGGTCTTTCTAAAGTTGTCAACACGGTTTATATTCTTTTGACAATTTTTTTTTTTTTTACTTTAATAATTAAAGTTGGAAAAATTGTACTTTTTATAAAAGCTATAGTTTTTGTTTTATCTAAGTTTCGTTATGTTTATTTACGTAGTGTGTTATTATTTTATTGTAACACGGTTTTCAAACATAGTTTTTGCTTTGAAAAAAACTCTGCTGAAAACTAATAACTCCTGTGTTTATTATTGCTCCAGAACTAGGACGGACCTTATGACGCATATGGAATTAGAATGCATGTGTTTGGACCGTTTGGATTTAAATTCCTTAATAACTAAATTTTGTATGTTCGACACATGACAAAAAATGTTTATTATTCATTCCCTGTAATTAAAATTTCATCTGTTCATTTTCTCACATATGGACCATTCATGTATTTCAATTTATATCAACGAAAATTATACATTGACAGAACTTTCAGTGAGAAAGAAATTGTTTTCTTTTTAAATTATCTTCATTTGGAGCAGAATTCCCATACAACAAATATATCAGACATTACTTCAGTATTTTACTAATGGAATAGCTACAATAATATCTCACTGGTTTGGGATAGGGGACTATTACATTATGTTTACAAACGTCCTTCCTCTTCCCAATTCAGTTTATGATATTCTAAACGAATAATTTTATTTACAGGTCTTGAGTCAAAATAGCACAATCAAAATGTTTTGTTTTTGTCATAGGATTTTTTTCTTTGTTATGTAGAATACATTTAAATAAAGAAAACACCAAAAAAATCAAAACTTGTTTTTGAGTTTTGTCTCGACATTACAAAGCATCTCCTCCGCTTATTTTTTAAACCCATTAATTCATGAAAATCTCCAATTTTTGCCGTCAAAATGGATAAATTATAAGGATTATTAATGGAATTAAAGGTACGAAGAGGAAAAACATTAAATAAAGATGAAATCAATGTAATATATTATAAACCTACAAAATGGAGTATCCACGGTTGGAGAATCCAATTATACTACTTTAATTTGAAATCAACGCTTAGAAACGGTATATAATAACGTGTTTTGTGTAATCCATTTTGTTTATTGAAGAAAAGTGTTTCGTTTTGAAATAACGTAACTAAAAAACCGATGATAATAATGATATACAATATTTATCTTTTTACATAGGAGTGTAGTAGATGTAAAAAAAGAAAAAGAAAAGGAAGTTTTGTAATGAATAGTACTAGGATATAAAGCTATTTAATCAATTAGATTTCATTGATAAAACCTTTTTTAAAACATATATTGTTTTTATTAGCTAAAATTATTATAGAGACATTTTTCGGGAGGTAGCGACAAATCAGATTTTTGATTTTCTATTTTCATCTCGTCCGGGTGTATGAGAAGTTGTTGTAATGTTTTTACTCTGTTCATTTTATTTATACTTTGCACAGAGCACTTCTAAGAACTATGTATCCGACAAAAGTTCATATAGTATATAGATAAATATATACACACAAAGAGTCTATAAATTCGTATTATATCAAATATACAGATAAGTTAAGGAGTTAAGATAAGTATCAAATTAAGATAAGTCATGATATATTAGGGGAAGATGTTGTTTACAAGACTATGTATCGTAGTCACGTGCACTAGACAATCCCATAGTTAATCCTTAGATCCATTATTAATGACGGTACGTTGTCTAACATCATCAGACATTCAATTTACGGAGCTTGTACATCTAATTAAGCCCATTTATTGTCACAATCAAAAAGGTAACATGGACGTTATCATGAAGTAGACTCCCCTCGATTAAAGTCTAAATACATTCAGTAATCGTTCTTGTGACTACTAGACACAACAATATTCATAAACCAAGACATAGTGGTGGATAATACCTCAATGACTGTATATTTCAAAGAAACACCAATCACAATGACAACTAAGGTAACATGCTCCTTACATTGTTATTTTGATTTACCATTTATTTGGATCGTAGTAGTAGTAAATATTAACATCAATTCACAAATATATATAATTCATAAGAAGAATAATTCTTCTATTTAAAAATAATGTTACTCCAAAAAGTAGGTGTAGTAATAATTACTTAGCACACATTTTTGACTACCAAGAACCTCACACAAATATAGAAATTTGAGAATAGTTAAATTATTTGTAATGTTCTGAATTATCGTATAAATAATCTATTTGAAAAAATACGAATAATGTATCCAATTTGAATTTTTTTAAGTGTAATATCTAATACACTAACAATTCTGAATATAATTATCAGTTTTATAACAAAACAGTAAAAAAAAAAAAAAAAAAAAAAACTTTGTCAATTTGAAACTATACAGGATAACGACTATCGACAAGTGTTTAACTCTTGTAATAATAGCAAAGTAAACTACCTTATCTTAAAATATACAGTTTTGCATTTTAATGATACCATTTCACACGGAAACGAGCGATAAAATTAAATGCTTTCCTATTACCAACGTTAAAATCACTGTAGAGTGTAGTAATGAATATGTTGCTTACATATAATTGGTATTTTCTATCGAGCTTTATTTACACAATTTTTATAATATAGTTTTATGATTCATAAGAGCGTATTTTTTAAATTTCTGTCAGTAAAAACAAATTATTAATTTCAATTTTTATTATTGTTTAAAAACAATAAAATTTTACATTCTGAGTTCTTAAATCTTTAATTATTTTGTTAAGTAGTTTAGTAGATTTTAAAATATAGAAATCGGGCGTAACTATACCACAAAAAAAATTATATCAAACATGAATTAGTATTCTATTTGTGAGGGTGCGCACTATCACAAAAATTAATTTGGGCTTTCAATGTTACAATTCCTTGAAAACCACTTGCCAAACACTTTACATTTTACAAGGTAATATTACTTTTAATTTTCTCAAATACAACGTTTTGAGTCCTTTCTCCCCGAGTACCAAATAAATCTTAGATCTGTTGTCCCTGAAAAATTCACCAAGTGAAGAATATTCACTCTAAAGTTCCTAATACGCTCCAAAAATATTCCACCAAATGAGATAAAAAACAATTTAATAAATGACTTAATAGTTATATTTCTCCGCAGTGATCACAAGATGTGTCATCCCACTTAGCTTCTATGTTGACATGTCTGAAAAAGAGTAGAATTCTGTCAACAGACCAATCACCAAATAAAAGTCGCCCCTTTACATCCCTTCCTAGTTCTTCCACAAAAAATCTGATACCCAGCAATTCCTAAAAATTATCACTACCTTTAAGGTAGTCGACTCACACCCTCCAACAACCGAGGTAAATCTCGGATCACTGTGTGCCTGCTCCTGTGATAAGGTTTTATTTAAGATCAGACACGGATAATACAACGAACATTCATGAGTAAAACTTAATTTATTAGTTGTAGAAAATATAAAAATCTATACAAGATTGAAAGTTTTTAAACATTAGCTTAAAGTAATATTTTAAGGCGAAAAGCTCAGGTTCATCAACGCCTTCGAAAACATTCCCACATACTAGAGCAAGCCTAGTCTTCGAATACTCATATAGCGTCAGCGAAGAAACCAAGAATTGGTCAAAAGAGATATAGTACGATTCGGAAATTAATGTTTATAGTCATATTTATACTTAAATATCATGTAGGTTCGTGAATTAAATATTCGATTAAAATGTAACAATAATAAAAAGTAGCACTTCATAGTAAAGTTGTAGTTATTAAGTATATATAAGAGTTATACAAAGTTTTAAAAGAGTATTAAGATTTGTGAAACTAATAAATCTCATTTAATTTTAAAAACTGCAGCGGATTTTCTCAAACTTTACCAAGCCCACATAGAAGTGGATTTATTGTTAGGAATACATTTTACTTAAACTTTACCTTACCCATGTTTAAAAGCAAAGTTTCCTCGCGCATGCTAAGAGTATCAATTGAAGGATTTTGTTACGTGTCTCTTATTATTGAAATAAAATTTCATTATTTATAACAATTTAATTACATCAGATAATTTTCTGAATGATAGATAAAGGGCAGTTCATTAATTGCAAAATAAATAATCTTTTCTTTAGGTTCTTGGATGCATTTACACAGGGTAGGAGTATATCACAGATGACTTGTGTGTAAGCTATACCGGCTACATAATCATGGTTTGGGTAACTCTTACTAACAAAAGATTCAAACTAGAGTTCAATCTCTCTCATATATACCACGTTGAGGTGATAAATGTGCAAAACCATCCTTGTGGTTTAATCAAGATGCTTAGGGGTTTGTATACCGCTTACTCCGTTTTCTATTTTAATTTCAAAACAAATTGCACTGAAAAAATAATTTAAGGATTTTGATCGAATTTGTCTACCTTTTGTGTCTTTGGGTTATTCTTGTTTTATTGGCTATTTTGTATAGAAGATATACAATTATTTTAAATATGTGTTAATTAAGTGTCCCGATTATTAGTGCATCCAAAATCATGTGTTTGGAACTGACGTCTAAAGAGTATTAAAGCTTTTTAACAAATTGTAAAATTAGTTTGTCATTTAGACGTTATTTTTATTTTAATCCAAACTTTTAAATTCAGAATTATATTTTTCTTCGTTCTTATGGTGTCTTTAATTTCAAAGAATTTAGTTATACGGGAATTGTAACACGGGAAATTGTTTATAAACACTTACACTATCATATTTGTCCAACACATAGTTAATGATATTTTCATATAGAAAGAGTTAATGGCCTAAAACTTAATTGAAATATCTACACAGTGAGTAGTAAAAATTAATTATGCTAAAGGTAGATAGTCCTAATCCCATTATTTATGCTGAATTTTTACGCAGAGCCAGATAGTTTTGAAATAAACAATAGTGACTACTTAAGACTGAAATGGATAAAAGCTTTTTTATTTTCTATAAAGTATATTGTGTAGTCTTATAAATTTTACGTTACACATATTATGAAAATAATAAAATAACTGGTTGCTGGATGTAAAAATTTCAAATGTGTTTGTGTTTATATGTAAAATGTTAACATGATATTTATGTACAAAACATATATTAGAACCTTTTACAAGTAAAAAAAAATCTAGAGCAATTTTCTGATATTATCCTATATACAAACATAGTTTACGTATAATTGTTACCAAATATCGAATAACAATTAATAAAAAGATAATTTTGAAAAAATATAAAGCTGTTGTTCTTTGGAACAATTTTACGTTTCCTTTCCCCAAATATATATATATATATATATATATATATATATATATATATATATATATATATATATATATATATATATATATATATATACACACACATATATATTAACATATATATTAAAATATAGTGGACAAAACTGTACTTAATGGTATAGATATTTAATAAGTGAAAAATTATTATATGTAATAATCTTTAAATTGCACAATTATTTATTTACATTTGTACAAGTATAATTTTTCAATTTAAATAAAATCCGGATGTGTTCGTATATCAGGAAACGTTATCTAGGATTTTTGAAGATTTGTAAGGTGAAATACGTTTATTATGTGTGGAAATTGTAAAACAAATATTTCAACAATGTAAAGAATGTTTGCTCTGTGCAAAAGCATTCCTTTTGCCTTTTTGTCCGGACAAAATTTATTTTGAGAAAACCTACTTGATTGGTTATTTCTTTTCAATTAATTAAATTCATTTGAATAGTTATCAATACATCATCGATAATTCTCTAACATTTTATTTAGATTAGGTAAATTCATATTACGTATCAATTAATTCATCGTGATTTTTACTTCACCAGACAATAACAAACACAATAAATAGATATATAGTTGATCGTATTTACTGTAAATAATACATATTTATATTCATAAATATTTTATTTGTTTCAACATTTTCTTTAATATTAAAATACTTGTGCAAATAGTATTAACAGTATGGACATTGGTTTTTGTATATAGAAAAGTTTACCGGTAGGATAGAAGATATTTATAAAATGTGAAAACCCTACAATACGACAAACAAAAAACTGATCCGCAATGGGATAGAGGACAAATTTAAACAAAAAAAAAGGTCTACAAATATAATTAGATGAATATAGACACGCCAATGGAGTTTTCCTATCTCTGATAGTTGCAAAATATTAACTTCAAATACGGAACTTCTGTTTTAAGGTGATTACCGAATGGAGGGGTATTGGATTTATAAAAGCATAACGGTTAACCTAACCTAACATTTCCCTTTCCTCCCTCCAATTCTTCTTTGCTATATTTTAACTTTCCGTTTTATCTCGTGATAGGAAAAAACCGAAACGAAAAACTAAATTAGATAAATTTTGAAAACCACAGAATTAGTTTCTTTTTCTTATTATGGAGGTTAGAAAACAACTATTATACGCACAACTTTTAAATTTTCTGTAACTAATAAACATATTTGAGTATTTTATACTAGTGTTTTATTCGGACATTATTTCGATGATTTATTGTTATTACTATAATAAGAGCGTTAAACGTTTAATTTATCCTGAAAGAAAACAACGTACATATATAGTTTGAAAAGTGTTTGCATAAATTCAATTATATTTGAACAATTATAGTTTCCACATTTAATTTACATAAACAAGCGTGCCATACATACGAGTAAACTCGTACAGAGAGAAAATCATATTTTATTGAAATCGAGTTTTTAGTGATAGACTTTTTTTTTAATTATAAAGGTAAAAAATAAAACAAATAAATAATGTAAGTAGTATGTGACTATTTGGGAGACATATATTTGATCAAAAGAAGCGAGAATATGTTTTAATTTGACAATTTGGTATTTCACCGGGATTTAGTTCTAAAGCCTTTCGCTCAAATATTGTGTTTCAAATTTAAGTGGCAACGCATAACGAAATTTAATAATAAGATTCGCTGCAACTAACCCGAACAAGGTGTGTACAAGAGTATTAATTATGATGGTCTTTTGAGCTATAATGAGAACGTCCAAAAAACAACAATTAAAACATTAAAAATAAATTGTTTTCGGAAACTTTCAACATACCAACTCACATCAAGGGTGTAATAAAATAAGCAAAAAAACTGTATGAATTAACGACTAGAAAGACATAAATCAAAAAAAATATTCTTTGTTAGAATTTTTGACATAAACAATACAATTTTTTACAATTTATTTACACACATTTAATTCAAGTCTAAAAATTAATACTTTTTTTTTCACTTATTAAATTGCACTTAATTTACGTAGGCTATACTTTGATTTTTTTCCCTACTTTAGTTTTCATGATTTTTGTGATAACTGTTAGTTTTTCCCTTCCCCATTGTTGTTTTTTAACGGTTGTATCTCATCGTTATTACTAAGGGATTATGAGTACATTTTTGATCCATTTTTTTACATAATAAATTAAAGATATGGAGAGGAAAACAATAATAAAAGAAGAAATTAATTAATTTATTATCACACAACTAAATTTAGTTAAAGAAATTTACGCATCTCCTAAATTATTTTAGACATATTCGCTGAAGCCAAATAAAATAATTTCTTTAATTTAATAAAGTAAAACTCTTAGAAACTGTAATTAATACAGTTTTTGTGAAATACGTTTTATTAATTGAAAACTTTTGTTTCGTTTTGAATTAGTTTAATAGAAAAAATAATAACATAAATAGTAATAATTAATAGTTTGATTACATAGGATCGAAAGTACATTTTTAAACAAAGATTTTATATGGAAAATAATGTATAATGTGGAATACAGAAGGATAAAAAGTTTAAACAAATTTACAGAAATGTTGAATGCTAAATTATTTTGTTATTTATTAAATAGTGGAAACTACTCTGCATTATTAAAATAATATTATTACAACTATTACTAAATAACTATTACAAATTATTTTATTTCTAAATATTTCCTGAGATTATGATGAGATATACAGAATGTAATCGATATATATGAAACTGAATCAAATTTGGTTAGATATATTATTTTTACTTATTTATCAAAAATAAAATACTTATAAAGAATACCATTACTTGATGAAAAGAAATAAATTCAATCACACGATAAGCAATTATTTACTTTATTAACATGTGTCCTAAATCTGATTAAATCGAATTCCATTTCATTAATACCGTCTATGATAATATATTACGTAAATCCGTCTCTATCCTCTGTTCGGCATAACCCCAAATCTATTGAAGTTATTGCCTTTTACATATGGAAACTAAAGTAGAAATAAAGTCGCTCAGAATACATTGCATTGGGTATGACGTGATTATCAAAGCTCAGTTCGATAGATAGATGTTACAGAAATGGAAATTAATATTGCACTTGGGATTATGAGTTTGTAATCATTTTATGAACTGTGAATAATGTATGTGATGTGAAAAAAAATATTTTTATAGCGTTAGTAAAACATTATTAACGGATTCTATATCAAAAAAGCCGATAGGTTTATACATATTTATTATGTTTTTAACTACAAGAACTCCTATGAGATTTTAATGCAGTTTATGTAATTTGTGTTGATAATTCTGATATTTACTATAGTTTGTGCAGAAGATAATAGCAAGCTAATCGAAGTACTGAAGTATTATAGCAGGATCATTTTATATTTTATGTTTGTTCTGCAGTGACAGTTAAACACGAGTGTCGATCACTATTTAATTTAGAAACACATTTTTATGCAAGTAAATCTATAGATTATTGTATGCCATTCCTTAAAATTGTATTTTCCTTTTTAAAATGGAGGTAATTCATAACAAAGTAAAGGTGTCCTAGGAGATAAAAAGTATACGTCCCGAAGAATTATTGATGTGAACTAGGCATAACGAATAAACGGAAAAAGAAAAATTTTAATTCAAAACGAAGTATGAACTGCTTGCTTAAAGTTTTCCACAGGAAAATGTTACTTGAGCAAATAATTTAAACTTCCTTATTACTAGTTTTACTTTATTTTATCAGTTACTGTATATACATTAAAATCTTATCAAGTTTCGATGGGTCGCATATGTTCATAAATATATTCTTCTTTGTTATATTATTTTATAATATTGTAAGATCAAAGTGAATTAAACTATAATGTAAAAAGTATTCGGATCGTTTAAGTTTCCAACCAATTGAAACATCAGCCAATAAAGTCCACAGTGGTGACGATAAGGATAGTTTTTCACATCTGGTAGTCAACACTCCAATGTTTATGTACAAAAAATGGGTGTACCATATCATTTACTCTTATATGATTAAAGAATGTTCAATTACAATCACAAACCAGGATCAAGTCATTCATAGAGCATTTATTGATTATTATTATTTTATGTTCATATTTTATTGTTTAACAGCTAAGGTATAATTTATTACTAATTAGTGGCATATAAATATTATTATGTGGAACGTAGCTCGTTGGACAGTATTAATAAAATGTCTTCTCACAAAATGGGTTTACAATAATAATTTTTTGTATGTATTAAAACAGCAGGAGATCAATGTCTACTGCCACACAACCACTAACAATTATATACTTAATTACTTGTAATAATTTGTAAATAATAATTAAAAGAAGTTATCCAATTTGAGGACGATATAATCAGTGATTTGAGTTGTGGTATTATAGCTGTGGGTTTTTATTCACTTACAGAACTCACAGAGTCGATATGGGGGTACAGAAAGGAATGACAGAACAAATAAGAGCCGCAATTTAACTTCATGTTCCTCAGTTGGGCTGTAAACATACGATTAAAGTTCATTCTACTATCACAGAATAGAGTAATTATGAGAGGTGTACAGGAGACGATACTACTTCAGATATGTATGTTTTTAGCGTGGAGAATATATGATAATGTGATTGGTCACCCATTTTTACTTCTACATATATGTGTAGTATATGGAAAGTCACTTGATGAATCGAAAAGTGGGTGTTTTATCGAGAAATTATCTGCTTTGAGGTATTCTGAGTTTTAAACATTGATTTTGGATTTACGTCAGTGTTTCTTATATACCGTCTACGTAGAGCACAAGTTATCAAACAATTTTAAAAGTATTAGGATTGAGGGTTTATTTCATCATGTGTTGTGTTTTTAATCCACAATAGTTGGATTTGTTTTATTTTCAATTTATCACAGATAGTTTTATGATATTCAAAACTTTTCTACAGTGTCCATTTCATTTGTCCTATATAAACGATAATTGTCAAAGAGGAATTTTTGGGATAGTCGTAAACTATGTTGTTGTTTTTTTTAAAATAATTTATGGAGACAGTATTTTATAAAAATGTAATCAAATTTGTTCTAGTAAACGTTTAGTAAAATCGGTACCTATCACGGTTAATCCATTACGCATCTTTCATTTAATATGAAATTTAAACCCACGCTATTTTAACTAAGGTAAACCTTTTGAGCTCGTCTTTGCGGCGAACTTTAATTCGATGTTCAACTCGACCAATGCTCTCATTTTAAATTTCCTACTTACTCATTGTGGACCGTCCCCCTTGAAAAGTAGCGATCCACTGAATACGTATTAAAATAGGTTTTAATGACCATTAAAAATGTGAAAAGCTTTTTAGCTCAATTTGTAATAGATAAAAAAATATTAAGCCTTCCCGGGAATTATTTAACACGCGGTACATCATGTCGGGCTAAATAGTTGAGTAAGCTAAAATACAAAATATTTTATACTAGACCAAGAGGCAACCGTTTATATCCAAAACATAAATTGTCGGTCATTGTGGTTTATGACATTGTGCACTACATCAACTACGAACTATAAATTGACAGAAAGAGAAAAGCTGACCTCATTTTTCGGCCAGTCTTTCAACATAGTGAACAGTCTCTGACAGTCTGTAACCAACAAAAATAGAACAAATATTTTGTAAACAGATATAATTTCTGAAAAACAAACCAAATGTAAATATTTCTTTGTTTTTAGTAAATAAAAACATACTAGAGTGTTAATTATCAGACATGTTTTTTTAAATAAAAAACACTTTATTTCTTAAATATTGATTTACTTTGCGGATAGAAAAAGGCCGCAAAGATAGACAATCATGAGTCCTTCTCTGTCTATTTACTAAGAAGCACTTACCTCTTATCCATTCTACTGATGGTGCTCGCTAACCACAATCGGCCCAGGATGTTTAATATAACACTCCATACCTCAGAACACTTCTTCAATGAATGACATTTTATTTCTCTCCCTATCAATCGTTAGACGTGTGATCCCTTTTACCTATTGTGGAGATACTTCCTCATGAAACAGAAAAAAGTATGGTGACTGAGTATTTTCTAGCGTTGGCTCCTCATCAGTCATCTAGTACTATGTAATTTGCGTATCACCACCTTGATGCTTATACGAGCCATTTCATTCCTGAATTGATTACCGTACTGAATTTTCAGTTTCTAAATAAATTTGTGGAAAATCATTTTTCTTTCTTCCTTTTAAAATGAACCAGAGTACATACCAGACACGAGACTTGCGTAAGTGATATATATATATTTTTAAATTTATTTTATTGCACGAATTAGTAAAAGCAAAGTGTAACATGAATTCAGAGGTGTTTGAAGCGTCCATTCCAAATAAACTACCAGCTGGTTCAACGTTTCTATAAAAGCAAACTGACTGGGTTTATCGTGTTAGCGAGTATGCCTGACAGGCTAATCGTCTGGTAGTGTCGATCTGGTGAAAAGTGTATGCGGGGCAGACGAATTAGTCTGGTGTGTCAGTCTGAAAGGTAGCTCGGATAAACAAAAAGATGAGTCGGACTGGTATGACTGGGGGGGCGAACCGGTTGGGTGTGTCCTTTGGAGGGCAAGGAGGGTTATTAGACTCTATCAAGAGAGATATTATGCTGTACATATATGTACATTTCTTTTTCCTCTCTTGCTTTGTCTCATATTTACTAAATGCTTCTGCAAAATAGTAAAAAAAAGAAGAACAACCACTGAACAAAAAAAAGAAAGAAAGTTAAGTCAAGATAACAGAGTTCTATCAAAGTTGATTAAACGGACTTATTTCTCTATCTTCCATCTCCAAGTTTCGTTATATGTATTAAGGAAAGGTTTTAATTTTCTTGTTCCATTTTTTCGACAGAGCTGACTGAATCCAATATCATAACAAAATATGTTATATTAAATTTAATTCCTGGTGAAATTGTGGGCTATAATTTAACTTTCATTCAATATAATTTTGAATCTTACAATATATTCTCAAATATGAATGAAAATTCATTGACTTGTTGAGCTTATTAAAAATTATGTATTTAAAACAAAGGAGAAAAATAAATAGTCTAAAAAAAAACATTTTTAATTTGACACACGCCTTAACAAAATGAAATATCTAAAATATTAGAAGTCTTTTCAAAAAAACTTACTTGCAAGAAAGAAATTATAAACTGAACTACCTACTTATCAAATCCACACACAAACCAAGCAAGATCAAAATTCAATAAAGATATCAAAACCAACAACACCCTCATCATTTTTTTAAAAACAATATTAACAAAGTTTACTAAAATGCAGCTTCAAAGGATTGTTGACAGAGCTATATCATTTATTTTTTTAAAACTAAACAGGCGTTTCTTGAACATGCAATATTCTCTTTATCAAGTTAAAAAAAAACCATAAATCATGATCAATATAAAAATGGGCAATACAGCTTTATATTCTAGGACTATGTTGGAATTTGAAACTGAAAATTTTAAGCTAACAGAGGATTCCATGGCTAAAGCTAAAGCATAAAACGTATTTACTTGAATATAATACAAAACAGAATTCAACTATGGTTGAGGAAATGATGTCCGGTATTTTCAAGCTGTCAGAATCTTTTGTTGGCAAAGATTGACCTTTTGGGATATAAAAGTTAGATTTTTAATCAGATTATTTAAAAAATGTAGTTATTTAAAAAATTTCTCGATATAACATATTTATTTTACTGTATTATTAAATACTTATTGTAAAAGTATATGTTACAAAACAACAAGTAACATAATACTTCGGCAACATTAAATAATAGAAAAATTTAAAACATGAAGTGAAAACATGATGGAATAAAACTTGAACACAAATTTTCACTAATAGTTTTTTATTTAATTAAAAGCGTTTCAAAGACAAAGTCGCTTTCTTCAGGTGTAGTCATGGTTTAGTTAAGTAGGTTATAACTGAGACGAAAGTTTAAAATTAAAATTTTCTAAAAATCAGTTTTAAAATTTGTTAAACTATTATTTTTTTAATTGTACCCTCTAAGGACCGAAGAAAAACGTACTGATCGCAATGTCGTTAAAATTATCAGTTCTGTTATATATTTTTTAGAGTTTGTGTAAAAAACATGGACATTACTTAATATCTCAAGAATTGCTTTAGATAGATGTTCGACCTCTAATCTTAAATCACTTAATCTGAGCTGTGTACAAGAGTGCTTTATTAGGATATACAGAATGTTCCAAAAATTAACAAAAACTGATTTTCTCAACTTTTTTAATGTAATGCTATTATTTTTACATAACGCAATTACGAGATACTTAAAATATTTATTTAATTTATCTTTAATAACAATCGACAAATGACGTTTTAAAATTGGCCATTTTTTAAACACAATGTTAGAATTTCTATGCAGGGTTCACAATAATGAGGTTCATTATTATGCAGGGTTCATTTATTATGAGGTTATTGAAATGTTACGATAAGCCAAGGTGTATTGGAAATTACGTATCAGGTATATAGTGTTTTAAAAGCTAAAAGTAATCCTACATAATATTTCACTATACAAAATTCTAGATACCAATTTTACTTTAGTTCATTTTTTATTATTAAATGACTAATTAATAGCGTAAGGTGTAAAAATCTTCCATATAGCCTACAGAGTGATCCAAAATTTAAGATTTAAGTGACCTAAAAGTTTACAATAAATGTTCAAACTGCTTTCATTGTGCAGTTTAGCAGTGGGAAAAATCTTGTATAATAATCTCTTATCGCGTTCCCTATCACTTGAAGATTCCTATCAATGTTATCACTTCCCTATGGTAGCAACTTCCCTATGGTATTTATCAGACATGTCAATTCGTTCATGTCACTAGGTTTTGTAACAGTTCTAGCAAACCATTACGAGCTAAACTTCATGAAACCAACGATAATCTTTGCTACATGGTTTCGTCTGCATTCCCATAGATAAAGTTGCGATTAATTTTATTGAAACCATGAGTTTTGCAAGTATAACTCAGACCTTCGATTTATCATTCCATCAACTTAAACCGTCGACTGATAACTAGCTATTGTATAGAAGTAACTAGATTTAATAATTTTAAGAAACAATTGCAAAACATGTTTCACTTGATTTGATTCTTTTCTACTAAAATTTATATTAAAAGTTTAATATTGATTAACTTTTAATTGTACAGCAATATACAAACTTGTGTTTTTTTTAAATAAACTAATTTTAGTAAATTGTATTGACATGGGGATTGGTAATTTTTTCCGGTATTTTGAGACTAAGCTTTAGAAAAATCAGATGGACTTTAAAATTCCCTTTATAATTAATTGAGTTTTAAAAAATTAAACTTTAAGCTTGGTCTTGGTATGAACTAACCAAAAACCCGCGTTTTTAACTTAATAGGCTGTTTCAAAGTCCGAGTTACAGGAAGCTTGATATATTTCATTCAATTGCACTAAAACGTTTCCCTGAATGTAAAGAAAGGAGTTTAAGAGAAGTTGTTCTCCAAACATATTCCTCAATTTAAAATAATAATAATAATAATAATGAAAATCAGTGCATAGAAATAATTATTTAGCTAGACTTCTGAGATGGTATACTTGATAGAATAAAACTAGAACAAAAATTCTCACAAATAGTACATGTATACATTTAATTGCGTTTCAACGACAAAGTCGTCATTTTCAGTAATGCACGAGCTAAACTATGACTGTTATTGTAGTTCGTATATCGCTCAATAAATCGACTTGGTCGTTGAAATGCATTTTAATAAATAAAAGATATTTTTTAAAGTTTGTGTTCACATTTCATTGTATCAAGTATTTATTTAACAAATGTATGTAGTAATACTAAATAGAACATTGAAAAAACAGCAAAAACAAATAATCCTCAATGCAGTCCCTGTCTGTTCTCTGTGTAATAAACGTTTTCTCCATCACTGCTTCCCAACAATTATTTTAGTAAACACAGGTGTTATCTTTATATCACTTTCTTCAATTTGACACAAAACTAGTATTTTTATTAACGTAATGATATTTCACTAAAAATTTTAAATAATAGATATGTATATTATGTTATAGATGGTTAGAATAAAATATATTAATGAATAATACTCATTTAGAAATTTACTTCTACAAATTCAACTTATTCTTATTCTTTGGATTTAAGTAAAGTTACACAAAATAAGCAACCTGAGATTTCACTGTTTGAATATAAAAACTAAATTAGAACTGTATTATTTTTCTTATTATAATTCTTTGATCTCTCTCTCTACTAACAACATCACAAGAGCTAAGTTTGAGAGAAACTGTTGACTCTCATTAAATTAGGTTTATTACTTTTTAACAATAACATAGTCAGTCTGCACTTTTGTTTTATTTTAACTTATTTTTTGCAACTTTTATGCTAGTCTTCATTGTTAAGTAACATTAAAAGAAATAAAACTAAATTCTAATGAACATCAAACTAATTTTAATGAACTAATTAATTATAAAGTACTTTATAGTTTCAAAGGATAATTAGATGAACGAGACAAGATTATCCTGGTTCTATATCAAAATGTTATAAGGTCTTTCCTAAATTGGGTTCAATTTTTAATTTACTAACACTTTTTATTTAAGTGCAAATTTATTATTTATTGAATAATTGACGTTACTGAGCAAGCAAAACGAAGTCCTTTTTTTATTGACCCAAGTGACGTTTTATCTGTATGTTTTTTAAACAGTTGAAGCTAGTTGTGAAGTTAAAAAATACTCTATCCCAATTATCCGAAAAATGATGAAACATGTTTTATTTTATTATTTATATTTAAATGGTTACTACTTACAACCGATACTATTCGGGAAAAAAAAAAAAAAAAAAAAAAAAAAAAAAAAAAAAAGTAAGAACAAAAATTGAAATTCGATCTGTTTAGGAAAGTCGCAGCTTTTTGGAATTCTTTGTATTTATAGCGTTAAAAATATATCAAATTTATTATTATTTACAAATAAAGTTTTATTTTATGTAATTTCTTCTAAAACTTGATATGACAATCAAACTTCTGCATGTTAGTTATAGTAGCACATATATCACCGAGGATGGCGACTTTGTCGTTGAAAAGCGATTGATTAAGTAAACATAATTTTTGTAACATCTTGTGTTCGAGTTTTTGTTCAATCTTTTATTCCAATAACTATTTAGGGTTAGTTCACGATTAATTCAAAGGATATAAGAGAAAATTTCTTATATAATACCTATGGTCGTATTTGCGTTTCTAAATGACTGATAACAGTGGAGTAGTTAGCAAACTTTTCGGCAAACAAATCATTAAAACTAAGGGTTATTTGATGTACATAGTTAAAATTTTTAATTTGATAGCGTTCTAAATTTTAAAAAAACAAATTATTACGTAATTGCTTGATTTTTAAAAATATAAAGACGAATTATTAAATGTTCAATTAATTTAATATTACCATTAAGTATATGTATAAACTATTTATATTTATTAATATGTATATATGTCATGTCGTGTCGTGCCGTGCCGTGCCGTGTCGTGTCGTGTTGTGCCGTACCGTGTCCTGTCGTGACGTGTAGTGTCGTGTCGTTCCGTGTAGTATCGTGACCTTTAGTGTCGTGACATGCCCTGTCCTGTCGTGACGTGTAGAACCGTGTAGTGTAACATCGTGTCTTGCAGTGTCGTGTCGTGTCGTGTCGTTCCGTGTAGTATCGTGACCTGTAGTGTCGTGACATGCCCTGTCCTGTCGTGACGTGTAGAACCGTGTAGTGTAACATTGTGTCTTGCAGTGTCGTGTCGTGTCGTGTCGTTCCGTGTAGTATCGTGACCTGTAGTGTCGTGACATGCCCTGTCCTGTCGTGACGTGTAGAACCGTGTAGTGTAACATTGTGTCTTGCAGTGTCGTGTCGTGTCGTGTCGTTCCGTGTAGTATCGTGACCTGTAGTGTCGTGACATCCCCTGTCCTGTCGTGACGTGTAGAACCGTGTAGTGTAACATTGTGTCTTGCAGTGTCGTGTCGTGTCGTGTCGTTCCGTGTAGTATCGTGACCTGTAGTGTCGTGACATGCCCTGTCCTGTCGTGACGTGTAGAACCGTGTAGTGTAACATCGTGTCTTGCAGTGTCGTGTCGTGTCGTGTCGTTCCGTGTAGTATCGTGACCTGTAGTGTCGTGACATGCCCTGTCCTGTCGTGACGTGTAGAACCGTGTAGTGTAACATCGTGTCTTGCAGTGTCGTGTCGTGTCGTGTCGTTCCGTGTAGTATCGTGACCTGTAGTGTCGTGACATGCCCTGTCCTGTCGTGACGTGTAGAACCGTGTAGTGTAACATTGTGTCTTGCAGTGTCGTGTCGTGTCGTGTCGTGTCGTTCCGTGTAGTATCGTGACCTGTCGTGACGTGTAGTGTCGTGACATGGCCCTGTCCTGTCGTAACGTGTAGTGTAACATCGTGTCATGCAGTGTTGTGTCGTTTCGTTTCTTTTCCTGTCGTGACGTGTCGTGGCGTGTCATGTCATGTCATGTTATATTATTTTATTATTTGTTACTTGTAACCCGACCCTATAAAGTAATTATTCATAAATACAGTATTTTAATATTATTATTATTTTTATTATTATTATTATTATTATTATTATTATATAGTACTTTTAAGAATAATTACAAATACAAGACATGATATCAATAGAATATTATTTCAACTTGAATGTCATACTACAATATTATATTCTTGTATTTAAATTGCTTACTCTAACTGTACGTAAAATTCCCAGTATGAATTAAAATTCGTAGACAAATATTTCATTGAAATGAATGTGACCTTAACAAACTGTCATATAAAAACTCGGATAGAACAAACACTAATCTCCTGATTACATATTATTTCATGTACGTTAATTGTTTTTATTCTCTGTAGCATTAAATGAAAAGCGTAGTCTATAAATTTTAAAAAGCAACGACGAATTAGAACCAATGAACACCGGCGCTAGTTTTATCATTTTACCCATTACACATACATCTCATTGAAGTTCAGAGATTAAATTAGAATGACGTAACGTCTATACACCAGATTTTATCAATAATTAGGAATAATTAGGTGTAGAGGTGAGGATGTTCCAACTTGTCTATAGCCTTCAGTATAGACAAGCAGAAATGATAAGAAAGTGAAACGAGGAACGAGTGGTTTTATAACAGATCAAAGCAAAACCAAAATAGTGACATTCTAGTCGTTGTTCAGTTATTACCAATTACGATTCAAGAATAAGGTTGCAAACGCCGATAATTAAACTTGACCAGTCAAAATAATTAATTAACAACTTAGTTTCATACAATTACAATTACAATCAGATCTATATTTTGAAACAAGTGAACCAAGGACGACACCATTTACATTTGTTAATATATTTTAAAATATTTGGTTTTTCAAAAAGTTTGAGCGTTTCACCAACGTATCTCCCATAGCAAATATATGGGAATAAATCACTTCTTTTTATCAAAACGAAAATTTAGAATTAAACAAACCTTGCAAATAACTTCATTCCCGATTTCCATAATGATTGGGACAAGCGTTTAGGCATACCTTCATTACAAACACACAAAATATAGTGAGTTTATTCAGCACCTTTGTTAAATACAGACTTACACATTTATGAGGCCTTAACCCAGAGTAAACTTTTAACAAGTTGAAAATCTATTATTAAGTTATTAAAACTTATTATTATTATTGAGTTCTTATTAACTCAGTTTTTTTAAAAAAAATTGAGCAAAATTATCTCCAGTGTTGTATGTTTCTTTGGAATTCCGCAAATCCTCTCTACAAATGTAAAAACTTTGGAAAAATACTGATTTCCCAGTTTGAGCAAACCCTACAACCCTTTTAACCCTGTAGTTCTTAATTCATCAAACATCTTTTACAGACATATTTCGTAATAGAAACAAAGAAGAATAATATTAAAATTTATAAATTATGTATAGTTTTGAACATTCCTCCTTACTAAACACACTGTAGGTAAGTTATGTTTTATTATGTCGAAGGACTTTCAATATACAGAACGTCAACTGTGTATATTTTAATTTAGGTACTGAAAAGGAAATGCGTAGGCTTACATGATTTTCCGCTTAAACGGATATTCCAACACCGTAATACAATCGTATTTGGTCAGTAATAAAACATATAGAGAGTTAAAGCTGTTTACAAATCTTTTTACGTTTTTATAAATATTTTACAGTTTGAATACTTAGTAAAACTACTTACTACCTATAAATTCTTAAAAATAAAAAAATATAAATAAATGTTGAACTTGACATGTGAGATAATATTAGATAGAATAAAACTCGAACACAAGTTCTCACAAAAATTACCTTTAATAAATCAAGCGCGTTTTAACGATAAAGTCGCCATCCTCAGCTACATATACGGTTTAGTTAGTAACTCATGTATCTCTGAGGATGCTACTCTGTCGTTGACACGCGTTTGATCAGGTAAATAAAATACTACTATAAAAATAGCCCCTACTCTATAGAAAATTAAAGGAATCAATATTATTTATTTTGTATTAACATTTTTAATTCATTTTAAATATATAACAGTTGAATTTTTTCAGAACAACACAGTTTTAAATAAACGGTCTAAGATAATTTTATTCACACTCACGTATATGCAAATAATATAATAAGAAAGCTGGAGTTTGAAAAAAAATAAACAATTTCATATTTGAAAAATGGTTCTACCGATCTGATTAGATTTTACTAAAATGTAGCCCAGATCCAAACTGTCGTATTTGTGGTAACATCGCTTTAATGATTCCGTTTTCTATTAAGACAGTTTGCCTCCTTCTTGCAAAGTATATTTTATCCATATACCATTTTATATCATAATAATAACAGAAGAAATAATAATTACAATTTACACAAATATTTTGAACCATTAAAAGAGACCTTTATATATTTACTCTCTAAATTTTGATTTCTCACTTTAAACAGCGATTAAAATGAGCGCCCGTTTGTTAACCTTCTTGCTCTTTTTTAATTATTTTATAAAACGCTTATATTATGATTTATAACCTACACAACATATATTTCACATAGATGATCTAGGGTCAGGTTTAGGCCCTATTAGTTTTCCACGTTAATACTATCACTAAACTTTCATATTTCATTAAATCTGTAAAATATAACGAAGTTCAATAAATTTGTTAGTTAAAAGAGTTTCTAATGCATTCATCAACATCAAAATAGCTGATTTTTCCGATGAGCGTAGTTTCCTTTAGCGAAATTCACTATGTCTAAAATATGTTAACTTTAGTTTTTAGGATATGCGTGTAACTATTAAATTTATTCTTTTCAGTATTAAATGACATCCATACCAATACTTCAAAATGTGTGTATTATCAAATGTGGTGTTGACTTGAAATTTGTCATACAGGAATCTACCAATAATAATTAAAATTTTATCATTGTGGTGGGATAGTGAGGGCGGAATGTGGATAAAAACAGAGTAATAATTACTTGGATAGAGCAGCGCTAAAAATAGATACTAGTTTAAGACGTAGAAATGTATATTTATACATCTAAATTATATTTTGTCACCGATAACGTTTATATCTTTATGATTCCTAATTTTGTCTATTTACTAATTTTTCTCAAACGATTTTCATCGAATTCATTTACCTCATGGATTGTCTATAGCTGATTACAAATTTACTATAAAATTTACTTCAGCCATATTACATGTGACTTGAAAACAACATATAATATGCAACTTTTTGAACCCTCAACAAGTTACTATATAATTCATATCCTGTATATTTTATAGGATGCTGTTTCATAAATTACCATTAATATTAATGTTTGACCCCCAGTGAGTTGTAGAACAAACACTACATCATTTATGTACGCCAGGTTTATCCGTACATTTTATTATATAGCGTTGATTGAAATTTCATTGTTTATTTATAAATGCTTTACTAAATTTTACCTCTTCAGTTTCTCAACCTATTTTGTTAAAATTTATTTGTAACACTTATTTGATGGAGCTGATTATACATTTACAAACATATTCAACTTTAGTAACCAGTAATCACTATCAATTCTAACTCCTCAAGTTTGTGGTCTCGTAATTGTTTGAACCCCCACTAGATCAATAACAGGTTCTACAAATCAAAATCATGCCCATAATTTCATTATTTTTGTTTCTTAAACTTATTACTTCAAAATAGTCTGTGTTGTTTATTGAGAGTTCTTAAAATAAGAAATGTAATTTTTCTAGAATTTCAAAATTACTTTATTAGTTTCAAATTTTGATTCTCTTCGTCACGTTAGCAGACGTTATTTCTTTCTTATATATATTTTTTAATATCTTTTTTTTTTATTAAACTCAATTTATTAATAATCTGTTTTCTTAACTGTAAATATCCACTACTTTTCAAATATTATGTATGTACGTCAGTTCGCTATTTGAAGTTGTGTGACCATACTTTTGATTCTAATCATTTATACGATGAAAATAAGCACTGAAATTTTGAAACAAATATTAATAATTAATTGAAAACTGAATTTTGATAGATTTTGAGCTTCATATCTCATATTTTGAGTTATAAATTGTACCGTCAACATCAATAGGACATGCTGTTCAGCAGTGCGTACAGATATGAAAGCGGCGGTTTCGCTAGGAGAATGACTCGAATTCCATTTATTACCAGCCGTACATTGTGAGACATTTTTGTCATGTTTTAAACAAGGCGGCTAACGTATGACTTATAGTTTTGTCACTATTTAATCACCGTAGGAAATTACATTTTAAATTTTTTTAGGTTATGTTATTAACATTTTTTAATCATACATTTAAAAATTTTGTATTGTAGAAAAGTTGAATGTGCATTGATGGATACTGTTTAAAAAGCTTGTTAAAATATTATGTTGCAAGATGAAATATCGCAATGTTATTGACGACATTAAAATAGAGGTGGTAATTTGAAATTTACCAATTGACCTTTGGAAATCTCGAAACATATAATCATGAAAATAAGTGTACTAGCTGCTTCACAGTTGGTTGGAATCACAGTACTCATTCATTAGTTATCGTGCTTACAGAAAGTAAAAAGTATTACGTTACGGTCTGAAATAATCCCAAAGTCTTATAGGGTTTATCTTGACATCGCTGATCTGTATTTCATTCATGTCGCACTCAGTAATTCTAAAGCAAGCTGTCTAGTATTACATAATGTTTAGGAAGGAGTTCGTTTAGGTTTTGGGAGATTCAATTATCATAAATCCCTATATTGTCGTAGATGCTGGAATGTTGTTTACATTACAAACGGTTTTGATACTTTGAATGACAAATTTTTCATTAATAAATAAGTTTAAAAAATGTTTGTTTCTTGTATTTTCTGCTTCGTTTAAAAATACTTTGTTCATATGGTGGAAATCTGTATCACACAATGTGTCTATGAGGCTTAAAACTAGTGATTCTGTTAACAATAAAACACGTAAATTAATATTAATACATACAATAAATATTTCTTGTAGTCCAAATAAAATTTCAACTAGCTCATAACTTGATACACAAATAAAAAACTAATAGTAATTATACCACCACTACTGCCACATACAGGGAGAATAAACGAATGAAGTATCTTTGATTGCATTGATTAAATACAAGTATTATAATACGTAATTTTTTTGCTGGTATTATTAAAATGTTTACCAAAGTACTCAGTATCCATTCATTTCCTACAGGATATATGCAACATTACAATAAATTTAAGTTAAAGCACTAAATTATTTGAAACTTTGTTTGTGTCTTAAGAGTTATTAGTATATAAAATAACAATAAATTTAATTAAATAAATTAAGTGTATGAACTTACTGAATAACGTGTTTTTAAAAACCTTTTGATTTCTCCAATAAAGAAAAATAAAAAAAACTTTCTTCTCCTAATTAATGAAAATATCCTTCCCATATTTGACATACCATATAACATGGGCTACTAGCTGCGAGAAGCTGTTCAGATTAAAGTATCTCAAGCGATAACACTTTTTAACACGTTTAATGGACGTTTCTCTACATCTATAACGAACAAATCACCGTTTTGTTAATACAAAAAGACAAATATAATGTTTCAAATATTTCAAAATCAAAGTCCTTCAGAAGTAGAACTGGAAGAACATCCAACGTTGTGAAAAGTTATTTTTTAAATGTAAATGTCACTGTAAATGTGTTTTATTTTTGCGAATATCAGTTTTTAGAAACTGCGAAATCTACTCGAAACACGTACAGGAAACATCAAGGAAAGTTTCTAGTCCACTACCAAATCAAATTCGAAATTGCAAGATTGCAAGATACATGACACTACTAGAGGAATTATTGAACTGCAGCAGGACTTAAGTCATTCGGATCACGAGAACTGAAGAACTCGCTGCCACATATCAGTTAATATCAGTATAACAAATAACATTTATGACTATATCATGTACTTTTGAAACTTGTATAAAAAGCTCCTCTCGCTCCGTATGAGCAAAACTGGTTTTAACTAGTTCCTGTGGCCCTCCGCTTTGTTCAAACCTTATTTTGCGAATAAAACTCGATACTAATTATATACAGGTGGTCACACTTGTAAACATAGTCAGGTTATTAGAGGTGCAAATTTCTAAAGAACACTCTTTGAGAGCAACAATCGTGGAAGCCCCTCAAAGATGTTTTTACAGACAAGTGACGGACGTGTTGAAGGTTACTAATAAAATCTCACTTACGTAAGCAAAGATAGTTTAATTTGTTAACTCTTGGTCTGTCATCTGTGGGATGGACTAAATGTCTGTAATCTGACACTCGAATTCCGGGAACGATTGTTACAACCTGGTATGACATCCTGTACAGTAGTTTTACCCTGGATCCACCAGTATGTTGATATAGCGGTTAACGAATGCACTGACGTCTTATCAAAAGAAAAAGTATCCCTCCATCAAACTGAATCTAAGTCGCCCATTTGAATAGTCGAGAATAAACACAGCAGTAGAGTAATATCTAAAATAACAAAACCGTTAGCAGGCATATGAGAAGCAATGTTAACAATTCGCACTCAAAGGTCTGCAATCAAGAAATCATATTAGGCTAGATGGCAGGCGAAATTTAGACTTCACGATAATAACCCCTTCGGGCTTACACCGCCTTTGCCCACTCAAACCACTCACAACAGAATCACCATATTGATCTTTACTGGGATGAAGTATAATTTAAGGATTAAATAATGAAAGCAATTATTAATGTATTTTTTTTCCTGTTGTAGACCAGTGTTAAACTAAATTTTGTCATCATTCAATAATTACTATTTAAAAAATTAAATACTTAAACATATTAGGCCCTATTACATCTTATACTTATGAGAACAGGTTTATTTCAAAGCTTCAAACTCAGAATTACCACACGACCTTACAACCCACTTTTGCAGTCTCTGGCACCATTCCAAATACTGATAACTTTTATCTTATTGAACTAATTTCGGCTACAAAAGCATTGTTTCTAAAGGTTAATGAATAGCAGAGATATATTAACCAGATTATATACCTAATGTTTGTGTTAGTAACTATGAAATTATTTCAATAAATGAACCAATTAATTACAAACTACTTTATATAATTATATTTGAATGATTCTTAGGTTATTCAATATTTGATTATAAAAAGAGATAAAATAATAATTGTGTCTTTCATAGCGCTATTATTTCTAGTCAAACGTTTTATAAATCTAAGTAAAGGTATAAATAATAACTTTAAAAAATATATTTTCACATTTTTAATTAAAGATATTTAATTCATTTGGAACACCTTAATATTTAGAATATGTCCTGAAATTGTGTGTGTTTGTTGTAGTGGTACAGCCAAAAGAGTGTACCAATCCTAATACAATATGAGAATGCAACTCGACCAAACGATATTATCTATGATAATATTTTTGTTTTATTTTCCGTTTTAAAATGGTGGTTGCTCTAAACAAACTCTTCAAGACATGAAGTGTTCCGATCAGGAATAAATATTATGATTACGAGTATAATAATATTGGTTTGAACGAAGAAAAACTAATAGTTATAAAAAAAATTACCAATAAGCAATATGTAGCTGATTAAAAGTTAAAAGTTTTTTTACTAAGTAGGTACTTTTTTACATTGTAATTATTTTGATTTAAAACTTTTTTGAGAGTCATAGAGTAAGAAAAACTATCAAATAGAGTATTTTTGCATAACATTTGCACAATTTCGTTTCGTTCAACTCACTCTGCAACGAGGTGTAAGTTTCAAGTGACATGTCTATCAACGTTATTATAAATTTTATTAAAATATATGTATATTAATCGATCCTTTAAATTTCCAACACTACCTGCCATAGAGACCTAATGATGGTGATGGTAACACTTTTCCATTAAAGGTTCTCAGTCAGATTTAGATATGGCATAGCCAAACACAGCATTATCAATACAATAACTTTGATCAAAACGTAAGGAGCAAGCCACCGAAATATTATTTCTCCACGTGTCTCTCACTAATGAACTACCCTAGCTGGATGTAAACCTTTTTTAATGTAGTATTGGGCTAGATCCTCTCTGTTATCTTTTCTGTTATGACTCACATATAAACTATTATTCTATTACGACCCTGGAGCTATTTTAGTATTCGAGGTCTAGGTAACTTCATGGTTATGTTCTTTTCTTCCTTTGTATATAACGTGGATAACCGAAAGGGGTTTTCTCCTTTAAACGAAAAGGGGAGAAAATATTGTTTTTAAAGGTTTTAACTTAATATTACATCTTAACAATAACATTGCACACTTTAATATTGTAAATTCACTCAGTTTGATGTCTCAAATTTTATATTAAAAAAAGTAGTATGTGGTTCAACTTAATTGGTCTTAAACTATTAGCGTAATTTCTTTAAAAAAAATAGCGGAAAGGTTGTTGTATCTTTATACCCAACCGGTATAATTGCTGACATTTTAGATTTAACCCTTTGGTACAAGAGTTGTTTGTTACCAGTTAAAATATACCCTAAGGTAATAATACAAAACAAAAATACAATTTTTTCTCCAAGGAGACATACCCTTACATTCTTCCATTAAATATTATATCTACCCCTTGTAAATGAAAGTGTCAGCATCGTTTCATTGTCACTTTTGCAACCATATTTATGTTTTAATATTTTAATATTTTAACGTTATAGGAAGACGAATATATAAATTTAATTTACATATAAAATAAAACTTTAAACTCCATTAAAATATCAAACTGTGGAGATTTTGTTACTTAGAAGTTTTAATTTAAACTTTTAAAACAAAATAAAACCTAATTATTTTCTCAATTTAAAAAAAAAGTGATAGAACTAAAATATTTAAATGATCGCTTTAAAATAAGAGTTAATAAAGAAAGATATAAAGAAAATAAAAAATACATTATTTTAGTTTTCGAAATTATGAAGTATCTCAAAAATTATATCATGAATAATGTATGAAAACAATGGAGAGATAAAAAGTAGTTTATTGTTGGATAAGATTCAATTTGGTTGAAACTTCCGTTTCTTAATAATAATAACGTGGAAACTATATTTAAAGTATTATTATTCAAATATAAATAAATATTGAGCTTTACGTCAGGCAACAAAAATAACGTTCGTTCAAAAAATTAATTGTTAATAAGACGTAACGCTAAGGAATTATTTGAGTAGGATATATACATTTTGAAAATACAATTCATTACTTAACAAGATTTTTGAAAAAATTATAGTTGTGACGAAACATTGTTTCATTTTCTATTTCTATGTAAATATTAAAAAATATGGTTTATAGGGAAATGAAGAAGATAAATTTGGTACGTCTGTACTATTTTCAGCCATGTATATACAAATCAAAATATTATAATTTGGAATTTTGTGTTGGCTGAAGGACACAATGAAGTTCATTGTTGGATAACTTTATAATTTCAATTGTACCCATGATATTTATAATTTTAAATATTTTAGTAAGTTTATATAAATAATACTGTACTGATTAAAACTTTCAAATATTTAAAAACTTTAATATATTACAAATTTCTAAGCATGTATGCACTCGTGTAAACTTACTCTTTTGCATGGCAACCACAACCATAATGTTATATACTATACAATCTGCTCTGGGAAATACGATAGGTGTATCTTGAAGAGATTTACGAATTTACTATTATTTCAGATAATAAAATTAGTAGAGTTAATGATATTTATTTTAGTATCAAAAACACACTTGAGGAGAAACGTATAGTTAAAAATGTCTAAATAATAATATTTTCTAACTGAGATAAAATAAAATATCAAGATCTTTAGTTTCTCTCTGCGTTTTAGTACATTAATTTAGTTCTACTTAAATTTTATGTAGTTTTACTAAGGGTGATTAACAAATGGGAGTAATTTTAGTGATGCAACCTTGTCGAAAATGTCAATAATTATCCAAATTTTAGAGGGGTTAAAAATACACAAAATAAATGGGTTTTCCTTTTATTTTGTTAAAGATTCAATGAAAAAAGTGCTTGTTATAAAAATTACATTTGACATGTAGTGAGAAATTTTACAATTCGTATTGAATATCTGTTTTAATAAAATTAAACTACGATTCTATAATTTTTTTTCTCAACACAAAGAAAAGTCGTCATGTATTTTTGCGAACCTCACAAAATCCACTTATTCTCCTAAATGACTAATTAAAAAAAGTTAATTTATTGTATACTTTTCCTAATATTCTACAAAATATATTTATTAATTTTGAATTTGTGACAATGAACAATATTACACGATTACAAACCTTTATCACAAAACCTCTGTTCTTAAGACAAGTTACATAACCTAAAGTACATAGACAATATTTAAGATTCTAATAACAAAGAGAATTGAAGTTTTCCCAAATGAATGCAATTACTTTTAACAAGTAATTGAACAATTATTTAACAAGTTCAAGCCTGAGCACAAGGTAGATTGTTAGTATTACGAAACCAACCCTATGTTTCGGAGAAGAGAAACACACAATATTTTGTATTTTAAATCCAGGAAGCTGGAACAAGAATATCACATTATGAATAATGCAAGCTGTAAGGCCGGCGAAGTGTGTTTCCGAAATAAGATAAAGGCAAGTTCTTATTTTACATTTCAAGATATAAACCTCTTCGATTAGACTTCTGAATAATGTATGATCAACAAATGCATTGAAATGTTGAAGTAATGCCGTAATTTTAAAGTTAGTCTTAACTAACATTCAAATTGTGCGACAAATATTATAAAAGCTTATTTAGGATCAAGATTACAGTTTCTGTTAAATTTTATACATTTAGTTTAACAATGTTTTTTTTTTAATTTTAATTAGTGTCAGGTCAAAGAGATCGATGATTAAAAAATGCACACATTCTACAATTTATTTTACTTCTAAATTTTTATAATCACATTAAATTATTTTATTTATTTAACATGTAATTGTTAAATGTTAACATATTTTATATTATTCATAAAAAATTTATGGAGAAAATATTTTAAACAGCTATAAAATATTGCCCTAATTTTTCACAACTATCCCCAAAATATAATAGTATCCAAAATTAATATTCGTTTTCATTTTCTCTAAAATAATTTCTTATTCGTGAGAAAGAAAACATAATTATCCTTATTACAGAGATGATCAACGTTTTATTCTTTATGAGAGATAAGTTGGAGAAGAAAATTCTATACTTATACTTTTTTTGTGAAATTCTATAACTAATGTTTATTTTAAAATGAAATTTTCATGGTTATGGGTCATATTATTTTGTACTCTGGTTTGGATCATTATCCTTCAAGTTTTCATAAAAGTGAAATATATTAGATTTTGAGAAATTACCTCAAATAAAAGTAACCAATTTATTACTCCTCCAATATCAATTTTTGAGCAGATAGCGAAAAAGAAGTCACCTCTTTCTCTTAGAGGCTACATTTTAACAAAATTATTAAAGTAATTGTTGAAAAAAAAAATGGTTTTAAGTTGTGTTTCTCTTGATGGTAAACCTAAATTTGGAGTATTGAGATAAGTTAAAATATGACCAAGTATTAATTACGTAAAAACACGTTTGGATTGTATAAAACTGAACATACCACTTTTTGATTATGCAACTGTAGTACGAACATGTAAGATATTAAACTTGAGTTAGTAAGGAATGAAACATTGGGTAAATGTATATTGTCTTTAATAAAAGTAATATCAAGTGAAAAAGAATGAAAGTATATAAATATGGAACCTCTCTTTGACTACCTACATACAGGCAACTTGTACTGGCGAGACAGACGAAATATTTTAATTGAACTGTACAAATAGTTTTAATTAAGGCTTGAAACAAACTAAATCGAGACTAATGCAAAATGTAGACAAAATGTCAAACGCTAGATTTTTAAACAAAAATGGAAACAATGTGTACTAATTATTTGGGGTTCATTATAAATTAACAATAATATGCAATAGTCAATTACTTATCATTTTGGAACAGCATCAATATAAACTGAATAGTGTGGATCTCAACTGTAAAACATACGTGTATATTAAAAAGTTTTCTGTCACAAAATAAGAACTTAGTAGATAAGACATGGCAGTTCTGTACAATGGAGAATTGATGTTGGATATCTGAAATTGGTTTACGGTGGAAACTTGACTGTTATAGATGGAAGGTGATTTTAACGTGTTATTCTGTGTAATCTAAGACTCTACATTACTATTAAGTACAATCATTTGATTTTACTAAAACTACTTATTTTGTACATATTTTTAAACTACAGTAGAAATAGAAAATAATAATTTTAATAAAGTACTATACCTTAATTTTCCGTCAGTGAACTTCTTTTTCTTTAATCTTGACGCGTTTCGAGATTTTTATCCCATCATCATAAATTCCCTCTATGGATGGAGGTCGTCAAAACGTTAAATGCACAAACACATACACATAACGCACAACACATTTAAAAAACACAGTCTGTAGATGCGCATCTTACGGCTCCCGGATATGCACTGGTTGTCCGTTGTTAAACAACACATAAAAACTATGATATGTCTCGGGCGTTCTGGATATTCGAATCAAAGTTCAGTTGGTCGTTCAATAATCGGTGTTCATTATTTGAATTTAATATTTTAAAAGCCTTGTAGATTTCATATTCTTCTACGGCATTCATAAATTTGCTTTTACTGCAAATCTTAATAGGTTTTAAATTGCTGTCAAAGTCCGAGTAGCTATGGTCTTCGTCGATTAAATGACGCGCATAGTTGGATTTGTTGCCTGAAATAGTATTTTTAGGCAGGTGTTCTTTAAAACGAACTTTGAAAGCTCTTCCTGTTTGGCCTATATATTACAGACCAACTGAACTTTGATTCGAATATCCTGTATGACGCAGCAATAATAGTTCAGAACGCCCGAGGCATATCATAGTTTTTATGTGTTGTTTAACAACGGACAACCAGTGCATATCCGGGAGCCGTAAGATGCGCATCTACAGACTGTGTTTTTTAAATGTGTTGTGCGTTATGTGTATGTGTTTGTGTATTTAACGTTTTGACGACCTCCATCCATAGAGGGAATTTCTGATGATGGGTTAAAAATCTCGAAACTTACGTCTACTAATCTACATATCTACAAAACTACATTAGTAGATATTTAAGTTTTGGATTTAGTTTATAAATCCGCTGCTGATAACCATGTTATCGAAATGTACATCAGGGTATTTAGTGGAAATAATTAATAAAGAACAATTAATAAGATAATTGTGTTTTATTTTAAAGTTTCTAGTGATTGTGGTTAGGGGAACATTCGAATCATTATTGCCTCGTAATTTACTCTAAAATTTACAGATATTACATGGCCGTTCTACATTTTATTGTATAAAAAATAAAATAAAACATTTTAGACTTTTAAAAGTCTCCAGTGTTTCAAAATCTGAGGAATTAAATTTTAAGCATTGAAATGTGAATATGTAAACCCAAAACCTAGAAACAAATACAGGGAACTGTCAAACAAATCGAAACAAGTAACTTTGATTTAATTACAATGAAATTTGAACAGGACAAATATTTAAATATAGTATAACCACTGGCTTAAGATATGTGAATATTATTTAGGGAAATTGTTGATTTTGCCTTTTTAATTGATAATATCTGAACATGAATTTTTGGGAAATTTATACCACCAATATAAAAAAAATAAAAATCTTATATCTAAAAAAATATCAGAACCAATTTTGAGCTACTCATTTTAATTTTCAGCGTTCCCCTATATAATACTTTTTTCTAGATTTTGAACTAATATAGCATTTAATTTTATGTGTGGATGTGTGAAAAAGATAGAGCTTATTTGTGAATACTTTATTTATTTTGATAACAGATAAAATTTCTTTATATCCAAAGACAAATAAATTTTAAATAAATAGAATTGCAGCTATAGTATCAAAGGAAACATTACTTGAAAAGATGTTACATAAAGAATACCTCTTTGCAAGAGATTTAAGAAGTAAAAGTTGCTAAAAAGTGTTTTGTTGCCTTGAATATAAATACAATTTTTCACTTTATGGTCTCCAGTATTATCACTTTGTTTTAAATTAAAAGACATTTATCAGAGTTATTTGGAAGCACTTTATGTTTGCTATTTCGCTCACAGTGAAAATATCCTAATTTCTCAAGTTATTAGACATTTTCAGGTAAATTGAACGTGTGATATTTTGGTATTCTTTATTAATTATGTTAAAACAATACGGTTTAAAACAATTTTTTAAAAAAATATCTGGTCCAAATTGAAACATTTCGACGGAAATATTACGAAAAACATAGTTTGGACGCTAAATTATTTATCTTTAATTAATTATTAAATTTTCCAAATACTGTTCTTTTGAATATTACGTCTTAAACTAATCTAATTTGTTATAAATAGTGAAATATAAAATCCACAAGGTAATTATTTAATGAGAAAGCTCAAGGCACTTCCAGGTATATATATTGTTCTTCCAAATTGTGATTAGAATTTAATCCCATATACAATTAATAATTTCTTTAAGTAAGAAATGTAAATGGTGCTGTACAGTAACGATTATGCTAAATTTATAAACTGAGATAGTGTAAATAGTTGTTATATTATATAATGGACTTGATTGTAAATTATTTCCCAGGTAATGTGTAAATATTTTGTCTAGGTCAACCGATGGAGTCAACATCTCACTTGAGCCTTTTTTAACGAATGATCCGAATATAGAGCAAGGGATAGATAACCAAATATCTAATAAAGGCTCACATAGAGCAGTCTCTTAAGGGCGGGTAACTTGACTTTACTGAAAATAAAAAGGATACGCCTACTCTGGTTCTCCTTAGTTATAAGATAAAAATATGCTTTTCTTATAATTCAGAATCCCATTTTTCTTTCTGTTTCTACCTAAAAACCTCCATTAATTCGCAGAGAGTTACTGCGACGGAGAGTCCTTCATTAGAGTGGAGTACTTGTAGAGAAACCTCTGAAGTGACTTGCTCTTGAGAACATACTTCAATAACTCCTAATAACCCGTTCCCTACTTCGATTTAACTTCGTTTTGTAAAAAGATAACTCTTTATTTGTTTCACCTTCCAATACTCTCTCTCCGTCTTTCCTTAATATAAGACAGAAAAAGTGGGCTCTGTGGTGTCTCCTTTGAGTACCAATCATGTTTATCCGCCGAGGGTTGTTCGATTATCCTGATTTATGCGACAAACATAATAAGTGGTCAACAGCAGTCACCTCAAACTTTGGAAGTCAATTATTTCGAATTAATTGAACAGAATTTGTTTGTCTCTAATTCAAGTAATTGGGCATTGTTCTAGGATAAAAAGAATTTTGTTTAATTCCTTCCCTCCATTCTGAAGGGATGTTTCCTTGAAGCCTACGTTTAGTAACAGTAGGTTAATCCGACGGATAATTCTGCAGTAGAGTGTATTACTTGGTTGCGAGACTTCCTCGTTAAACTTGCTAGCGGTAGGGATCACACTTCATTGACTGCTGAAGCTGATTATGTCTAGTTAACCTTATAAGAAAGAAAATAGATTTATATACGTCGGTTCTGCTTTGTCTGGGATAAGAACAAATTTTAGTAACTTCACCAACTTATTCCTTCTTTTCTAATGTAACCTAGCAGTAAATGTATAACACTACTTCGGTTCTGCTTTTTCTGGGATAAATAAACTATTTTATATATAAATATCTAGGATAAATAAATATTAAATTCATTTCTTCATCCTTTCTTTTTTAATATTCAGGAGGTAGAATTACATAGATCCTATTGTAACTGAGGTACGATCTGCCAAACGAACCTATCATACGCATATAGAAGTAAGATATACAAATATTTAAGCTTGACGATACACTAATTTGTATTACTGAACAGATAAAAAAACAATTAATAAGTAGTAATGAATTACCTCATTTGTTCCGTCATGTGACTTAAATTTGTCTTGTTCTCAAGACACGTTTCGGAGTCGGGACTCCATCTTCAGTTATATCTCTGTAGTAGAGGTCGTCAAAACATTAAAACATTTACGAAGACACAAATATATAATTTTACACATACACAAAACGCACATACACATGTATACATAGTTACTGCCATAATGTTTATAGTGCGCACTGCTGTACGGTCCCCGGTCTACATGAACATTAAGATAAAAAAAGCAAGGTAGTAGTAATTCATAATCGCTTCCCACCTTTGTAAAAAAGTGAGGATAATTTGAAAACTCGAAGGCAACGGATTGTTAGGATTTAAGATAGTTTTAGTTAGGAATATAGTCTAAGTTATTTTTAAGAATATAGTATGACAACAAGACCTTCAAATTGACATTAAGAATAAAAAGAAAAAAAGGCAGACGTCATTGATGCAACAAACATATATAAACCCTTGGCCGTGAGAAATATTCTAGAAGATAGCTAGACGGACTGGCGAGTAAGAGCTTCCTGAGAGTATTGAGACTTCAGACGAGCATCTATGAGTAACCAGCAGGATGACAAACTTCGTGCATAAACGTTGAATAATTTCAGAGACAAGTAATTTTAAAATACAACGTAGAATCACATCTGTGAGTCACAACAGTTATACTCATTCTAGATTTATAGTAAATAATAAGACTAAAATATTTGTAATTAGTATATAAGAGAACTAAGAGATATAGTCAAGTTGTATCAAATAATAAAGAATAATTAATTAGATAACTGAACCACTGATTTATTTAGTTTAAAGTTAAAGAACCCAGGTGGGAAGCTTGGTTCTTAACACGATGTACATATTTAGAATTGTATTGGTTAGACGCACCCCCGTTTTGTTTCAGTCAAGTACAAAAGAAAATTACTCAATGTCGTTTGTCAATATCTTATTGTTCATAATTTTTCTAAAAGGATTTCTATGAAAAAAAAACTAATTAACTTGTTAAATTCGATTTGTACGACTCTTAATAGGTCTTTCTTGCAAAATGTAATAATAATGATAAAACAAAGACAAGACATTTTTTGACCAAAAAATATCTTTAAACGTTAAAGGTACTTTTATATTTATGACAGTTAATTACAAAAAGTAATACTAATTCTTCATGTTCACTTTTTTCTATACAAGGAACATGCTTTATATCTCATGCTTGCAGAGGGAAATGATGAAGTAATCACTGAAACGTAGTGTTGTTTGAAATGCATAATTTGTTTGGGATATTGATTATTTCTTTCATCAGCTACATAATTTGCTCATTTCACGTTATCTTCATATATAATTTAGTGGATAAAATGGTAATATTTTTTTCCCTCTATTATTAAATACAAAATAAAACGGTTGCCAAAAGAAAACCAAACACATTTTTATAACTTACTGTAACACAACTATTGTATACTTAAGTAATCCACTTACGGAATAGCTTTTAAGTTAGGGCTATTTATCACAGGGTAAAAACATCACAAGAATAAAATAAAGATCAAATATAATCACATAGAATCAGAAACAATTTTTTTTCCAAGCTTACTTTTAATATTATCCACAAACAAATAACCAAAGAAAATTTTGAAGAAAAGTACAATATAAAGAAGTATTTTGAAGTAGTAATTCTTAGAAGTTATGTAATGATTTCAATGATTGTCGGGGTTTTCATACTTCACCGTAATACGTTATTTTTCATCCTGTGCTTATATAAATATTATCATTTTAAATTTGTTATTTTCTACAAATGATGATAGGTTGGATATTTGTAAAATATATCCCTTTTGTTATATCAGTTTATCTTTATAAAACTAAAACAACTTTTGTAAGTACGACTGTAGTGTTTCCCTTCATATAGACAAGTTATAAATATTTGGGATTTCGTATTAAATCAGAAGTTATCTTTCTGTTTCGGAAGTTGAGCCAGAGTTATGCCATGAATAATGCATACGTTGTGAGAAGTGTCCGTACAGTCGCAGAGGGACACAATGAAGTTCATTGTTGGATAAGATTAAAACAAACTTCAAGTGTAACTTAAATTTTGTAATATCAAAAAATATGATTACCTTATTGTTGACTTATTTTTAATATTATAAATCAGTTCCTACAAATATTATTTAACTAATACTATTTAATAACTATCGTAGTCAATATCTTAATACACTAAATACATATGACGGCACTATATTCATATGCTGAAAAGTAACAGTTAATGATACATCTTCTGTAAACGTCATTAAAATATTACCAAAAGGTGTAATAATAAATGATAAACGCTTCAAATTGAAAACTTACCATTCATTGAAATCACAGTATTAGGAATTATTATGATTTCCTATATATATATATATATATATATTATATTTTTTTTCAGATAAGACAGACAGTACTCCAGAGTGTATATATATATATATATATATATATATATATATATATATATAGACCACATCGCAGTAAGCGACTACATTTAACAATATACTCCTATTTAAAACGTATAAAATATACAGTGATTTAAATTGTTATTTAATTCCAGCAATTACTTAAAAATTTAATTATACAACAGTAGGGAATTACAGAATAAACCAATAGAAAGGAGTAGTTATCATAGGTATAGTAAATGTTTTGAGTCGTTGACATTTTAATGAAAAACAAAGTAAATAATTAAATTCATACATCATTCGAAATAGATTGATAAACCTTACTATAAATAGTGATTGGTAATACTCGTTTGGCCGTAGCTGCGTAACACCACACACAAATATACAGAAATAATATCATATGGTCGTGTTACACTGTAACGTCTTTGCTAGGTTAACTAATGTTGGTATGAAGAATTCGTCTTTCTGTATCGAAGTTTCTCATAAATTTTGTACTATAAAGAGTAGATAACCTACAGGCAAATAATGGAAGATATGGTAGATTTCCCTGGCCGTCTTTGGTACGCATAGGATTAATAAATCTCCTGTATAGAGTTCTTTTAGAGTGGCGTTTCGTTTGCAAACGTTTTCAGGTAAGAAGAAACCAAAACATTATGTATAATGTATTATTTTCTACATTATAAGAATTTTGTGTTGCATGTATATTTTTTACTTTATGGAGAATTTTTGTAATTTTATTTAAATTTCTTTTCAACCAGTAGAAGAAGGTTGTTACATGTAGCGCACCCCCGGTAATTTAATATTTCAGTCTCCCTCTTTCATTTTGAGATTTAAACATAGATATTTTCCAGTTGTTCCTAATAGCTCTCACCACATAACCTGGAATTCTGCATAATACATCCCGAAGTATTCCTGGCTTTACTCCAAGTTTTTAATCATACGCTTAGTTGTATTCATTCATTCATTCAGTCATTCATATATATATATATATATAATTGATCACTTCATGAGCTCATTATCATGGTACAAGAATCCTACATACTAGGGACAGGATAGCTATCAATGTTTGTTATGTGATAATCTCAAGTTCTGGACAAAACTTATTTTACTTCTCAGTCTTCATTGAATATACAATAAATGTATTAACTTTTATGTATGTAAGTTGTGTTTAATGTGTGTTGAATATGAGAAGCAAATACTATTATTTATCAAATTCGGGGGGGGGGGGGGTTGCCTTTTAAGTTTTCACTTCTTATAGTTGGTGTGTTATTCCTTATGCAAACTATTTTGAGGATTTTTCAAGCCCTGAAATAAGAAGATTTAAATATAATTTAACAAAAACTATGTCAATATAGCAGTATCGATTTGTTTAGGTTTAATAGATGATACATTAACACATCCTCATATTTTATTGTATATTTAGACTTAAGTATTTTTTATAATGAAAATTTATCATATTTTAAAATTTATGATATTTGTATACAATTCTTGTACAGAGGAAATTAACTTTGGCTAGAGGAGACGCTCTTGTTAGGTGAGTACGAGGTTTCGGATTAAATTAACGCTGACCCTCAATATTTAAGGTTTTCACCTATCAACGTGGGAAAAATTGGGACAAAAATTGGCAACTAATTTTGGTTGCAAAGCGTAATATTACTATGATGAGATCTAGATATGTTGATCAACCTTTTGCACACTTGACAATCAGGAATGTTAGCCTAGAGATGGGAGATGTGCGGTGGGGTAAGGAAAAAGTGAGGTAGGGGGTATTTTTGCTTGCAAACAATCTTGTTCTATTGTTTCTTGTACATGAATAGTAACATGTAACTAATAACAATACTTCTGCTATAAACATAGAGTTATATTATTTTACTAAGAAGATTTTAATTATTTTTATGAATAACAAAGAAGAAAAAAGATTATTGTTTATATTCTCCTAATATTTAATATTATTTAAATTTTTACACGTAGAGAATTTTATGAAACTGAACAGACTACAATATTTAATTTCATTATTTTTTCCATGGCTTGCCGTTTTCCTTCGTTTATACATTATATTAAATTCTTCGAAGTGAATATATTTTATTTTATTTCTAGTAGAATCACCACTGCATCCAATCCTCGGAACTGTACAATAATTGTTTTGTGTGGTCGCCGTTATAAATAGGAAAAGAGTAGTACATAAATCGTTATGTGTAGTTGAAAATAATCCCAATCATAAATTATATAATTAGTTCACCCTCGTTCGTCTCTAACTGTGTTGCGAACATGTAAATATACATACGTTATGCCAAATGAGCGAGATAAAACAGCACCTTGCTTCGCTTAATTTATTAGTGTATAATTGTAGCAACTATTGTCAAATAGAACTACAACAATCTTCAGCAAATAATAGATTTAACTAATGGTATAAATTATAAATACACAAATATTTAATTTTTATTTCACTAAGGCAATTGAATATGTTTTTTTATATATTTTTAAAATATAATATCCATTAAAATGTTGATAAAAAATTGTTATGTTGTACAAAAAGAACCAGAGAAAACATAATAATTTATTTATTATTTCTTTCGTTTTATTAATTGTTCATTTTTGACACTACATAATTTTTCCTAAGAGATAATTTCTTTTTAAAACAATATTTTTTGTGAAACTTTAATAAATTCTGTATATATATATAAACTAATAATAATAAACTAGAAACATAACTATATTTGTAGCATTGCCTACAGTAGGCTTACATGCGATGCGATGGTTATATATTTTATAAATGCACCTAATAAATACTTATTAGGATAAAGAATACTTGTGAACAATTTGAAAACAATAGTACACTACAACATCTACAATAAGATAATAAACCTAATAGACAACAATTTAATAACTAAGTTTTGACTTTCAGTAACTAAATTTAGTTTTCACAATTAAACAAACTTTGTACCACTGCACAAACAGATATGGTAAGAGTCAATCTACTACATTAGCCTAGTCTCTCTGGGTTCGCTAGAATGAAACCGGTAATGATGATTTAAATAATTGAGACGTCGTTTGTTGGTCTATTGTCCCGTGGAAATTGGATTGTTTATTTAAATATAAATTGCATCAGCCAAGGCTTAAAATTAAGTTGTCATAACATAGGGAGGGGGCTAGTATTTACAATGAAATGAGAAAGTCTTCCATCATTTTCTGTCTTAATACTAAATCCACAAGATTTAACTATCCTATTGAACTTCCAGGACTTCGATTATTTAAAGCCATTATGGTTTAAAAATTGAATTCTCTCATCAATAAGGTTCCTAACAAGAAAACTGTTTGACATAATAACAGGTTAGTGGTTATTAAGTTTTAAGTTTATAAAAAACTGTCAGAGAGATATCAGAGACACGTCATTATAGTGTATAAAGAAATTTATATTAAATAAACTCGGAATCACTTTTTGTGAAATATTAAAACTTGGGGTAAAGCTTATTTTAAATAATAGCAGTAGTAAAACTGTCAGATATATGAAAGGTTTATAAATGTTAACTGAAATAACAATATATTTTACAGTGTATTACGAACACGGTTCTACCTTAGAATTTATTTATTGTTACATTTCTAAGATTAAATGGTCATATTTAAAATTGTGTACAAGGGAAAATAAGAAAACACAGTAAAATAAATAAAGTAACAGTATAAATGCTTTGCTTGTTTAACTATAAGAGTGTATTTAATGTTTCCAGAAAACGTATTACAGGCTACAAAATGTCCAATTATAGGATTGTTATTTTAAAATTTACAACTTTAATAAGTATCGATGACTTTTATAGAGTTCTTTGTGGTATTTGAAATAAGCGTTATTCAGTAGCTGAATTATAGTGATTACGAGAATATCAATCCCGAGAGGCAATAACTAGATTGACACACTTTATCATACAATTTTGGGATATATTCTTTAACTTCATTTTTATAACAGTGCTCTCTTGACCAACTCTTGTTCTCTTCCGACCTTATTCCAGGATTAGAGATCTTCATTTTGTTATAATTTTTCTACAAAGCGATGGAGATATTTTAACTTTAAGGAACAAGAATGGGAAAAATATATTAAACGGTACAAAATTATACCACCAAATAACCAACCTATCCACACAACTTGTACTAAAAAAGAATTGATTTTAGTTTCATTTAAATATACCTGAATCCTAACTTTCCATTAATTGAGGTTATTGCTTGAAACACTCAAACTTCTTAACTAATAAAAACACATAATAGATGACGTTTCAATAACTAAGTCATCATCACCTTTTATTAAAGGTACACATAATATTCACCACTAAAGAAACAGAGGCTAGATCAATGATTCATTCCGCCTCATTGGCCTAGTCCCTCTTGGTTAAATAGCACCCTCCCCGTTGGTGCTGTGTTGTCATGTGGAAATATAGTTGTTTATTGAACTATAGATTACATCAGCTAAAGCTTAAAATAAAGTTCTAATAATAGTTAAGGACAGGGATTCGTACAAAAAAACGTATATACAATTTTGTAACGAAAGAGCTTTCTTTTCTTCATTTCCTGTCTTAATATTGAACACAAACACTTCAACTAACCTACTTCCTGGGCTTTGATTACTTAACACTATTGTGTTCCTTGAAATTTAATTAATTCTTAAATAAGGTTATATATTTAACTGAAAAACTGTTTATTAGAATTTTTGTTTATTTAAAAGTTACTATAATTAAGTAACAATGATCACACGATGGGAAGTTCTCTAGCTTCTAAGTTTCCATTCTTCTAATGAAATATTTTTAAAACTAATGTCAATGCCTAGTAAATCTATTAATAAATTAATCAATATATATGTATTTTATTTTTATTTTTACCTTAACTATAGTAACTTTTGTTTTATTTATATCTTACAATATGTTGCGTATAATACATCCAAAGATGTATGATTTTTGAGTATGTCTTTTGATGTCTTAAATCACTATTTGTTTTTTTCATAAAGTAAAAAACTTATTACAATATATTGTTGATTCAAACATTTGCCTTCATTTGTGTATGTACAAAATAATTCACCCCTTCTCAACACTATGAATGATTTCACGTTATTGAGTGTCAAACACAAGTAATGTGAAAAGATCCAACATACCCAAGTAGTCAGAATATGTTAGACACCACTACTAGTAATCTACGAAAATTAGATCCACACAACAGAAGGAACTGCAACAACAACAAGTTCAACTAACAACACTTGTTAGCTAAATAAACATGGTTTATATAAACACGGAGTACTGCTGGAACATTGTGGATGATAGAAAGTATAGTCCGAATGGGTGTTAAATAATGAAAATTGAATTGATTATAATAAATGAAGAAAGATGAGTACAATGAAAACTTAAACATATTTAATAAACAAACGATGCAATTTTACAAATAAAAAAACTAACATCATTACAACTAAGATAAACTAATAAACATTGTGAGGGATGTACAAAATGTATAGAGAAAACAACACGTGTCATCATATTCACAGTCTCACTCATTCATCATACGTTCCTTGCAATAAAATCATTACATCACACGCCGAGAAACATCAGGTGACACCTGACTGATCCATATAAAAGTGATTTTGTAAACTTGGCAAGACTATGAGTAGAAGATTGATGAATGCTAGATCATGGATACAGAAGAAATACTGGACTCTGGAGATAGGATGGTTGTCCAATCTCTAGTGACTTCATAAGCGTATCATGAGAAAATTTGACTGCTTAATAATATCAGATTATTAATAATTTACTATACATGCAAAAACTGTTTTAAAACATCTTTACGATTAATGTGGGAATATTGATTAGCTACAATCAGAGCCATTTACGAATTTTCACATTTTCCTCACCTTATTTTCGAAGTCATGTAGCCCAGGTAACATTTCATGCTTTTAAATTACTCTGACCTATACAAGTAACCTCTAGAAATACCACCAACATACTCTTCTCATTCGGAGATTTTAGAGTATACTTTATTTTATTGTATAGATTATTTATTAACTATTGTTATTTTGTATACTGTGTTTATAAATCTCTTCCCTGGCAATTCCAGCACTATATGTCATTAAAAAAAGATCCAAGTAAAAAATTATAAAATTTCAAAATTTATTAAAAATTATCAAATTATTTGCTTTGTAGAATTTAATAATGCACGTTAAAGATAATTTAAGTTTTTACATACAATTTTAAGGTGTGATATACTATTAACAGAAAACGACGATTTTTTAGAAAACGTGGATAACGAACAAAAATTTTTAAGCTTGAAATTTTTTTTCATAAAAACAAATTATATTTGCCGAAATGTTTAAGGAAATATTATAAGTATAGTAATATTAACAATATTAAATAATAGAAGTAAATAATGTAATTTGGTATAGCCAACATTATTTTCCGGAAACAAGTAGAGAAAATATTAAAGAAGAATAAATATTTAGAAAATTTGACTGCTTTAAAGTCGAATTTGTTAAAAATATACTGGTAGTTAATTGCATATTTGAATAACTATATTAAAAAACCAAATTTGTATTATTAAACTACTATTATTATTTGTGAGGGATCATTTTATTTCAAGGAAACAACAGTACGAATTTAACTATTATACTGAAAAAAACAATTTTAATCTGTGGTAATATTTATTTGTATACTTTAGATATTGATACCTGTGTTTTTTTAAAGGATTCGCATTTAGCCGTCTGATATATTCACATTTTCTTAAAGTACGGTAGAGTTAAAATGATATAATTATTGAAAACGTAATAATATTCATCCCAATTAACATTTGTAGAAAAACAAATTATAAATTGTTAATATTACCCAATGATATTTATATATTGAATGGAAAGAAAAACATCATTTTATGCTGAAGTAAATGAAACCAAAACAATTAATTGTGTTATTTAGAACATGCATGTGTCTAAAGTCAAATATAAGATTGTTATATGTAATACGAGATATTAAGTAATTTCTTGTACACTACAATGAGGAGACAAACAACGTTCTGTTATTTAAACTCCTATTGTAGTATACGCCCTTACTTTAGTTGTTTTAAGTTTCAGTAACAATTACAAAAACTAAAATTTCAAAAATACTTCTATTAAGATACTTGCATACAAAACTTTTTGATGGCATTAACTGGAATTTCTCTATAATGTCTTGACGATATCTTTGAATAATCACATATTATATTATATTTTACTTTGCAATTGATCTAAAATATTCATCGTCATGTAAAACGTCTTTGAAATAAAGGAAAGCTAAAATGATATTAAATGTCTGCCTATACAATGATAATATTATCCAATGTCCTAAATGGTTAAACTATAAAATCTAAGTTTACTTAGTGACAACCTAAGCTAATATAAAAGTTTCACGGATGTCCGATACCAAAACTTTATATGGATTGTGTACCTTGGTTTTGTTAAGATAGTATTACATTAAAGTTTTTAAATATAATAATTGTGATAAAACTTGTTTCTTACGTGGAATATAGCTAATAAAATATATATATATATATATATATATATATATATATATATATATATATTAGTGAGAGTAAAAGTTACATTAAAAGGGATAAATTATAAATACAAGAAAGCTTGTATTATTTCATGGGAATTGTGTTTACATCTTCCATATTTGGAGTGTTATATTTATTGAGATCTATATGTTATGTTATTTTCTTCTTTTTTTAATAAAAGCGATTATTTTTTTATCTAGACTTTTTCGCTTTTAAAAAACCATGGGAAATTACAGGAAGTGATGATTTTGACTTTATAGTTGTTTGCTTTCACTCAGAGAATAACAGTTTAGTATTAAACTTGCATAATATGAAGTCATATTATACTAAACTTTATTTTTTAATATAATCATAGATAATTAAAAATTTCAATATAGATTTACACAGCGTAAATATACGAAAAGTGCACTCCTTTTCTTTAACTTTGTTATTAACTATGATAACTAATTAAGATTTGAGTAACTTTTTTATAGTAAGGGGTTAATTCCAGTAGTTCAGATTTCTAAATTGAGAACAACAAAGGAATATTTCAAATGGTCGATAAAATATGAAATCGATGCAATAATTTAAAATGCTGTGAATTGTTGCCACTCATTAACTATCCGGCAAAACATAACCAACTATATTTGAATCTGATGAGGAAACCCAGAAACAAGCAGAAATTCGTAGATTAAGCCCGAAACTAAAACTTACGAAACTAAATAAACACAAGAATGCATAGGTCAAAACACTACCCTCAGATATTTAGAATGTGAGAATTTCAAACTTGCATGCCTAAACATTGGTTCAAGCCAACTGTCGAGGTTGGAGAGTAAACTCCAAATATCTAACACTAAGCAATATATTCAAATGATTACCACGCTACATAAATTATCAATAACCTGAAACTATGTAAAGAACTGTTAGCTCATTGGGCTCTGCGATTATAGAAACGCCACTAGATTCTCGTCTCACTGAGCGTTGCAAAATATCAACTTCACTCGACGAATGAAATGCTCCAAGATTCGTAAATGCTAAATTTTAAAACGTTTCCATTTAACCCTCGATTTCTTTTTAAGTTTATGTTAGATTTACGTTGTAAGTCAATTGCAGCTTAGTGATGGTTAACGGCTTAACATGCACTAAATAAAGTGAACTTTAAAAACTACCGTATTGGTTTCCCTAAAACGGAGTTTTATCATACTCTAACTGTTTTAAACTTAACATTTTTAAATTATCGACAAATCACAAATATATTTGAAAATAACTAATAGTGTTGATGGTTTCATTCGGTCAATATTTTAATGATTTATTGTTATTACTATAATTAGAGCGTTGAACCTCAAATTTCCCCAGAGACAAAATGTCATGCATGTATAGTTTGTAAACGGTTTAGATAAATTAAAGCGTATTTGATAATATAAATGTGGTTAAACTATTCACATTAATGTCTGTGTTGTAAGTGACCAGTTAATTGAACTAATAAACTGTTTGTTTAATGACGAAATTTAAGTACATTGCTGATTATAATTTATTTAAATAAAAAAGATAAATATAATTTATAGATTTAGTTTTCAAAAGTTTTATATTAAATAATATAAATACAAAGTTGAAATGTTTTATTAGTAGATATTTATAACGTGAAGTTTGTGTATGTGTATTATAAGTAAATGATTTAGTAGTGTCCACTAATACAAGACATTCAACCCAACAAAAATTAAAAACAATTCAAACTAAATGACTCGACCTTTACTACATGCAGTAGTATCTTTAGAAATGGTTATTGCAATGATCATAGGAGTGGAGGTGGGAATGTAGTTTAATAGCTCTCTTACGAAGGCAGGTATATATGTATTATTGGCTCTCCTTTAAGTAAACCACGGTCCTTAAATTTTCCGAATAAATACAATAAATGGTTTTAAACACACCGTGGCTATTAACTAACAAGAGCAATGATAAAGAAAAGTATTCATAGACCAATATTATAGTAAAAAGAAATAATACCATAAGTAAAATAAACTTGGAAAAACACCACGCACAGAGAAAATTAGAAAAGATACATAAGTGAGCTGCTAATTGCATTGTGATTGTGATACACCTTTAATTGGGATCTCAGTGGTAAGGAATATTTTGCTTAAAATACATCTATATGTATACAAATAATGCAATGCTGACATCTTTCACTATTCACCCAACACTGGTGGTCCTCGGCGGCTGGTTGTCCAATTCTTTGCAAGCCTAAAGTCTACAATCATATTTTACTCTCATTTAACACTGATGTATAAACAAGTTGCATGAAGTTATGTTACATTATATTTAAGGAATCTTCAAGTAATAAAGTTGTACAACGCTTATGTAGATAATAATTTATATGTTATATTCTGTAACCTTATAAAACAGGAAAACGTTTTTAATTGGAAGAGGTATTATAAAGAAAAATTTCAATCACGTAAAAAGAGAGGATTAATAATTAGGTTTGGTCTAGTAAAACGTCCTATGGGGATATTTTAAAATTTGAACTGGTTTCTCTTGTAAGTCTGCTGGTTATTTTTAGTATACAAAATTATGTTTATTATTTCATAATGTATGCTTTAAATACAACGAATAATCTACACCAAGAATAAAATTAATAGAACAATGGCTGATCATTCAAACATCTTCCTTCACACATATCTAGGCAAAGTCAACAGAATCCTAGAAAAATAGGAGGTCACTGGCAATCAGTATGTGACTAAATAGGTGCATGGTTGTTTAGAGCCTGTCGAAACTTCATTTACATGATCACGTTTTGCAGTAACCAAGGCGACACCCAAATGGAAAACGTTTGGAAGATTTAGTATAAGCAACAACTTGATGTCTCGCAATATATGATGAATTTTATAATCGGAGATTCTGTCTTCCTAAACACCATTATCACTGGAGTTGAATTGTGGACTTCCTATATTAGCCGGTATCCGAAACTCAGTATTCTCAGTGAAAACATTCAACATCGGAATATATATATATACCGTGCCTCGTGTGAGGTGGTATATCACGATGCAAGGCCAAGCATCCCTAAAGATTATAATACTGTTAGCGAAAACCACTGGAGGCTTTTGTTCAGCCGATGGCTTAAAGTTGTTGCGAGGTTTTGTCACCCGAATGAGGTTTATTACATTACTACAGGGCGTTGTCAGTAAGGATTTTAGTTTATTTTAGTACATGTGATGACCCAAAAAGGTTGTCCTCACCAGACCAACTGCTGAATTTTGTAGATAGCAAGCTAATTCGACTAGACGTAAGGGGAATTTTGAGATTAATTTGTTTTCCAAAAGGAAGTAAAAGTCCTTGGGAGTTTGTATTCATGATTTAACAATGTGAAATAAATCTCTTGAATAAATAGATTCGTAAATGAAAAAGGAATATTTGATTACAACATAACAGATCAGTAATATTGAAGTGCGTTTAGTGTTTAAGGAAGTTAGTTTGATGTTATTGGTTTGGAGGATTTTTAAAGTGTGTTTTTTTTTAATATTTTTTACAACAAAGTAGTATTAATGTAAGGGGATAATTCACAATTGGAATTGTAATATATCCGTTTTATTTTTAGCAATGTACGAGTATTTAATTGTATATGTTTATATTATACACCGAATATTACAGTCCATACATTCAAAACTTCCCTTATTCCACGTTAATAATATATTATAAAGAGTTTTTTGTACGTTTTAATTAATTGAACAAGCAAAACTATTTACTGTTTAAGTCGACCATTTTTCATTTCGATTGCATATTTGTGTTTTGTGCGCAGTTACAGCCATAGTAGTATTATCAATCATTATGAAGTTTAAAATAAAATTCTGTTGTACCTAGAATGATTTATGTAAGTAATATTTTTTTAAAAATCTTTATGTCGACCACTCAAAAGATTACTGTACGATTTCAAAACGTTCTAACGCCTACTTCTGCAATTTCCTGCTTTTTAAATTTAAATTTCTATAATGTAAACGCTGAAAACTCAACAAAATTTTTAATGCTGTATATTTTATGCATTCCAATTTGAGAAAAATATAAACTGTAATCGCTTTCTAAAAATTGGTCTACCTACCACCAAGTTTCATTTGTGGTATGGGTAAAGCTTCCTTTGGTAGTCAGCATTCCTGTGTTTATATACATCGATAATAACAACTACTTAATAATAATCACTTATAAAGTGATTTCAATGAATGGTAAATCACATGAATAATATTTAAATAGGCAAACCTTCTATATAGCATTTAAATTTTATTGTTTTATTAAGCTATATTTTATTGGAGTTTATAGTAGTTACTTCTTTGTATATGCATAATATGTTTTTATACATCGAGCCCTATACTGAAGTCACATTTCGTTTACAAAAAAACATTTCATTGTTAGTTATAAAATATAGATTTTTAACAGTTTAGAAATCCAAATGAGTTAAATAATATTTCAATTAATGAAATGAAATATAAAAAATAAGTAAACATTACGTTTATCGAATTAAAAACGCTATTTGATATCAAAACTGGAGTAATTATACTTGAAGTTCTAACCGTATCCAACAATAAACTTCATTGTGTCCCTTTGCTGGTGTATAAAAAGTTCTCAACTTATTATTCATGGCATAATTCCGTAGATATCTTAACTTCCGAAACAGAGAAGATGACTTCTGATTTAAGACAAAATCTTAGATACGTATAACTTGTATTATACATTATACATGAACCAAAACAGTAAAGACGTATTCTCCAAAGATGTTTTATTTTCATAAACATTGACTGATATAGCAATAAGGACTTTTTTCAACACATCCGACCAATAATTTGTAGGATACAAATATTTTAAGTTGATAATATTTATGTAAGCACTGAAAATAACTGTATAAGACAGAAGCAGTTTAAAATATACAATCATATTGATCATTTTATGGTTTCTAAGAATTGTAAATTGTAATTTCATTCTAAATTTCCTGAATTTTATTTTTTGGTTAATAATAAAAGAAGGAATGTAAAAAGTAAGATTGTTGCTTCTTTCCTATTTTTAAGGTATACTATCATGTAATACCGTATTGTCTGCTGCTTTAACCCTTTGAGTAGTTTGTACTCTTAAACTACAGTAAGTAATACCAATTTTGTTTCTATTTCTTTTCTAGACAAATTTATTCATCTTCTTTTTTTTATTATTTTTTTTTATTACTAGAGATAATTATTCATACAATCTTGTTCTCCTAATTATTTTAAAATATCTCTTAAAATGAGTACAACTTATTGAAACTTTAATTACCGATCTAAATAAAAACACGATATCAAAAAGAATGATTGTATTTGAAACGAAACGACGCCAAGAACTGAAGATAATTACTTAGTTATTGAAACGTCGTCTTCTTTTAATAGAGTTTTTGTGAAAATATTTTGGTTTTCTTTCATTTATTTTGTAAAAAGATTAAAAAAGTACTATCAATCACATTTAACAATGTCTTTTTGAAGAATTTGTTCATATAAAATGTTCATAATTTAACGTATTGACAAACAACAATCATTAATTTCCTTTGTATTTTTAGAGTGAAGCATAAAATGGCGATGCATCACATCAATAAATTTATATCTATTTCCTTGGAGAATTCAAATGAGAATTTCTCCCTTCACGAAGACAAGAATCAATTGTAAATAAATCTTTTATTTCACCTGTTCAATAATGCTAATATTATAAGACATTTAGCAAACATAAATAGTTTTAATTCTTACTTGTATGTTATGTTTGATCGGGATTGGAGATCAACTTTCCAGATCTTATCTAAGTTACGATAGGCTTTTTGTACTTTAAATTCTAACATAGTGGGAGCAGACATGACGAAAAAATCAAATACATGTCTATTTCCAGAGTTAAATAGAACTGAAATAGACATATCCGTTTTTACGACTCGATAAACTGCCTCAAACAATAAGACCATCGGGGCAGTTTTTCTACTCGAATCACACTGTAGGCTACTAAAGAACCTTCCATTGAAGATACCTTGCTAAAAGACAGCTGTAGAAAGATCATCCTCCATGTTGTCTTCTGTCCAATCTTAGATTTTTTTTTTATATTGCAAAATTCTACTTATCCACAGCTTTGAAATTGGAGATAATCATTCCAGATACACTGGGTGATTGAAACACGTATGACCATTGTTTTATTTGTTTAGCACAAAAATAAAAAAATAAAAAAACTTTAAAAGGTACAGACACCAGCATTTTTTTAAACTTAAATATTTAAATGTAAGAAAAACTGCCATTTTGTGTAACGATATTAGCTATAAGGCATTATGTTAGGACTTTTTTAATCTAGGTTATTTTCTATATGTCTAAATGTTTAGGCGATACAAGCACTTTAAGCATTTTTCAGAGACTTTTTAAATTTGATATTACAGTATGTCTCAAAATATTATTTAATTGTACAAAAAAGTAAATTAAACACAGTTTTGAATAACACAGGTTTCTTTTATATTAACAAATTATATTCATCGGGAGGTGCCTTTTACACCCATAAATAAATTCTTGCATATATTATATTAATTATTTTAATAAACTAACTTAGTCGAAACATTCTAAACGAAATAGAGTAAATAAAATTAATTACGTCAACTTTGAAATATTTGTATCATTTGACTTCAACATTTTTCATGGTCTCTTTTTAAACCAAAAATCCCAGCATTTTTTTTTTTTTTTTATATAAAGATTGGTTGTAATTTTTATGAAGATCCTCAAAGTCTAAAATTTTCAATTATATATAATTGTCGACTTTGATTTCGTTTTAAACTGGATAAATATCGCTAAATTTTGAGTTTCAATATATATTACAACAATATTTTATTACAACAGTGTTTTTAGAAGCGAATCTTGCTCAAATTCTTTGTTTCTCTATCCTGCAACGGCATTAGAAATTCAAAATATTATAACAGCTTTAAAAAACAGAAAGGCTCCCGGGTTCGACAATGTCACACCTTTTATTATTAAAAACATTTCGAAATTCATAATAGATGAGCTTGTTTACCTGGTTAATTATAGTTTAAGTTCAGGAGAATTCCCGGAAATTTTAAAAAAAGGCAATGGTAACACCTGTATATAAGAAGGGTGTTAAAACAAATCCAACAAATTACCGACCGATATCACTTCTGTCAATTTTTGCAAAAATTTTAGAAAAGGTCGTAAAAGAAAGGTTAGTTTCGTATCTAGATAAAAATAGTTTTTTTAGTAAAATGCAATTTGGGTTTAGACATAAGTTGAGCACCAATGATGCATTGATAAATTTTGTGTTTCAGGTATATAGCGGTATAAATGACGGTAAATATTGCGCTGGGTTATTTGTAGACGTAATGAAAGCATTTGATACAGTAGACCACTTAATATTGTTGTCAAGAATGTATGATGCTGGTGTTAGAGGAGTGGCTTTTGAATGGTTTCGCTCATATTTAACGGATAGAATTCAACGAACTCGGGTCAACGATGTCGTTAGTGATCAAGGTACAATGAAGTATGGGATTCCGCAGGGTTCAGTTCTTTCTGGACCATTATTCTTAATATTATGTTAATAACTTATGTAACGGTCGATTCAAAGGGAACCTTGTCTCTTTTTCTGATGACACTGCACTTTTTTACAAGGCGGATTCATTGGAACAGTTGAGAAAAGATATGCAAGATGACGTAAATGTTTTGCGATGGTGGTTTACCAAGAGCTATATGGTAATGAGCCCTAAGACCAAATATATAATATATAATGTTGCTCGTAAGACCTATTTCTCAACAAACATAAAATATCATAGCATTAACTGTAAAGAAAGCGGAACGTGCGATTGCCTAGAAATAGAACAAGTAGACAACATTAGATATTTGGGATTATTCATGGATTCCAGACTCTCCTGGAAAACGCATATTGATAATACCAAACTGAAATTGATTAAATATATTAGGTTTTTTTACATGTTAAGGTCGGTGACTAAATTGAAATTATTAAAATCAATATACCATGCTTTGATTGGCTCAAAGTTAGAATATGGTATTGAAGTTTGGGGAGGTGCGTACTACAGTGTCTTAAAACCAGTCATTGTACTTCAGAAGCATTTTATTCGAATTATGGCAAATAGAACTAAATTGGAACACGCTGCTCCATTATTCAAAATCTTCAAAATTTTACCGGTTAGAAATTTATATATATTTAAAGTGTTAAGATTATTCTACAATAGAAGCGGAGGGAATTATACAACAGGGGGTGGAGGGAGGACTTTACGAAATGACTTAAACGTAGTTTTTCCAAAACCAAATTTAACAATTTTTAAAAAATTTTACTTATATCTTGCTCCAAAATTTTTTAATCTGATGCCTTTAAAAATTAAAACGTGTACAAATAAAATCGAGTTTTGTAGATTCGTGAAACAATATTTATTAGAACAGGAGCAGGTCTATATGTTTTTTATCAGTAACCAGTGAGGGAGAATAAACTGGTAGTAAGTGACTGTATTTTATTCTTGAAAGCTCTCTTCTTCACCGGTAATATGAATGGTAGAAGTGTGTGTGTGAATTATGTATATGTATGTGTATGTATGTGTATAGTTTTATTATTGTATTTCAATTTTTTTAGTGTTTTATATTGATTTGAAATGGTTTGTCATAAAAGCCAAATCCTAGTTTTCTAAATGTAATTTGTGTGTGTATATGTGGGTTGGACTGGTCGGTCACATTGTTTCTCTCCCATCGAGCTATATTCTTAGAAATGTATAGAGTATTTCATCCCAAACAGGTTTTAACCTCGGGATGAAGTGACCCTTTGCTATTTTCTTGTAATACAGCAGGAAGTATTTTTTGTTATTATTATTATTATTATTATTGTTTATTATGTTATGAATTTTATTTTATATGTATTACATTTTATAATGTGAACAGTTGTCTATTTTATTATTAAGCATATAAGATTGTCAAATTTTCCCTGTTATAATTATGTATAAAAGAGGGTGAAATAAATAAATTTTCAATTTCAATTTCAATATATTCTAGATATTTCCAAAATATTTCCAACAAACTAAATTTTGTCCGCTATTAATTCATACCAGCCACATAGATAGACTTCATTACAAAAAGTTTTTGTTTCAAATACCTTCACAATTTATACAATTGCGTTTGGATCTCATTTTTAAACAAATTAGTTTATGCGAGACAATAAGTAAAACAAACACAGTTTTTAGAAGCCAATAATTTGGTCTCTATGTAATATTTCTCTCATGAGTGTGATCGGTTACGAACAAGTAACACTTGTCTTGGCACTTAGCATAAGTCATATAGAATGATGACAACTACATCGTGTGGGATGTCAGCTATGTCATGTAATTAATTGCAATGTATGAATCTCTGTACTGCAATTTACATCTTAACCTAGATCTTAAATAGTGTCATATCACGATAGCCAACATTCCTCACAACAATAGTTGGGTTTAATTTACATGTTTAGAAAATATTTTGACTTTAAACAAATTGAAGTAGGCTATGTGAATCTGATAGTGGAGAATATTTCGAAAATATTTTAAAATTAATTATAACGAAATTTTCTTAGGATCGAATCAATAGTTTTTCACTGATCTTAGCAATTTTAAAATAGATTTTATTAACATTTTTTATATGCATAACCAATGTTGAAATTATTGTAAAAGTTATTTTTCTTTCAACGTTTTACTACATTCGATAAATCGTTCTTGTAGACCCAATTTGGATATTGACTAGCGCGCAAAACGTTAAACAACAATATGTGACCGATTATAGTAAATACTATCTATTCATAATACAAGATAAAGATAAACTATACAAGTAGTTTTGACGTACAAATTGAGACCACACTCTTTGTAGTATACTAGCACACTGTATACCACGAACCCTCTACTGATATAATGAACAATTAGATATTTTGAACGTCCCGCTCCTATCCTATCATGTATCAGCTGTGTACCGAATGTGGTGTGTGGTTAACTACACTGAGTTATCGTACATCTTGCAATATTCTTAAGTTGGTACTCGTGTTCCAGTTCCCAAGAGTTTAAAAAACAAATATTGTATATCTCTTTCCTCTGAAACACAGGGTTGTTTCAGTAATTGAAGTATTGCTTCCTTAACGCATGGTTGAACTCAAAGTGTAACAAACGCTGTATCTGAAAAACTATTGTATAGATAACGATTTTTACGACATAAAAAAAAACTCGACAAAACGTCATTCTGAAGGAAAGAATATATTAAGTTTATTACCTGTTTCAAAAGATGTGAATAGGTACCTGTTAACATAAATTGCGAATAACGTTATGTAAAATTTACTAGAAGTTTTCTGGCAAATTTAATTTTTTTCAAAATATGTTACCATAACAACAGAATCTACAAATTTCGTAACAGCTGATTGATTATAATAAAGGGTAAATGGTATTTCAAATTTTCATTTTTTAGAGTTTGTATGAGATACTTTTTTTTAAATAATTTTGACTAATAATACGTGACACAACAGAAATAATACATATTATGATTGTAATATTTCATGGACCTTGTTGGCAAACATAATTTCAAATTTATTTTAAGGTTATTCGAATCTATTAAGTAAAAAAACGGTCTGTGTATTCATATTTCACAATTGTTGAAATTAAAACTGAATTTCACATAAAACAAAATTTAATTGTGACAGCTGTTTGGCCGTTAAGAATGTTCAAACAACTAAGAAAAAAAAATCTTACTTATATGCATCAACAAGACTGAAGACGGGTCGGATGGAATGTCCCGTAACCACGGCACACCTCTTCAATCTTGTTGTTAGCATGTAAGTGAGATTTTGTTAATTATATTCGACGTGAAGATGCCTAAAGACGATAATGTTGTCACAAATAAAGTTTGCTTTATGTGAAATTTAGTTTTAATTTCACTAAGTGTGAAATATGAATACACTGATCGTTTTTACACTTAATAGATTCGAATAACCTTAAAATCAAATTGAGATTATGTTTACCAAGAAAGACCATGAAATATTACAATCATAATATGTATTATTTCTGTTGTGTCACATATTAGTTGTCAAAATTATTTTTAAAAAAGTATCTCCTACAAACTCTAAAAAATGACATATTCATTATAAAAATAGGGTTTTGAACTACTATGATTTCTTAATAACGACGTTCAAGGTATCAATAAACATTAACTAAAAAACTAGTTCCAACCTGCTATTTTATGTCTACTTCGTTAAAATATTTTGTTTATGAAACACTAGAAATAAATGTTTCATTTTCGTCCAGGCACTAATAACAAAGTTTTTATGCTCAAATTTAATGTCAGTTTTAGTCATAATTGTCGGTATTGGCTTAATTTTAATCACGGGATATTTCACGAAACTTATAATTAACAAACGAAAGTTTTTAATGTTTGGTTGGACGTTTTTATATCTGTTTATTTGGATATATTTTCGTTGCTGATATTTCGATTAAATAAATGTTTTTGAAGTTATTAAAAGACAACATTAATTAAATGTTAACCCATCTAATGATTTGAGGAATATGTTTTCATAAAAGACCAGTTGATATTCCTCTAAAATACATTATCTCTGTCAGAAAGTGTCGTGATCAAAGTTGTCCTAGTCAACTGGGTGGGCGATTTGTATAGAATGACCCTTACTGCGGCCAGATTTTTACTCTATAAATTTAATTTCTTTTTGCGTGGTCACCTAAATAACATACAGAAAATTATTATACATATAATAATGTAAACATATATTGTTTTAGTAAAAAATCATATCTTTATTAATTTGGTATGAGATAAGCAATAATCAAGATCAGGTATATTTATTGTGTTTACCCATTGATAAGTATCAATTTACTTCCTTTTGTAGAACTATTATATGTACAAATTTATATAAAATGTTTTCAGGAAATAAATAAATCGAAAGGAGAAATGCGAACAATTATATCGCTTCAGTTCACATCCTATGAGTAATGTTCCTAATAAAACTGTCTTTATTTTTCACATGTGAACCGTTTCGTTTGTGTCGCGTTGTAAAACTCTACCTTTTATTTTTCATGTAAAAATAAATAATTTAGTGTATAATTTAAACCTCGGTATTGAAATCTGTTATATATATATATATATATATATATATATATATATATATATATATATATATATATATATTTTAAATATTATAGGTTAATTACGTTTATTCTTATATTCGTGCGTAGAAAATTAATTAATGACGTTCCGTAAAAATCTTTAACATTGTTAATTAAAATAGGTTAAAACTAAAATTGAAATTGAAACTAACAGTAGTAATCTAAGATAACAAGAAAGGAAAGGTACCCTAAGGAACCGTAGGGCTGAGCGATCAATAAAACTAAGACAATTTATCAAACGTGATTAGGAAAACCAACCACACATAAAAAAAAACAACACAACGTAATATAAGTTAAACTACAAATTGAACTGAGGACGAATACATTATTAACTGAATATAAAATATGGGTACCAACAGGATAGTTACATAATGGTTTGTTCGAGGTAAGCAATCAATTTCCCCTCTCTCAAGAGTTTAGTGTGTGACCTTATTGTATATGTCTGCCGAAATTAACAAGAAAAATGTCTGCCTTTTTAAAGAATAGAAAATGGTATATTAATTTCTAATTCCTTTATTATATGCATTCGTTTAGCTGAGTCTCGCAGATTGTTCAATTATTTTTTGCTAATATAAATTTTCATCTTTTCCTCTTACCAATTTAATTTATAATTTTTGAAACAAATTTATTCCTCTGTTACCTAATTATGTACTAGTCGCATGTTTTTGTATTCATTAATTAGTATTTTGGTCCCGTCCATATAATGTTTGTCTAATTAAAATGTATTATTGCAAATGTAATTTTAAAATATTTTATTGCCATTTTTAGGATTAAAGTTGTCCACTCAGCTCTACTGACTGAGTCTAATATTTCATCAGCTGTCAAAGTTTTAAAACATTTTAATGTTGTATATGATGGGGAATAGTTCAATTTATCATGTGTCCAATAAATGTACAACTGTTATTTGCAATAGGCTTTATAAAAGGAGTGTATATCTGTATATCTGATATTTGTTAGGAGATATTTTTACCAAACAAATTCATCGTATTCACACAAGACTATTACTTCGAGCATAGTAAGTAAAACAAGTTTAATAACATAATTGCACAAGATTGTGTTCTTTAAATTAATTAAAAAATAATTTACACTGAGTTTTGTACTCTGTATTGGAATCTAGAATCACTTTACACTCTCGACATACGGTATATCGTTGGCAGATAATCAACGTTAATTAATCCATTGTTCAGAACTGTCATATCTTATCAACACTATCTTATCTTATCTCTTTTCTTGTACTGAGAGACCTATTCGTAAAGATATCTGTACAGTAGAAATCCAAACTATTAAACAATTTCAATACATAAAGTTGGGTTTAAATTGATGATGCTGACAATAACAGCCATTTAAAAGATTATATCCGCTTATTGTTAAATAGGACACTTCATCATTATTTGTAAACACAACCGAGTATCTGATGTTATTAAATTGTCTTATATTATGATTATTATTATTTCAATAGTTTATAAGCCATACCATGCTAGAAACTGTGATTGTAGTTTAACGTACGAATAAAGTCTAATTACGATAGCTTAGTGACCTCCATACCTTACAATACTTGCTGTTTGGTGCAGTGTAAATCTCGTCTCTTGAATGTTTATTACATTCAATACATCGTACTTGTAAATCCAATGTCGTTACTGTAAAACACTCAACATGAATTACAACATTCGTACATCAATAAAAAATGGTAGATAATATAAAAACTATTGTAAACTTGAACATAACAATACTAACAAGGGATTAGTAATGAATATATACATGTTTCGTGAAATTTGTGCATGTTTTACATGAAATACCAAGGAACAAAATTATGCAATTTTTTAATAAGTGATTTTTTTCATATTTATGTAACTCTATGACTGAAACAAGTAAAGATTTTAATTTATGTAAATGAAAACACAAAAAAGAGTGTTTGTTATACATTTTTTCGGTTAAAGAATGAAATGTAAAAAAGTTCACCCATAAGAAAGTTTTAGAAGGGTGTTAGGATTTAATATTTCTTTTTACTCTCTTTTTACTGCTCGTTAGCTTCTCATTAATGCATTTTAGTATTTCTGTTTACTTGTATTATGCAAATATTAATAAAAAAGAAAATACAGTTCAGCATTTCTGTTAAACTGAGAGAGAGAGAGAGAGAGAGAGAGAGAGAGAGAGAGAGAGAGAGAGAGAGAGAGAGAGAGAGAGAGAGAGAGAGAGAGAGAGAGAGAGAGAGAGAGAGAGAGAGAGAGAGAGAGAGAGAGAGAGAGAGAGAGAGAGAGAGAGAGAGAGAGAGAGAGAGAGAGAGAGAGAGAGAGAGAGAGAGAGAGAGAGAGAGAGAGAGAGAGAGAGAGAGAGAGAGAGAGAGAGACTAGATTTTTAATCTTTCATAGCTTTGAATATGCATGTTGAAATAGGATAACCCGAAAGTTACATTCCATTAAGATAACAAACAAAGATAAATGCATCATATTTTTCCTATTGAATTCTCCACTTTTTTACCTTCACAAAATTGGCTACTAGTGTGTATTTATTAAACAGATGATTATGGTATGTATATGAAGGGCTTTCTATTATTCACCACCTATGAACCCGCCGTGCCAAAAATTGACTAAAGCGTCACCCGTCACATGTTATATCATTGTTTATAAATAATATTTATATAGAGTAAGCTAAAAATACATACCATCCACCCACCAAAGTAAAATATGACAGATCTAACGTACTATAAAAGTTCTAAAAATCTATTATATTTGAAATTCTCAAGTTGTAAATTATATATACAACATTCAACTATTTATCATCAAGTTTTCACAAAATTTCATCTGCTAAAAACAATTTCGTTATCTGTATAAGAATTGTTAACTTTCAAACGAGCTTCTTAACATTTAGCCTACCTTAAAAATTATACATACCAAACTTTTTAGTAAACTATATTAACTATTTTATCTACGACAAAATTAAGGAAATATCCAAATAGTATTCTCATCGAGAAGGCCTTCCGCTTCTTCGTCATACTATGCATATTCTGTGAATAAAATCAGTTACAGAGCTAGCACATGGCTGAGCAGTCAAGTCCAAATTGTCTTCTGACATAGTAATTTCTACAACACAAGAGAACGAAGGTCATCCGAAGCAAATACTCATTGGTACCGGTTTTAACACTTTATTCTTTCCACCGTTTTCATTTACATAAGCTCCAGCCCCAGGTTAAAGGCTTTATTTTGTCTAACTTACACTGTACTTGTAAGTATACCCTCACCGAATGCTTCGGAAGTTGGTGGTAGTTTTACCAATCATATTTAGTTTGAACGCTGATTCCGTCGATAGCCTTGTGAACTTAAAGTATAGACCATCATTCAAATTATAGTTAACTGACAAGACCATACATAGCAAGAACGGATTTTCTCCACTTTACACCAAGGTCTCTTCAGTAGCATCTTTTCCCAGTAATACCTCAACTGCTCATTTTCCTTCTGGATTGGTTGTAATTATATCAGCAGTTCTTATCTTTCCTAACATATACATGGATGAGATCGTATCACAGTCCATAACGGTATGGGCAAATATAATATATTTTACATATCATTATGTAACATTATAGACTTTTCTATGCTGTAAACAGTAGAGTTTTCTATGGAAACAACAGTAGAATGTTGGCACATTGAATAATCGTGTCAATTTTTTTTCCATTATCATGAAATTCCATCATGTACCGACTGTTGTAACATTAAATTACATTTATTATGGACAAATCAATAGTAAGATTTAATGATGTCTCCGAAAGTAGTATCAGTTGGCTAACAAAGAGAGTGGAAGAGATGTCCCCCATCGATGACAATCGGTGCTGTCTGTGATTCGATGTATCTCGCTAAATAAAAGCAATGCACTTGCTTCATGTTTGTGTCTCAAATATAAATATGTGAATTTCATATGGTAGTCTCTCACAGAAGAAGAGTACAGTACTCTGCAGATAAGACATGGCGGTTCTGTACAATAGCGAATGGATGGTGATTATCAGTAAATACTTTACTTTGAAAACGTGACAGAAAGGTGAAGGCTGCTTTAGTTTGCTATAAAGAATTATAAAATCTCGGTTTAGTTTTAATTAATTTAGTGAACAATCTTGTCATATTTGTTTATTAGAATTTGTTTAATTACTTTGCTCAAGTGTAATAAACTCGTGTGAATAGAAAGTATTTCTTAGTGAAAAATAATTACAACGTAATATTGATTTTATTATTTATTATAACAATAGAGGAACGTTATTGACACTCAGAATAACTTAGACACAGATTTGATTTTCGTCCTTTATAATGTATGCTACTATTAAAATAATTATTAAAAATGATTGTTTCGATTATGACGTCATTGGATCTTTAGAATGAACATCCTTGTTCTTGTGAATGTTTTAAGAAAGACAGATCTAACGGCTTCTTAGAATACAGCCAGATAGGACCTATGACGGTTTATTTGATCAAAATAAATAACAAGATACCTCAAATTAAAAGTTATAATACCAAAAAGTGGAAACGGCTTGAAAGTGCATTTTAAGGCAATGTATAAAGTGACCTCATATTCACACTTGTCATAGCGTGCATCCTTACAAATAATAATGTGATTCCTGTTTGTTCTGAATGTTAAATCCATTTTTTATTTTTGTGGTGTATGCAAACTCCATTTATATGTTCTAAAATATAGTAAACCACTTAATAAATCATTGAAGTTTTAGCGAAATTTAGAAGCCACTACATTAGTTTTAATGCAACAATTTAAAGATTTTATAATTTTATTTTACTGGCCGTAATGGATTTTTTCCCTTTTGTAAATAATGACGTTATTTTAAAGGAATTATGTAAATGAACGTCTATTCAAGATACCATTTCCAAATAAACGTTATAACAGTTTCTACACGGTAAGGGGATTTTGATGATGGCTATTACGTTGGTCATAGGAAGGCATTTAATTTTATCGCTATTTCCCGAAGGCAACAGTATGAAATGGTGCTATTCAAATGTAAATATATATACTGTATATACTGCAAGATAACATTTTCGCCTTTGCTATTCAGGTTTATCACTTACACAGAGTTGTTACAATGTATCACTTTAATTTGGAACTTAAATAGAATGTTTGTTAAAATTAGTTTTTATAATGAGTTTCGTTATAAAACTGAACATTACATGCAGAGCAATTAGAGTTGGACCATACACTAAGAGAATTCAAATTGGTTTAGTCATTTATTTTTTTTATTGAATGCTACTGATGACAATCCAGAAGACAAATATCTTGATTCATTCTCAAATCCGTTCACACAGATCTGGAATGCAAAGAAATGTCGATCTACTAAGGCCAACACACCTAGAACAAAAAAGCGTCGCGGAATTCAGACTTATAATTGGCAACTAGTACCACACCTCAAACCTAACAACCTAATAACCTAATTGGCAATAAGTCTACCTTTAAACCTATCTCAGATATCGACCCATTCTGCAACAATGAAAATATGATACTAACCACCATCTGGCCTGCCTTGTCTACTCAATCTATTCATGACATGATCGCTTTGTGGATGTTTATTGTGGAGTATAGTGATGCATGACATGAGGATTAAATTAAGTATGTAATGTTAAAAATAACTTTCTTTCCAGTTGTGAACTTGTATTATTAAACCTAAATTTTAATGTCAGCTATCACTAATTATAAAAATAAATAAAACATGTTCATATCAATCATTATCATTATGTTCATATCTGTGGTTTTACACATATGCAATGAAATAATAATTTTGTTAATGCTATTCCCTTCGTAACGATGATATATTTAGCAGTATTATATTCAGAGCAATCAATATATAAAATTTCGATTGTCCTCAACCCACTTTACCCAGCAATGCTCGCTATTCCTGGTTATACATAATAAAACATAACACAAAGTACAAACCTCGGTTCCTTTTAAGGTGATTATAAATTATTTTGATAAAAGTAGCTTTCGGGGGGATAACTTTTTATCCACCTGGTATAATAATTGCTATCTTTTTAACTTTGCCTCTTTAGTACAGGAGTAGTTTGTTACAAGTTAAGACAGGTAATAAATAAACAGACGTATAACTTCGTCTCAAAGGAGACATTCTCTTAAAGTTCTTCTTTAAAACATGATAGGGAACTGCGAATTTACGAGTTAATAGTTTCAGTATTGTGTAAAATATTTTCTGAAAATATATATATATATATATTTTTTATTGTTTTAATATTTGTAATTTATTATTGGAGGAGTAATCTCAAATTATTCATTTACATAGAAGATAAAGCTTTAAAAGCAATATTAAAATATTCAAACAGAAGCCTCGAAAACAACAAGAGTTACTAAAACCATATTCTTCACACAATTTATAAAAAAGTGATTGAACTAACATAATTGAACGGAGCGTTAAAAGTACAATAAATTAAACGTATGTGGTTATCAAAAAACGAAGATGGAATATCAGTCTGAAGTAGGTCTTGAATTATAGTATCCGACGGGTAGAGGAGACTATTGTGCAACATGTCAAGCCATGGGACATTGTCTACCGAGGCTCCAGAAAGTAGAGGTAAGTCGAGATATGCATAAGAGACAATGATTGTCCTTACTTCGATTTTATTTTTCTTACAGATAAGGCCACGCTTTTCACTTCTTATTGTCCTATTATTTCTTTAAATATATCTGATATATCTGTACAAAACACCCAATGTAGTTGAGGTGAAATTAGACAAATTTAAAAACAAAATCACTAGAAAAATATAAAATTCCAGTAATTACTAAAAAGGAAATATATTATTAGAGATATTTGTAAATATTTGTAAATATTATTGTTAAATATTATTGTAAAATATGATATTTGTTAAATATTTGTAAAATTTTCGAAAATTTTTTAAATAGATCCGTATTAGCAGTCTCCAAATTTTGATTAAATACTACAACTTTAACGTGGGGGTATTAGTTTTTTGATCCATTATTTTCATGAACATCATTAACTTTGAGTGAAACTTTAAGTCAAAACCACTCAGGTAGTTAATGGAGAATTCTAATACACGGGTTACAGAGAGAAAGTTGTAAACAAGGAAGAGGGTAGTTCTTAACAAAGATATTTAGCGCGTTATCTTAGTTTTTTTACATTTTAGATGTTTTCTGAACGTCTTTATTTTTACTCTTTGAACCAATGAAGATCAGGGAAATACACGGAAATACGCAACGACATCAACAAGGCACCCTTGGTGGTAACCTTTAATGGTAAGATTTTAGTTTTCGACTTCATTACATGCATTTAATATATATTTTCTTCACTGTATTTCGACAAATAAAGTTTGTGTTGTCTTCGTGTATCTTGAAAAGTAAAATAAGATAATTTCATTTTATATTTATCTTTGAGTCATATTAAAAACACTTAATAATAGTTATACTGTATATTTAAAATAACTATAGGCTTTTAAGAAACAAAACAACTGCATAGAGTATGAATAAAAAAGACCTGCTTCTATATATAACATTTAAAAAGGAGTGCTGTGTATAGGAACCAGTGGGAGATAGATAAGAATTATTGGAAATGAATTAAGTAGGAGAAGTTGGTCAGGCGCTCACGTTTGTTCTTTATTTTGTTGTAGACAAATAGTTGGTGTAATTCTTATAAGTAATATTAAATAATTAAATTAGTATTAATTTTGGAAACTTAAATTCTAAATGAAAGAAAACTTGCAATTTCTCACAACATACTCAACAGTGCTACACATTAACACATAAAATGGTCAAGTTTAACACAGATTATTATACTTGAATCAATAAACAAACAAGGAGTTGAGGTTTATCTGATGATTAAAGAAATATTACCTTTGAATATAAAACAGAGGAATAAAACTTTCACGGCTCTTTAAATAAACATTATTATCTACATTATTTGTGATTGGGACCAAAAAGGAAGGAATATCACAAAAGTAATGGTTGTATACATTTTATTGCAGATTGACAAAGCTTTGCTCGTCATAGTTCACCAGACTGTATTCTTATCACGTCACTGTGGGATCTGAAAGTTGTTATATTTAACTTGGGATCTGTCTAGACAAACGCCAGACGACATTAAACCGACAGTGAAATCACGTCAATTTATTAAATCATTATTTTTAGACATTTCTTTCAATAAATTCTAAATTATCGAACAATAAAACTATTTAAAATTATTTAATTGAGAATATACACATGAAGAAATATATATAAATTGAGCACTCACAGTAATTATTAATAATAACTAATTGTAACAACTAAAAAAACACTAAATGAATGAAACGTTGATACAATCTTTCAATAAGATGATTTCAAAAAGTAAATCATCATTTAAATCGTTTAAAATTAACAAGTTATACCAATTAATTTTAGAAAACGTATCTTTTCATATTCAAACTTATTATCCAATACTTATTCCCTTCCCATTCAGAAGCAGTTTGAGAATTTGTAGGCTACAAATCTAAATTGTATGGTATTTTTAATCATTTTGTTATAGTGATGATGACTGGGAAGTTTATATTTATACCATACCAACATATAATAATTTATTGCAATTATTATTATTATATTCACCGTAAAATTGACAGGTAAAAGACGTAACACTGAAATATTTCAATTCTAATAAATCGACGGTAAATTCTACAACAGGCTGTTGTTCAAATATTTATTTATTTGTAAAAAAAATTTCAGTGCATGATGAAATATGCACTGGTGGCATTAATCACTGCTAAACATCTAAATGCAACAAATTAATATATCATTGTGTGTTAGACATATTAGCTAATGAAACACAGACATTGCATCTCTAGGCTGGTATTAAACTCAATACACTTTACCCTTATGGTAATGGATGCATTAAGTAGTGAAATAATCCCTAGGCTGCTTGTCAGTATGGAATTAGGTAGAACTAATTTGCATTATGTTACATAATTTTATGAGTAAACATCTTTTAAAAGGGTTATTTTTGTAATCAGTACCAATGATTTATTTTAAATTTTAGTGAAGTGTGAAAATTAATGACCAAAAAACTAAAAGGAAATTATGGTTTAGTAATAATTGGCAAATAAACTAAACTTGTCTCTCACCGCCGTCTTACAAGCAATTATATGAAAATTCTATTAAAATAGAGATTTTAATGATACCGTCCAAAGTTCATCTATGTTTTCTCCACTAATTTCTAAACAATAATATTAGTATACTTGCTATTTTTTATACGAGATTGTGTCATTAATGCATATATTTCTATGAAATTCGCTAATTTTGGGAAATCACGTTAGGTATAACAGCTCCATTCTGATATTTTACTTTTTACTTATATCTTACGAACCACCCTGTTCCAGAGATAACGTCGAATATATTCTGTTTGGGTCCATAAAAGTAAAATTTGAACAAAATCATTAATATCGATTTTAAGGAAATCGTATTTTGTTGTTGTTTTTCTATGGCAGCTACCTATAAATATTCAGTAATCAAAATTGTTTTTAAATAATGTTTCGAGATATGGTCTTATGGTTAAAATCATTACACATAATACTATAAAAACCAACATACTTAATTTGATAAAAATCGAATCACGCTTTTGATTTCTACAAACTGCAAGCTCCATCGTTAGAGAGACAGACATCTTAGAATATCGACTGTTTTGGTCTCCAGAATCTCAAAGCGGACTATCCGCACAAAACGTTATGGTACATATTGTACTATTATAAAATAGGCAAACATTTAGAGGCATTTTTAAGGAAACAGAGAAGAATATTATTTTTGGTTTTTCTAGATGGATGTGTGAAAGTTAGTACATGATTTGTACAGTTTATTCCTCAAAATAACGCCCTATGCTCCAATAGGAGATAAAAGGAAATAAGTCATTCCTCAAAATAAAAAAAACTTTAAATATTATATACCACATGACTATTATCATTTAATATATTAGATTAACCCCCTCCCCTCTGTTTGCTGATCTCCCCAGTTGTGAGGTAAGACGAGTTGATAAACGAAAAAGTTGATTCTATAAACAAACTTAGGTTACATAGTTTGGATTTTTATTCCAATATAACCAAATAGTGACCTGAGACACATCATGCAATAAATTCCTACAATATTTGGAAAATTAATTTCGAACTGCCAATTATTGTATTTATATACAAAGTAGTAATTAAACTAACTAAGAACCCTTATTTACTATAAAGTTGTACGACCCATATTGCAGGTGTGAAACTAAGCTTTGTTATTTGTCTTGCTTAAGGTAAACACAACCCAGTCTCAGAGTGAAATAACTTATAACACGAAAAGACAATGATACTTTTGTCCATCTGCTAAAGCCAGTATTTAGAACGATAAATCTCGATCAACTCTGTAGTTTTGGACAATAGAATGTAATTCATATTTAAAACACATTAGGAAATGCCTTTTTGGATTATTAAAATGATTGCATAGGGAGAGATTGTACAAAGACGAACGTTTGCATTTCTTTTACATATGTGTGTGTTTTTTTATGCTGTTACAGACAAGTGCCTGTACCAATAATTTAGAAATTTAGGTTTAAAGTTCTTTATAAGTAGGCCTGACAATTTTCATGGTTTTGAAAATTGTATTTGCGTTTTAAAATAGCAGATACTGCAATCAGTTGTTACACGTTTCTGTAACATGGAATCAGACAAACCAGTTAATAATAAATTATGCACTAGAATGTATGATATATAAAAGTATGAGTGGGAACGAACAGCATTAAAAACATTAAATAAAATGAAAAATTATATTTGAGATATTTTGTAAATATAAAATTTATTCAAACCTATCTACTAGAAAACGGTTAAGAAATATCAAATATATTTGTTTTACATAAATGTTTGTTTTGTTAACTGCGTTTTCCTCTAAAGCTTCATTTAACTAGTACATAACTTTTATATTTCCATCAAAATTAATAAAATTTAATATGAAAAATACTCTTTCTGATTGTGACACCAAACATAAAGGTCCACACTATCAGTAACTGTAAGGGTTACTGTTTATATTTAAAGCAGTCGGGATTAAAAAGCTTATATGCGCGTCCATTGATGGATTCAACTTATTATTGACTAATAATTTGATCCTAATGAATGGTAATTCACTAACGAGGACATGGTGAAGTGAACTTCTTCCTTACGCAATTCTTAACTGGGCATGGGTACTTCCGGTCTTACCTGGGAAAGATGGGGAAGGTAGCATCCACTAACTGTAGAGTGTGTAAGAATGTCAGGGATGATGCAGAGCATACGCAAACGCTTTGTAGAACAACGACGAGGTATTGGCGACATGGTGGGAGAGCTAGCCACTGGGACTATAGTTGGAGAGATGTTGACGTACAGAGAGCGCTGGGTGGCAATTGCAGAATACATTGAATTGGTACTGAGGTGCAAGAAGGATGAGGGCTGGCTAGACCCATAGCAGCCAGAGAAGAGGAGCCACAGATTTGCTAAAAGCAGGCGCCACTCTGAAGTAGTTCGAGAGCGGTCCCGGAGTGGGGAAAACGCCTGGCATAGAAGAAGGTTTTAGTCGGTATGCCTTTGGGAGAGTCCGACTCATAAGTCCATAGGGGACGAGTGCATAAATACGCATTTTGCCAAACCTCTATAAAAAAATGGTAATTCACTACTAAAATGCAAGAAGTTAACCAGCCACAAAGAATTTATCTTTTTATTTTTTCTCTAAGTGAAACAAGATTTTCCAAGTGTATAAAATCTGTGGTATTACATGAGGTTACTGCATGAACTATGAATTTTCTTTAGTCACGTTTTTTTCAAATAATTAAAGTAATCAACCTAAATAACGTAAGCAAAATCACTGAGTTTGCAGACTCTATGAGTAAATAACCCGATTACAACTCATCCACGAATGCTGAAATTGCAATTCAACTGGTATTGAAAACTAAAAGGTAAAATATTTTAACATTTTTAAGCTCTCCAATCAAACTAAATGATAATTTGATATAGATATGTTTCCATAATAAAAAGATTTTTTAATATAACTTATTTATAATTATCAAAAGTAACTTTATTTTAAAGTAATTATATACAGATGTTTCTTAGTTTGTACAATTTTGATATTTCCATTTAAAAATTAAAACTTTCCACAATTTTTCCACTCAGCTAAATATAAATGAACATTAAAAAATAATAGGACGTAAGTAATTAATTGTTCCATCATTTATTATTCTAGTAATTTTTTCACACGTTTAACCTTGAAAAAATAAGTTCCGCAGAGAATTAAACAAAACTGGTTAAAATTTTTATTGCCATTTACTCATATTTCCGGAGCAACATTTCACAATATTAACTGAACCCATCGACAACGGATGAAGGAATAATCCACCCTGTTAGTCACTCGCCTGAAGAGGCTCACTTTAGTGACTACGTGGTTGGTGTCCTGAGGTACCTAGTTGAATCTACATATTGAAGTCTTAGGGTCAGATCTTTTTTGATCAATACTTATTCTTTTCCGACCCTGGCGTTATTACAAAATTCGACGTCTAGGGGTCTTTTTTCACCTTCATTTCGTCCCTTGTTTTAAGACCAAGAAGTGTTTTGAGAACAGGGGGGGAGATGTTAGTGACTAGTGTAAAATGTTTATACAGCTCCACACCGACAGGTTTGTAGTATAAGGTATATGCACGCAATCTGATCGAGTACACGCCAGACATATTTCTAGATTGAACTATCGTACAACAGAGAAAATACATAAACCAGATTCCTTTCTAAGACTACTAAGGTTCGGAACTGATATTCTATTTCCTTTTAGCATAAAAATCAATTAAATTTAATAAAATTTACAACGTATATTTACATTCAACTTGATTTCTAGTTTTGAGATATATAGTAAAAGCAAATTTCCGAAGAAAGCATTTTCCTTCTATATTTCTTGGCAAAGCGGTTACAGTGTAAATCTAATTATTAAACTCTTGTGTAGTTCGATACGTGATAAAAAGTAATCAAACTACAACAAGTCGCACGTAACATAGACGTGACAGTTGCGGGTTTATATTTACGTGACTTGTTTTATCTCATTCTGAGAAATATTATATATAATGGATGTTTTATAAGAATTGGTCAGTTACGTGGAATTGGTCGAGAATATAATAAGGAGTAAAATACTGTATATTTGATTAATTAAGGCTCCTTTCCACCCATGTATTTACAAATTTTGTTTTTTTAGTATTGCTACTCTTTTATAATATATATTTATAAATTTAATAATTAATTTCACTAAAATTGTTCGTCCGTTATAATTTAATCTAATATCAATTAATGATTCGGTGTTGGATTTTTATTTTCTTGCATTTTTGCATGTGGCGACTTTTACAAAAGCCACTTCTCACTTTAATATTTTGTTTCTATAGTGTATTCAAAAACAAAAATACTATTCATCACCTGTTATTGCATTTTTTCAAAATAAAATTTGATTATAACTTCAATACGCTTGAGAAGTTAACTACTCGTCTTTCTGCTCCTGAGTGAGACCCTTTGTCAACACCTTTACCCGCATTTTTAGCATCACCATTTGGTTATTCAAATGAAGGAACAACCAATTAATTAATCTTTCTATCAAAAGTACAACACAATTAATTCATAATAGATCACCTTCATTACATTTTCGTCAAATAGTACTATCTCGTGCTTTATTCCGTCACACTTATTCTTGGAATCTACATCTTTACTGATGTTATACAATGAATAAAATAATACATTTTCGTAAACAATTGTTTTGATTATTTACGCCGTAAAATAAACAAAACGGTAATATTCATGAGTTTTTTACTTCTCTTATGCAACATGAGGAGTCATTCTGAACTTTTCAAATGTTCAAAATAACATTGTCTGTAAAATGACAACCGCGTTTAACAAAACCAAATTTACAGAATTTTATGAAAATGGTAAAAATATTAAACTAGATGATCATTTATTTTTTTCAAATTTTAATACTTTTTGAATATATTTTGATCTATTTTAGTATTGTTGAAGTACCTATTCAAATAGCACGTTTTGTGGGTAGAGATAGAGGTGGGTGTGGGGGGATTTACATGTCAGACTTAATTAAACTGTCTCAATACTGACTTGATTAAAAATCCGTATAGCTCGTTCCAAAGTCAATAGTTAGAGAGAATGGGGGGGGGTTAATGAAGATGTAATATATACTGAAACTAGTTTTATTGATTAACTGAACAAGGTCATACATTCAATTTTGTAAAAATATGTTTTTCTTCTTTACTTTTGTAACATAAGTTGTATCCGTTATTATTGTAAGTTTTACTACAATTTAAAATAAACTGATCTGATTACTTGCTTTAAAAAATTGACTCACAATTAATAATACCTTTATTGTAATACTTTCAATGTTTTAATTTTTTTCGCAATGGTTTACAAGGGTGCCAACAATAATAAAATGTTCTGTAATGGGGAGGGAATTACGTCCCCAAAGTAAACCTTGTGTGTACTTTCAAACCACCACCCTATCTAGAGAAAAATAACGAAGGGTTTACCAAACCTACCAATACATTTGTTAAATATCAGAGATGTTGATATTCGTCAAATCTTTAACATCTAACATTTGCGTACTTAGCTAGGATATATAATTTCACATACGAACTGCAACAAAGTTTTTAGGTTTTTCCACAATCACAAATTGTTCATTTTCAAGTAAAGCAGTTTACATTGCATACTTTAGAGATGCCTATTTAACGTATAATGCATTGTTACATAATTCTGACAGATTTTCTTCCTAGCCCTATATTAGGCCGGTGGTACTAGGTTTTTTTCTCTAGAAATGTTCTTTAAATTGGTTTTTAATTATTATTATTCATCTTATAGCATAGTTCAAAATGTTCGAAATCATTTGCGAAGTATCTATCCACCCATTTTTTGGAGGAACATAATTTGAAATAATATAATCTGTCTTAAAATAGGGTTTTTGTAGGTTAACTTGTTTTCAACTCGTATTAGATTTGACTGTCGTGAATGCAAAGTTTGTCCGTTATAAAATTACCTAAAATCTGAGACGAGATTGGCTATGTTACAATCAACCCGTGGTTTGGCTAGTTAGGAGGAACATTTTTACTATAAACCCACTTTTTAATAAATCACCAAACAAATACCAATGAACTCTTATAAATTATTACTATAAATAAAGATTGCTAAATAAGGGATATTTGGATATTTATCACGTGGAAAAATAAAGTTAAAACTGTAATAGTTGGTAGTTGTATTTAAATGTTAACAGAAAAAAATTACTCCGATTTTACATTTGAATATTTTTCATATTACAAGGTTAAAATTATTCATATTGCATGTAGGGCTTTATTATTGTATTAGTTAACACATACTGGTAACATAATGAATATTGTTTTAAAACTTTTTAACTGTTAAAAGTAAATAAAAATTGGTTTTCGGTCGATTTAATTAAATAACTAGCTTATAGAGATATTTTAGTTGAACTAAAACAAAATACTATTTGTTTAAATTATAGGATATGTTTCTCTGCATAAAGTATTAGAAGACTTGCACTAAAAACATACAAATTGCACTGTAAAATATTGAATAGATTCTCAGTCAAAGGAATATCGATAAAATTAACAATGTCATCCTTAGCATTACCGAACCGTGTAAAAAGACAAATTGTATTATTCTTCTGTATATATTTTCTAAGTCTGAAACAGTTTACTTAATAAGAGTAATTTAATTTCTAGAAGCACTAATAACTAATTAATTACTATGGTGATTTTACTTCCAACTTTAACAATTAACATGAAACGTAATTTTTGCTCAACTTAATTATTTCCAAGTGAACGCAAGAAAGTGAGAAGCTGGAGCAAAACTTCTGCAAAGATTATTATTTATATACCAGAAAATAAAGTCAATTAATTGTAATTTGGTTGTACCTAAAGATTATAACATTCTCTTTTATTTGATGAGTGAGTTTGTAGATAACTTTTAACAAGCACAGATAATTTGTAAATAAAATAACAGTTTTAAAATGAGGTCTTTCGTAAATAAATTTAAGGTTGTATATGTAAAGTAGTTAAGTTTTATTTTCCATAAGTGCAATGAATTGAGACTGCAGTTGTATAAAGAAAACTGATTTGTAAAACGAATCAGGTGACTTTAAGCAACATAATTAATAACTTTTTGACTTAGGATTTTGTTTGTTTTAAGGAAATAACGTAAAACGATAAAGTCGTCATAATCAGTGATACGTGAGCTACCCATACCGAAAATATAACTGAGGATGACGACTTTGTCGTTGAAACGCGTTTGATTAAATTACCTTAAATTTTGTGAGATCTTGTGTTCGAGTTTTTTTTTAATACAAATTTTATCTCACAAGTCATGCTCAATATTTATTTATATACTATTATGATTTATGGAACGTCACAGAAATTAGTCTCCTATACAAAAGAACCACTAATATGATTTAGGTTTCATAAATTTGAAATGAAGGAATGTTAGGAAACAAACTGAAATGCTGGCTTTAAAATTATGATTCGTTTTAATAACTGTATTTTACTTGCATCCACAGTTGTTAGTTTATATTCAGTGCAAGCAACTGCAGTAAAATGGGTTACCTTCATTTGAGGTTCTTTTTATAACTATATACTGCACGTTTTAAAACTGCAGTCAAATACAATTTACGACTTATCACTACAGATGTTAAAATCTTCCGCACGATAAAATTCAATTGTTTTGCCAAATCTTGGAATTTGCACATTTATTTTTGATCACTTTATTTTATCTTCTTTTGTAGTATTTATTTGAGACGAATTATGTGTAAACGAGGATTTATTTAAGCAATTATACAAACAACTTGTTTTCAAGTTATTAAATGTGTAAAGAAACAGATAGAAAGACACTTACTTATTTTATAACTTTAGAAATTACTTTTTTATATCAACGAATTAAGGCGTACTTATGCACTACATATCACAGGCATTTTACTAAAAATATTGCATTTTGTAAGAACATAAGAAAATTTCAATGATGAAGATTAAAACATATAGACAAAATTGTGAACATGTTTTAAAAATAATTAATAATTATAAGGTAAATAAAACAACAGTGAATGTGAAGTTATCATTCATGTTTTACTACGTCAACTTGTCTTAGTTCTCTCTAACCTAACCTAACTTAATAGTTGAGTTTCTGTAATGGGTGAAACTGAGAATGATGTTTTAGTCCTGATGACGTGTTTTAATCTTATTGGTGTTTTTCATTATTGTAGAGGAAAGATTATATACAAATTGATTTAACTTTAATCAAATTTGTGACTTATTTAAAACTCTAAAACATTTATTGTCAGAAGGTTTAGCATTTTTTTCTTTCTTTGAATATTTCTCTGACATTTGGCTTTTATTAACAAATATTTCTTTACAAAACATAGCATTAAAAATAGAGATGATCAAATATCAGCTGTTAGTATAGTGCTCAAAATTTTCATTGGATAGATACAAATACAACAATAGTCGGTATAATCCAAAAACTTAAACACATAAATACATATGTAAAAACGTATGAATTTATGCATATTCTCATTACGGAAATGTAAAGTAAATAAATATTTATAAAGAATAACATTTATAAATTGAACTTCATTGTTTTTAAAATAATAAACATAGTAAAGAACTAAGAAATTAGTAGATCGATAGCTTAACGTAAGTTAAAGGAAGGAAAATACAGTGTGAAAAGAAAATTCCACACAATTTAACCTGCAAACTATTGTAATTTAGGACTGTTTGTGGTATTATTATTTTTTTTTATATATAAGAGAGGATGACTCGTGACTCTTTTAGTAAAAATTAAAGACTTTTTTACTACAGGTGGTGGGATACACTGTTTACCTAAGTAAAAATTTTAAATATGACTTATGATGTAATCTATTATTTTAAAGGACTTGATGTCACAATTCAAATGTTGCGAAGAAAATCTGTTTTGACCATAGTAAATTAAATTAATTTCTTAATAAGATTCCTAAAAACTCCCCATTTTAACATTTCATTTTCCGTCTATCGTCAACTTTTGTGTGTTTAAAGTAATGTAAACCTCCAGTATGAATGGAGTTAATAATTCTAATTATTCAAAATGTTTCAAACTGTTACATTCCAGTGAACTACAAAATCCTTCATTTCTTTACGCAATCGTTTTAAATGGTGTTCACGTAGAAAGTTTGATGTCAACTGACTTGGATATAATATTAGCTCTTTTAATGTTGAAAAGGTGATATCTTATTTGTATTGTATGTTGAACAATAGGACACCAATTTTAATATTAATTTTTATTTTACATAGGTATTGGGAAACAATTATCTAAAACTGAATATAAAATATAGAAAAATGAATTCTTGGTAAGTTAATACAAGAGCCTTTCCTTCTTGATCATCCAATACTTAGTGGTCCAATTTCCAAATTTTAATTAAGTTTACTGCTGGGTGCTTGTAGATCGATAACAACTCTATTGTATTTTATTGAATTATCAAGAATTAGTATGTTACATGTCTTACTAAGAATTAGGCTATTTGTTAACTATAAAAAACCAAGATATTATAATCTTGAACATTATAAAAGTGAAAAATATTCTGCACATTGTATATATATATATATATATATATATATATATATATATACAATGTGCAGAATATTATATATATGCGGTTTTCAAACTCTTTTACGAACGTAATTTTAATACATACATTGTGTAATACTGTAAATTATTGGATAAATATTCTTTAAATTTTGTATCAATATCTTAATCGGTTCTGTTGAAAACAAGATAAATGGAAAACAAAGCCTTCCTAAGCATATATTTATAGGATGTTTGCTTGATGCGCCGAATCACATTTACAGGATTGACACTTACGGAACATAAATAATAAATTGGAACAGTCCATGAGTCGTTTAGGAAAGTCCATGATTCCGACCTTCGTATATTTTATTTCTCAGTTTGTGTAAGTACCATAAATTCCTTCACCCAATGAGAATAAACTCAACGAAAGTTTATAATCTACTGGTTTGAATTACTATTATTTTGTAAACAAATTGTACCGAAAACAACATTAATTGTAGTTACACACTAATTACAAATAATTACAACGTGTGCACTCATGTGTGCGCCCTAATCCTTAAAGATCTTACACATTATCAACATATTATACAATAAACGAAAGAATCTTTGGTCTCTCAACTTTAATGTTTTGTTCACTAATGTAAAAGGTAATTCTAAATTAATTTTACATGAATTGTTCTGTTAACTCAACGATACAAATACTCAATTGACATTACACCAGCACATTTTAATATTTTCCTAACAATTTCAAGTTATGGAAATTAATATAATTACACAATAGGAACAATTAAATCGTTTTAAAATAAATGCTTTGTATAAAACAATTTTTTTTTAAATTTAAATTTAGATAGAACTTAAAATTACTTTATAATTTGTGTGAAAAAAGTATGTGATGAGACAGAAGTGCTACCACACCACTATAGAAGCAAATTACAGCTCAGGAGTAATTGAAACAAAACATAGTTATAGTTTCACCACCGTCATAAAACTGCATTTCGTAAAACATATTTTCCACTTAAACGAGTTTATGTCGTGAAAGATTAGATTTTTTTGAAAATATGAGTAATTCTTTTAAAGATATTTATTATACATCGAAGGTAAGATTAATTGTTAATGTTTGGCTGATAACTATCGAATCGATATTTTTGGTGACGTGTAATTTTGTTTGTTTAGTATTAGTTTTTACGATATAACGTCTCAAAAAATATCTGCAATGTCATTGGAGCGTTTATTTAAAATGAAATGAATAATATAAAAGTGATGAAATATGAAATTAAATATTGAAATATATTCTATATACTTTATTTTAGCAATGTCCTTCAAATACTCTATGAAAATTTTAGTCATATTGGTTTGGAATTTTTGTTCACTTCATGTAGAGTGTAATTGACAAAAAGATAAATTTGTCAACTATAAATTGACATGTCACGTTATTTTGTTCACTCTAGTTTTTAATTTGAAAAATTATAAATCCTACATCAATAACAGTTATTACGTAATGGGATTCCTTTTGTATAACATATTGTTTGTTATAGTTTCCTTATAAGATTTTATTTAAACTAGTTGTAAAATAGACGTGGAAACGAAAGGAAGGAAAACCATGTTTTATATACCCCCTTAACGGGTTTCTCGTGCTAATCATTATATCGGTAACAACCTTTTTAAATTTCACAGATGGAGAAAAGTAAATAGTTTTTACATTACATAATTTATTGGGAAACTCTAATTGCTGCTCAAGAGTTTAGATCTGTTGTGCAAGTCTCATCCGATAGAGCGAATGTCGCTGGAAGCAGAGTGTATATATTGTTCGGAGGTCAGATCGAATTAGAAAGATTGCCTAACTTCTGTGAAGTGCATAGCTAGTGGTATTATCAGGCTGTTACTTGTCTAGGTAACTGAGCATAATATCGATGTCTATGCCTTGCTTTGACCTTGTTAATAATTGTTTTCTGATTGCGATTTAACATTAATTAGGATTATAATTATAATAAATATTATGCTCTTCTCGTTGATGTGTAGAAACCCATGAATACAAACTGCCTTAAATAAACCTTTCCCCCACCATTGATGGGTCTCTGTGGTTAGTTGTCATATCCATTGAAAACGAAAAACATCTTACCACTGTTTATATTTTGTTATAATTCACATAGATGGATATACAAAAATTTAATTAAAGTTATATCATTAAGGTTTAGATGATTTTTCACAAATAAACTTTTACGCACATAAATTAATGGAACGATATGATATTTTTGTAAGCATATGAAACTGGAAAAGGTTTAAATTGATATACTCTCAATGATCTTATCAAACAAGTAGCGATAGAGAAAGATTCAAAAAATATTATTCAATACAACTTTACCGTGAAAAAAATCTTAGAATCAGTAACAAATTCATTTAAATTTGTATTTTTCTTTGTTTTACTACTGATTGTATGGCTGCTTTTTCAAATATCTTCAAATACATCTTCGGACTCCTACTTGGAGAACCTTCTTCCATGACTTTGAACAGTCGGGATGGACCACTATTATAAAACAATTAATTAAATATCAAAACACACTACAAACATTATTCGGGTGCTTAATAACAAGAACTTGTTATTCGTAAAATCCATAACGTTTTTGTACAAATATTTGGGCTGCAACTACATATCAAACAAACGTATAGGCAAAATAAAAACAAATAGTAAAGTTAAAACTGGACTTCGCTCTATCTTCACATCTCGAATTTATTTATTTTTAAAAAAATCAAGAAAAAAAACAAACAATCCATCTCATCAGTCTACTTCTAAATTCAATTTAAAAGTAGTTTGTCTTGTATATTTACTATTACTGTAATGGCGTTCATAAAAACGCAGCAGAAGAGCATTTCCTCTCCACAGATGTTCAATGACAAATAATTTTCAGCTTAACTAAAGTCCCTTCTGTATACTTAGAAACGGTTATGTAAAGATAATCTTAATTTTGTGGAGGAGAAATGTTTACTCAAAGCAAGATATATACCCAAGGCTTAATTCCATAACCAAAGCAAGGATTTTATATCTCTACGATAACCAAATATATATACGAGTTTATGTATGATAACAGAATTTATACAGGGTGTACTGAAATACTTTGGCAAGTTTCAGGATGGATTCTTTACATAAACATATTAAATAGTTCCTGTAATCGTGTATATGAAACTGCTTCTTTTTCAGACAATCTCCCATTTTGTATTTTTACAATAATAAATTATAGCTTTTGAAGTTGGTAATTTATTAAATTCAGATTTGGCATACACGTTTTGTATATACGACTCTTTTTTTCAATTATTTTAAAAATGAAGGCTGTTTTGAAAATCATAGAGTAACAATAACAAATAAAATGATTTATATCTGTAAGTCAAGAATAATCAAGTTATTGACTTAGAGAAAAAAAATAACAACTTATTTGTAGTTGAAAGAGAAATCTTGTTCGTAATTTGTTTTGAAAAATTAATGGTTTTTATGATATTCAACATTCAACATTTAAAACGGCCGCCAATTTGAAAAACATACAAATGCAGTCTTATTTTTTTTGCACAATTGTAAAACATTAGACACAAAATATGTATGCCAAATCTGTACTCAATGCTTATCTATTTCAAAATATATATTGTTTTATTGTAAAAACACAAAATGACATATTGTCTGAAAATAAAGCAGCTTCGAATACATGTTTAAAGGAACTTTATTTACTTTTATGTAAGTAATCCAATCCCAAAGCTTGTCTTTGTATTTCAGAAACAACCTTTTTATATAGGAAGGAATTTAACATAAGACTACGTGAAAAAGTTTAAGATACAGTTGGTATTGTTCTGGATTGTCAAGCCCATACCCACTACAGGGAGCCACTGAGAGATGATTTGGTTTTTATGTCAATACTGATACACCTGCTAATTGTTCTATTAACAGAAGATCATCGGTTACCTTAATGCATTGGATATGCTATTAGGTCTACCACAAACGACGTACTCAACAAAGAAGCTACTTACGAATTAAAATGATGTAATGTTGGAATGGCGTTATTATAGGAGGAGATGCTTTGATATACGAGAGACTATGTTTTTGTGCATGTAGCCCTTCAAGGAAATGTAAGGTATCAAGGCTACCGTGGGAGAAAAATTGGAATGGCGTGTTACTCAGAAATGGTTCTATGCTCGAAGACAAGGAAGCAACAAATCAGAATTTTGTAAACAAAGGTATGGATCTTAAGCTGTCTTTGCTACCTGGCATAGACAGTTTATATATATATATATATATATATATATATATATATATATATATATATATATCAGTGCGCACGACTAAGCCTTTTATCTTGAAATTAAGTTAGTGAATTGGTAATTTGATTTGGTAGGAAGCTGACCATGAAAGCTATAGTGAGGAACCTAGGCAATCAATTTTTAGAGGTAAGATAAAGGAATCTGTTGTGGGCTCAGGATTTCACTAGAGTAGAAAGGAACAAGAAAGCAGACGATCTGGTAAATATAAGTGAAATTAACTAAAGGAGGAGATCACTCGGGATACCTGTTGTATCAAATGATACGTGCAGGAGACTATATTTAATATAGATTCTACAAAAAGGCCATGGTAGATGGAGATCACTAACAGATTTTAGACTCGGTAGAAAACTAGATTGTTTTTGGAGCTGTAGAATCAACATTTAGTGATCTTCAGAGAATGAATATTCTGGACTTAGTGAGGTTTGCGAGGGCCACAGTTACGTTAGTACTTATTTGGATAGTGGTTCCACTCCTCAGTTGCTACATTCAGCAATATAAATAAATTAATATAGTATGAGGCTTACGTCAATGTATTTTTACTATAGTTACTACTCTTGTTACTAAAATTTGTTATTGTTCAAGATATGTATTGTCCTTCTAAACAACTCATAAAAATAATGTTTATTTGATTTGATTATACAAAATCTTGAAAATAAACCATGATCTCAATATATCTAGTAATTTTATTTTATTGCACGTCTTTACTACATTGTAAATAATCCTACATTGTATAAACAAAAGATTTTCTGCTTGTTTGCTATAGAATGGCACACTTTATATTGTTAACTTAATTTCACAAACTGCACGACTTGGCGTAGAATATTATATTAAAAAAATATGTTTTTTCTCCTCTTGAATAAAATTGTTTTTCAATTTTACGATTATACATATATACACTAAAATAGAAAAATACTTTATAGACATCTTACCTTTGGATTAATTTTCCCGGTACGTAATTTCATTCCATTGTCAAATTATGTACTCAGCTTCATAAAGACTCTAATTATATTTATCTCATTCCAATATTACTTAGTTTATTACAAATGTCACTACTATATTTTCTTTGTTTGAAATTCCGTAACTCTTTCAACATAGTAAAAACGTTGGAAATCTCATCCCTTCCTTTTTTATGCAAAGAATATATATTACATTTATTTCGGTGTTCCGGCTTTAATACACCAACTGTCATGAACATATCTCTGTGCTTTTGTTTTATATAGCGTAATAAAAACAACAAAAGTCATGGGTTGAGCTGAAAGGTTAGAGAAGGATTTACTCGTATTATATTTGTTGAACTTGCTCATGGATTTTCGAAAGACACTTTTAAGATACTACTGCATTCGTAGTATATTTTTATACAGAATGTTCTTAAAAATTGTACATTAAAAAAATACTTTGATTATATTTAAATAATATACAGACAGTTATACAATTACAATAAATATGATCAAATTACATTCGGTGTTGTTATTTTATATGTTTTAAGAATGCCAGAAAGTAAACGAAGAAAATAGTGTTGCAGTATGAAAACAAGTCTTTATTTTTGAGTTTTCCCATGTGATTAGGTAATACACGGAAGATTGTTTAGTATAAATAACTTTGGCAAAGGGGTTGGCGAACCGATATCCCAATGAACACCCACTGGAAACAGTCCCCTCAGATCCCTACTGTTTGTTGTTTTGAGGTTTTTACTGTAAGCTCCACTACAACTTCCCACCTCCGCATATTTTAATCTATTCTGTCACCCCTTTATTTCCTTAACTAACCCCTACTATGTTTTCATCTCATTTTGTTCTGTTTTAAGTCCAACCTTAAAGTATGAAGCAACCCGTAGTGGTGGGGAAAGTAGCTCTGGGTAAGATGTGTAGCATACAGTGTTTGTGGTACAAGAAGAGATCTCTCACTATATTTAGGCTTGATCAAGCTGTTCTCCGGCCAGGAGGACCATCCATTCGTTAACTGCTCCTTGGAAAAACAATTATAAAAAAGAAAAATAACAACCTTCTATTTTATGTCGTTAAAACTCAACGTGCTGATAAAATTGGGCGTCTCTTTCATGAAGATTATTAGCATGGGGAGTATTGCACTTCGTGTATATGTACTCCAAAACACGGAGCTATTAAACTTAGTAGAGAAAGGTCAAACAGGTCATTCAGGAGAAAATGCATTCCTGATTGAAAAGACACAAAATAAAGTGAGAGGTAAAGATAGGCCAGACATGCCTCAGAAATAAGGAAGAAGGTTATTTGTCATTAAGAAAACCTGGCGGTATAGATGACTCACTGGGAAGAGGTCTGAGTGGGGGTGGAGTAAGATGTTACCACGACAATGTTACAAGATAACCGGCGCCTTGTAATTACTCCTTGTGGAGATTTAACAGGACAAAATTAATTTTTATTTAAAGTACTATATATTTATTTCCAATTTATAATTTTGATTTTATTAAAAGAAGGAATGGTGGCTGTATTTCTTACACACGTTTCGCTAATAGGATTGTATACATCGGATTTATATGTAAGACTTGAATTACTTTTAGATTATATAAGTTTTTTTCGGAGTTTTATCTGTGTGTTATTTCTTTTTCAATTTATTATTTTCGGATTCAAATGTTAGGTTCACTATATCAATCATACTTTCGAAACGTCGTGTGTTAGTGATTAAATAAAAAGTTGGTTGATAAGTATTGAATTTATTATATCAAGAACATATAATTGGTTCATTTATTTTGTAGCTATACGCAAACTTAAGATAAAATAATAATATAGTATTTCCTGCTACTTCCTTATTATTTCAAATTTTTGGGTACAAATACTACATTTTGAGATTCTTCAGCTAAATGCGCGCCTTGTCCTATGTGGAGCTTGCTGCTGCAGCTATGATTGAATAACCGTTTTAGAATTGCTCTTATCTCAAAAAAAGTAATTGATGTCAATCTCTGGTCTGTATGCAGTCCCAAAGAGTGATTTAATTTAAATTTTGTTTTTGGGCATATTAAGGTAATATATTGAGGATGGCTTTGATTTTTTAATTTTTTTATTTTTATTTCTTATATGTAGGTTGTAAAAGTTCTAACAAAACGTATTATTTGCCAGCAGCAGTTCTAGAGCTATTGTGAAAAAACAAAAACAAATATGCTATGAAACTCTATAAATTTTGGTAAAAATTGTCATAAACATGGATATTATTGTCACAAAACTCTGTGTCAAATCGCGAGTTAAGAATACCATTGAGGTCAATTTCGAAAAATAAAAACAATAAACTTAACTGCCGTAGTTTAAACTCATTTTATAGACTCCATTTACTATTTAAGACGAGATTATAAACCTTTATTGAATTTAATAAAAAATAATTGTTTTGAACACATCATAAGGTGGAGTCTATTCTAATTTCCACGTTAAGACAGACAACTATCGAACTGATATTTATGGAGACGAAAGAGTTTATTGATTTTGTGGAAGAGTCTATAAAATGTTGTGCAGAATTAAAAAAATACTATATCGTAACACCAGAAATAATCAAGACATCAATTCTAGAGATTAGTTTTATCAATATAAATTTTCAGAAATTTATCTTCCTCTAAAGTGAAAAACAATAATAATAATATAATGGGAAAAGTTTCTACTTAGAGAAAGGGAGAGGTAATATATTGGACATCAAACTGACAGTACAGAAAGGAAAACTTCGGGGACCCGATTCCCCAAACCCATTGTATTACGTGTTGTTTTGTTTCCCACTAATTCCATAGAAACTTTTAGATTCAATGTACAATTATTGGACTGTAATGAAAATTAAAGAACAACAAGTAATTTTTCCATTAACTTTTTTTACTCTCTCACATATACGTGGAATAGAGAAATTCATGTAATGGATAAAAGAAAATTTATTTTGAGTTTATCGTGGATATATTATTTGTGAAGTTCCCTTTTCCATGCTGTAAAGTGTAACCAAGTGGACAAATTTATTTTTTTAATTTGGCTATCCTTGCAGGGGCTTGCATTTAAAGTGAGTACGCGTGTAGCAATCCCGACGTAGCCTAGTTGGATCTACACGTTTCTTAATCTAGTCTTTTTTTGTATAAATTGCACTGGCATTTTTAGTTGATTACTAAAATGACAAAATAATAACTAAAAATGTGAAAGCTTGTTTACATCTCTCGCACAAGAATAATGACAATAATAAGTCAACAACAATGAATTTTGTAAACAGCTGATTACATTTAATACCAGCTGTTCTTGTTAACAGTTATTATTAACAATTACCAAAACCTTTTTATTTATTAACCGATTTTTACAATCTTAGTGTCGTTGGATTTGGATTAAAAAGTGCTTTAACTTTGATGTTATGTAAATATTTTTTTTACCTGATAGTTTTCATGAAATTTGACTTTGAAATTTTTTAATGGCCGCCATTTTGAAATTTGATAAGTTTGATATAACATATTTTTGAAAAATAGTAATGTTAAAAGACTTAAAGATTATACCAAGTTTCATAAAAATATCTCCAAGGGTTAATGGATTATTAACTATTTTCAAAAAAATACAAATTGGCGGATTACGGCTAAACTAAGCCGAAATCGAAAAAATTATACAAGACATTTTTGACTTATTTTTGTATGTAGAATCTGGTTCTGCATGGCACGCTAAACATTTTTGTGACACCCTGTATATCCTTCAACTTTCCTATAAGATCTCTCTTGACCAAATTATCTCTCTTCCAATCCTGATGCTATTAGCGTTTTCACTAATTATTATTAACGAGTAATACTAAATATTTTATGTAAGTTTTCCCTTTTTGGGGTTCACGATGTCAAGGGCCTTTAAACCAAGATAAACAAATATTTTGGTACTATATCAGTGTTAAAAAAATAAATAAATAAAAAAGGTCACAACGTAAATATTGAAGACGTAGGGGCTGTCAGAAGACAAAACACAAACTCAAGACTCTTCAGTTTTTATTAAAATTTGTTAAAATGTGATCTCTAAGGACCCCCCCCCCCTACCCCGTATTGAGCAATATCTCCATAATATATGCCAGGAAATAATGAGTGAACAAAATATCGTTCATGTAGGAGTGTAAAATAATTAGATAAACATATTTAATTCAAATTCTGGTGAAATGATAAAATTATTAATCGCAACTAAACCAGTTTATCAAACCAAAGTAAAAGAGAGTATTTTAAAATCACTCTTGACCGCCTTCATTCAGTACGGCGCTCGGGGCTAAAGATAAACCGAATTAATACTCTGATTACATTGAACAATACTTTCAACGTATTATTTTATTTAACTTTTTCAAAACGTTGAGAACGATTCCCCTTTTCACTTCTTAATCCTTATGAAAAATCCATATGAAACAAGAGAGTAATAAAAAATAGTTCCTTCAGACGTCGTAGAATAGAGACATTTTGGAGAGATAACAACTTATATTTTTGGTTGGTTTTTGATTTTGTGAATTTGTGTTTGAAAAATAAATGGCATAACCTATTTAATTTAATGTTTAAATGTATAAAGATAACCTAAAATTCAAAACTAACCGAAAATGAGCAGTTGTTAGATTATATAATAAACTGGGCAAGCAATTAGTGTTGCTCAAATAACGTATAACTCCTTTGTGCAGTACGAAACGTCTCTTTAGACCCTTGACTTAGATCAACAGGTTTTCTCCGCCGGATGGTCTGAAAGTGACGCATTGGTCATATAATTAACCAGACCTGCTGCTGGGGACCATCACATGTCTCCTGAAGGCGGTAAGACGAATTAACTGACACACAAAAATTGATGTTCTTGATTTGGTTCACATTTGTTTTAACCAATAGTACTTTTTTTTTCTGTGTCTATCCTTGAACGTTTTTTTTTTTTTTTTAAAGGAGGAGAATTATCACCAGTGCCTCTAATTCCCTCATACAAAAAAGTCTCCTATATCGTTAGCTTTCAACAGAGATCACATACATATTTATAAATTATATGTACATATTTGCTAAATATAATAATCTATCTCTCTGAAAATATATTGTTGTTTTTAAACTTCATTAGCGTAATGTATAAATGAGGCAATCTTTGTTTCAGTTAGGCCGTTAATGTCAGGGTACTTCAATTAATGTAAGAACTTTAAGTGAAATATCTACTATCCTTATCTTCCATCTCCATCCTGTTAATGTATTTATTTTAATTTAGTGGGCTACTATATTTTGTCTTTGTTTCCCTGAAACTGTCAGACTCTCCATTGTGGCATCAACCGTATAATGCAACTAAAGTACATTGTATGTAAGGCCGTTATAGCTGGGGAACTTTGTTTACAAAGTATGAAAATATGTGAGGAAATAAAATATCCAACTTGACACATTGGTTGATTGTTTTGAATTATATCTTATGCTTTATAAAATAACGATACTAAATAATGCATCATCCAATTCTGTAGAGAGATAAAAGAAATAGAGAAATCCCACGAGGAAGAGGGAAGGCAGAAAGGAAGAAACGGAGGGCGGGAAGAGTTTAAGAGAGAGGAGGGAACGAGAAGGGTGTAGAGAAGGACGGAAAAGGAAGAGATAGCGGGAGGAAAGGATGGAGTAAAGAATATAGTTAGGTAAATTGGGATTGGGGGGAGGGTCATAGATATAGTGGGTGTGAAGGAAGGAGGAGAGAGAAAGGAGGAAAAGAAGGGATGTATGTCTTATTTTCATAGAGCGCAGTATTTACTATTAGGTTTTTTCTGAAATTTAAACCCAACATAAAACAACATAATACAAATAAAAATATTAAAACATAAAAAGTAAAGATATGTAAGTGTGATAAAACCCTAATTAAAACTTGTTTAGCCAAACAAATACAATTCACTTTCAAAATACCAACAGAGTTACAAATTCAAACATTTCACCGACACAATTATACACCCATTCTCACAAATAGAATAATAATAATCGTTAAATCACATCTCAAAACATGGAAAATTTTAGTAATATGAAAACATTGCACAACAATCATCAAACTTCTTTGCATGTTGAGAGAATTCCATAAGCTGCAACCAAACACAGTAAAAGATTTGTTAAGAATTACGGTTCTATGAAATGGTAAGGCAATGAAAAAATAACACAATATCTCACAAACATTACGTTTACTAAATCGAACGTGTTTCAACGACAAAGTCACCATCCTCATATAGTTATAGTTTGGTTATGGTAGCTCGTGTATAATCGAGGATGGCGACTTTGTCGTTAAAATTTGTAAGTAATTAAAATAAATTTGTTGTAGTTAACTTTGCACGTTTGATTAAGTAAAGGTAATTTTTGTGAGATCTTGTTAGAGTTTTATTTTCATCTAAATTATCTCACAAGTCATGCTCAATATCTATTTATATACAAATCAGAGAATTTATTAGAAAACAAACTATATTACTGTATTAACTAATACATCTTAACTGTTTAAACAATTAGTTGGAGAAATATGTAATTTGATTATAATTAATCAAAGAAGAAAGTGATTACTAAATAATTTCTTCTTGTGTATCTGATGACACCGTTACCATATCAGATTGCTAATCATACGAAATGTTTTCACTTTCGTATCGCATAACGTTACACAAGTCATTCTACCACTTCGGTAAAAATATATATGATGGGAAATGTTTAAAAAATGTTTAAAACATAACAACATTAAACCAGTTATATCAAATACCACAAAATCATCATAATTTCAGTAAATGTCTATAACTGAATCACGACGACAAAAACATTTTCACAAAAACACATTTAACACTAGCAATTCTTTTATATTTTTGCTTGTCACTAATACTGGGTTGTAATTAGTAATTTCAGCTATATGGGATTAACCTGGTTTTTTCTGTTAATTTATTTAGTTATTTACTATACAATTGTTTATTTTGTTATCATAGGTCTATTTAATGTATTTCGTTTTCATTTTTGTCTAAATTTTCTCTACGTAATAAAAATACTTTGGGGTTAAATTCGTTATTATTAGGTGAGACTGTTTACAAGCTTTGTCCATTAGCTTCTTCAAGTTAGGAAGTTTTAAAAAGCTGAGAGGCTTGTATATATAACGTGAAACATTATTCATTGTCCTTCCTGTCAGACACATGAAGTAATAAAACGGTGAAATGGATTTAGAAACGCAATTAGTATCTGCTTGTTATGTTTACATTCGTTATCAGAGACAACGATATAAACTGTGTTACTATAAATTATATAATATAGATATATCTTTAATTTTTGTTATCTAAAATTATATTGATTTTATTTAACTATATAGGATATTTTTGTTTTTGCATTGTAATTCAAAATATATTGTGAAAGTGAATATATTTTAATAAAAAACCAATAACAAAATATTAGTTTATTTTTATAATTACGTACACAGTTGTTTTATGACGTATTGATCTGCAACTTCTAGATTTCGATTTTAACTTTTTATTTTATTCGTACTATAAAAAATTTCTAGCGATTGGTCTAATTGTTGTCCAACTTTTTGCGGACATATCCACTTTGAGATCCCCTGAATAAAAAAAGAAAAATTTTATGGAAAGGAACCTAGTTTAATAAGATTTCTGGTATATTTTTACCATGTCAAAAGGAGTGTTTCGGAAGACCGGGGAATGGCGCCACCTTAAGGCAATTTAATTTTTTAACCTTCTAAAAATGGTTATTTTCGAATGGCAAAATTACTGAGCTTGATAGATTTCTTCATAATCTGTAAGAATTTAATTGTTATTGTAGCTGTAAAGGAAACTTGATTTAAAAAAAGTTTTGTCAACCTCTACACAGTGGCGGGATTACCCAGGGTACCGGGGTAATTCCGCCATGCTCTTGGGGTAATGACGCCAGTCACTTACAACTACAGTATATACAAAATAACTGTATATACAATTAGGAACAATAAATAGAATGCAATGTTGTCAAACACAAGTTTGTATTGCAGTTTACATTGAAAAATCAAACGTTTTACAAATCATCATAAAATTATACATAAAAAATAAATTAGGCCTATGTCTGGCAAGAGTCACATATGTAATTGACTGCTGAGTCGAACCCACTGTAATCAGCATGGGCCCATCTCCCACAAATGATGCACATCTCAACCTCTTTGGAAAAAATGTCAAACATATTATCATCAGAAACGTCGTCACATAAGTTTTTTTTTCTCCACGTCGTCATTATCAGTTGATGAGGTTTCAAAAATCAATCTACGACTAAGGGTATTTTTTCCCCCTTTTTTTTTAAGACCAGTGTTTTCCAAAAACTTAGTTGCTTTTTTTCTAGCTGCTATTTCTTTTTTGACTTCTTTTTCATTCTTTTAGTCTCACACTCTTGAAAATAAGCTTTCAAGTGGGTTCCTGTTTAAATTGATGAATGACCTTTTCAGTGAGAATTGTCTTTAATTTGCTTAGCTGCTGCAACTGGAACCTGACTCCATTTTGCTCTTTCAGTTGTTCTTTTTCTATCTCGAGGCATCTGAAATGGCAAATAAAAACACTGTAAGCCATAGTTCCCAAGCAATTTGGTACGGGGTAATGCCGCCACCATGGACAATTTGGCGTCATTACCCCAGTAGGACAATATGACGGATGATTCTAACTTACAGGGACATAAGGCGTTTATACATTAGAACTATTATACGTAAATGAAGCTAAATATATGTATAATGCATGGCTATATTAGTTATGGCTATCAAACTCATATAACACCACTTACCTTGATTTATGTAGAAGCCCGAAATTAAAACGAAACTGTAAAAAACTGTATTTTTAAAAATAACAAACCAACTGTTATGGCTAGAGCGCTGACAAAACTGAGACAGTTTCTCCCGTTGGTCGCAAGAGCGCAGCACTAATCGCGATATACCTCCTAGTTCTTGTTATCTTCTTATGTGGGGTGGCGGAATAACCCCGTATGGCGCCATTACCCCGGTCTCCCTACGTGTGTGTTTGTAAAATTGTTTTGGACGAAAATTCCTTTAAAATACTTTAAACGATTTTCATCGCATTCTGATAAACCTTAGCCTTTGAGAATCCAAACTAAACGTAATGTTTGCCATCTCCCACAAACATGCGAGTTCAGGAGTGAAAACAAAAATTTAAAATCTCCAAGAAAGGGTGTCTTAATTTCTTTATATTAGTTCTTCCGAACCAGTTATTTTGTTTAACGAATAATAACACAAACTAGTGTGCAATATTGCAAGTAAAGGGAAAAACTGCTGAAGAATATTTGGCAAAGAAACCAAAGAGAATCTTAACCTCCTACTAAACTCAGTTTTTATAAAATAAACGACAAGTTTTTTGTGAAATAAAAATTTGGCTGTTAGTTGCCATCAGAAAAAAACAATTTTACGATTTTCACCAAATTGACTGTATCAATTTTGATCACTGTTTTCATTAACCAAGTGTATTGATTACAAAAAAATTCCAGTTCGTTCCGCCCCGCCCCCTACACAAAATTGAGTAGTTCTAATAAGAAATCTAATGTTTCCACCGATTTCTTAAGTAAAATAAATTAACCTTTGACTAATTAAAAGAACCCGATTAGTCATTCAAAACCCAAATTCAACCATTTCAATTAAATTACGTTTAAGAAGAGTTTATGACACAAACTAAGCAAGTTTAGGCACTATGAATTCAATAATTAAAATAATTAAAACAAACACTTTTTAGTATTACCCACAACTTTATTTAAAATGAACCGACCATGGTTTCGCTAGTTACTGCATTGTCAATTTAGTTTACATGAATGGTGGTTTATACTAAAAAGTGTTTGTTTTAATTAATAAAATGGAATACCACCAAGCATCAACATTATTTTTTTTTTATTTCATTAGTAGATATGTAAGATCAGTTTTTGTTTATAAGCAAGACCCTCAGATAATGATAACCATGTTATCGAAATGTACATCAGGGCATTTAGTGGAAATAATAAATAAAGAACAATTAATCAGATAATTGTGTTTTATTTTAAAGTTTCTAGTGATTGTCGTTAGGGGCAAATTCGAATCATTATTGTGAATTTCACCACAGTGCTCAACAAGATTGTAACTATTTTGCTCTTCAACAATTTTGTAAGATAGATTTTAGCTCAAAAAGCTTTTTACCAAAAAGTTCACAAAATATGCAATCTAAATATTTTCAACAAAAAGTTGATAAAACATGCACTCTGTGTCGTTTTAACACATTATTTTATTTTTTTTAAACTGTTCAATATACTGTTTTAGTAAACTTTTTCATGTTTTCAATATGTAAAACATTATTATTTTATTACACCACCTTTTGCGACTGTACATTTGTCTCTAATAAACCTGAAGTAATTAGGTCACTCTGTCTTTGAATTGCTTTATAAATCCTGTGTTAATTATTCCTCTGGGACTAGGATGGAATTTAAATGCACATATTTTAACCTTTGGGATTATAATTACTCTAATGCATTCGTATGTTTGACATTTATATCGACCATTTTACTATTCATACACTGACTAAAGTTTCATAAAACCCTTGTCTCTCCAGACTAATGCTTACTATAGTCAGAGAACAAATAAATATTTGAGACGAATATAGAAAGTAGGAAAATATATGGAGAATGAAGAGGAGAAATCTGTCCTCACTCGACTTGACAAGCAGATCTGTATGAAAGTCAGACAGGTGGGATACTGCAGGATAGTGAGAGAAATGATAAGAAGAAGTTGGGAATGTGTACAGTTAGATAATGGTAGAAGTTCTAGTAAAAAACATACCTCGCTGATAGAAGTTTTTATACATTCCACTCTTTAAAACTAAAGTTTACTACGACGTTTAGTAAAGCAGGATATACTAAGAAGTAAATAATACCACATGTGATGTACACATGTACAATTAAAATATTATTAACAAATACATGTACTATTCATCAAAAATTCGGGGCCCGTATTTATTGTGGTGTAAATTGGGTACAAAGCATTAGTGACATTTAACCTCTACCTCATTAAGGGTAGGGGTAATACCGGGACATAAATTATACATGAGAATATCTTGTATTCTTCCAATTTTTCTATCTAAATTTAAAGATTAACCAATGTAATAGACTTATCATTTATTGGGGGGAAAAACTAATGTTTTACTCATTTTGAGCAGTGGTATCCAAGTTACTAATTTCATGATAGGTTTATACTCAGTCTATCTAGTTACGCATTTCTGGAATCTACATTCAATCTTCAAAAGTTGAAGATGGAACTTAGTTTCCGAAACGCGTAGCATAATTTTACATGTAAGTCACATGAGTTGGAGTGAATATCAATTAATTTTTTTAAATTCTAAAAATTATTTTTTGAGGATATTTAAATATGATCAGGAGATGAAAATACATTATAGTTCCTTCAGGTTCCTAGAAGTACTAAATAAATTGTTTTCAATATTTTGATTTTAGACCCATTTTACATTCATCTGGTTATTGTAGTTTCAACAATTTTAGTGCAACAATTGACATCATAATTTTTTTTAAATCGCAAAATTTCAATGTAACAACTATCAAAGAACACTACAATAAAAAAAGATTATAAATTAAAACATCTAAATTTATTCATTCACAAAGTAAATTCATTCTATTTATTTATATTAAAAGAACATACACGAGGGTCAATTGTTTCTTACAATGAATAGGTGGAGCGACATTTCGACCAATGTGTCTTCAGCGACTGATTTATTGCTGGCTATAAACTTGAGTGTCTTTCATTCTCTGTGTTACGCTAAATTGTCTACTTGTATTGAATAATTATTTTCACATGTTTTACAACACTTACATTATATCTGAAAAGATATTAATTAAAACTGTATACCATTTTTGCATATACCTACTAAACTTACGACAAAGTTTATATAACTTTATAATGTAAATATCGAACTCAATCTGATTAAGTATCAATACAACATCATGTGTATTTATATCCAAATATCATTAACGAAATTGGCAAACAATTTGGGTGGGTTGTACAAGTAATAGATGAACATTATTATTTTATATTAACCTTCTGTACCACTTCTTTCTTTGAGTGTTTTTTTTTTCTTTTTCGAGCGTACGGAAACTATGTTATTATATACTGTTTATTATTGGTCTCTGAATATTTTTGAATCACGTTACATTGTGTTTACAAAAACTATTATTTAAAAGTCCGAGAAATGGTATTTATCATTATAGTTCTGCAACTTTAACTTCAGATAGTTAATGCGTTTGTAATTTAGATGTTTGACATCAGATACGTAATATTTGTGTTGTTGTTATGCGGTTTGTTTATGTATACATGTATACTGTACATAAAATTAATTATAAAATTAGAAATTAAAATTAAAATTCCCTTACCAATATTTCATTTAAATGAATGTAAGCTAATAACTGACAAATAAAAAGTAAGGTAATACAAACACTAATTCCTCATTAAACATTATTACATGTGTATTAACCGCTTTTGTTCTCTGAAGCATGAAATGAATAGGCCTAGTATGTTCTAGAATTGCTAAAATGCAGCAACGATTTAGAACGACTGAACATTGAGGTTGCCTTTATCACTGTACACAGTCAGCAGAGACCTCATTAAAGTTCTGAGGTCTATTAACATATTTTTGTCAAACTTCATTAATCGGTGCATGATGTTTAATCAGTATATGTATGTACGAGAGGCGAGGTTGTCGGGTCACATATTGTCCTTCAATATAGATAAGATGAAATTAAAGAAAAAGTGAGACGATTAACGAGTGGTTTTAAAATACATTAAAGTTTAAACAAATTAGGGACAGTTTTAAAAACTGGAACAAAATCGATCGATAAAAACTAATTAATTACAAATATAACTTCAAACAATTTACGATTTTACTTAGAACGATATTTTGACACAATTGAACCAAGATAAAGGTTATTTAGATGTACAAATATCTTTCAAATTAATTTCTTTTAAAGTTTGAGCGTTCCAAAATCATATCTGACATAAAAAATATATGGGGAAAACGCAGTAATAAAGAACATGCAATTACTTCCTTCTCACGTATAAGTAAAATAGACACATGTTGGGGGAAGGAGGGAGAGAACATTTTGTTTCAACGCCTCGGTGACTCACTGCATTAGGCCACAGCCGTCACACTACGTGAGTACGTGGCAGAAGAAGAGTTATTGGAACGTCAGCAAGCACTAAACTGCCACAAAAATCCTAATATCACAACCATGTACTTTTTGTGAGATTAGGAGAATCATTCTGTGAATATCAACAAATCACAAAATTATGAAATTATGCGCCTTTTCATTCAAGGTACAACAACCGTCAGCTAACTAATTTATATCATAGAGCACGTGTGATGGGATTTCGATTCACACCATATATCAGAAGTGGGGTATTGAGTGTTGGTATGTCACTTTTTACTGAAGAAAAGTATCTGTCATTCTCGCAATTTACAATATTCGTTTACTAAGAAATGAAAATAATAATTCTCCTCTTTGCTATAATTCTATATTAGTACGACAGTAGGACAAATAAAAGATAGAATTGTTGTCTTCTAGTCATTCAAAAATCCTCGCTAACTAATTATGTCAAGAACTAATTGATTTTTATACTGAAAATATTTAACAATTTTTCAGAGATGTAACAAGTGATGTATAACTAAATCCATAACCCTCGTGTCCATATTATGTGTGGCTTGTTGTGGTTTGAATACATTAAATCGAGAGTTCACAGATTAAAAAAGTAGTGAGTAAGGAATTTTTTGTAGTAAAAGTCCTGAAGGAAAGTTTTAGAAAACTACTTGTAATTTTCAATTTTCATTTGAACAAAATATCATTTATTACAACTGCTAATAACAACTTTTTGACTAAGTTGTTAATAGTCAAAATGAAAAGATCAGATTCAACCTCGCAAATAATTCCAGAATTCCATAATGATTGTAACATGCGTTTGGCCATACTATTATTACAAATACACAGCAAAGGAAATGTCATATAGTTTAGTACCTGGGTCAAATGTAATCCAGTTCTCCACACTTAGGAGTGTTTAACCCACGGCAAACTTTTAACAAGTTGTTAATGTTATTACTTAACTTATATTATTGTCAGTGGACTATTTCTTTTGTTTCTTTTAAAATCAAAATTTGCTCAATTGTGGTTATTTGCTTTAGAATTCCGTAAAACCTCCCCACAGATAAAAAAAAAACATTGGAAATATAATTACTAATTTCCCAGTTGGAACACCAAATTGAACCATGCACTAACTGTCCTAATTAAGCAAAAATCTTTTACAAATATTAATCAGTCTAAAAGCAAAGATTTTTAATTATTATTTTTTTTAAATTGTTTTAATGTTTGAACCTTACTTTTAAAAAAAATCACTGTAAATTATATTTTAGTATGTCTAAGAAGTTTCCTTATTTCTAACTTAAACAGTGCATATTTTAATTTTAGATGCTGAAATTTATAACGAAATGTTAAGGGTTACATGATTTCCACTTAAATGGATATTCCTATACCGTAATTCGATCCTATTTAGTAAGTGATATAACGTGTTTTCAAGTCTGTAAACGTTTTTATAAATAGTTTAATGTTTTAATACTGAGTGAAACGTTTATTGCCAATAAATCCTTTAATATAACATACTACCTTATTATATCCTCCTCTGTAGCAAAATAACGTAATGAATATTTTTATTTTGTGTTACCATATTTAATTCCTAAAATACATAGGATAGAATATACCCCAAAACATAACAGTTTCAGTGACGTCGGAACTACAGCCACCTTATCCAAAAAAAAAGTGATATCGTTACTTTGTATCAGTAATTGGTTTAGTTTTAGTTTTGTTGTCATGCTATAGCTATTATTAACGAAAGAGGGTGATATGTCCCCTATTATAGCTACCTCAACCAAAAAATGAATATCGTTTCTTCTTGTCAGATATTGGTTCAATTTTATTTAATGTTTGCCTCTTCTAGCTATTTTTAAAGGAAGAGGGTATTATGTTCACCAATTACAGCTACCTCAGCAAGAAATTGCATACTGTTTCTTTGTATCAGTAATTGGTTTAGTTTTAGTTTGTTGGCCTGCGCTTGCTATTATGAATGGAAGAGGGTATTACGTCCCCTATTATAGCTACCTCAACCAGAAATTGTATACCGTTTTTTTGTATCAGTAATTGGTTTACTTTTAGTTTGTTGGCCTGCGCTAGCTATTACGAACGAAAGAGGGTATTATGTCCCCTCAACCAGAAAATGAATAATGTTTCTTCTTATCAGATATTGGTTCAATTTTGTTAAATTGTTTGCCTCCTCTAGCTATTTTGAACGGAAGAGGGTATTATGTTCACAATATTAAATACCTAATCCAAATAAATGTAAATATCTTATCGTTGTATCCGAAATTTGTTCAGTTTGATTTATGTTTGGTCTATACTATTCTATTGTGCAGGGACGAGATATTACGTTCCATATTACAACTATCTCACAAAGAATTGTTAATCGTTTTTTCGTGTCAGAAATTAGTTCAGTTTTAATGTTTTCATTTGCATAAGAAAATAAATGTTTTTTTTATTCAATTGTGGTATTGGGTGTTTGATTTTAATCATATACAGTATTTAATGTAAAATCATATATTTTTAGTAACATATAACAGTCTTCATCATTCACGTACTTGAAAATTACAAAATCAAAGTATATATTAATAATAAATACCATCGCTGAAAACGAAGCCAGTTACAAGAATCAACACTGGAATAACGTGAAAGCTATTACGAGGATGGATTTAGATATAAATTGCTTTTCCTTGCCTGAACATATCACGTGACGACATTTATATAATGAAGCTGATTGTGTATGGGTTACATAACCTAACATTAAATAATAAATTCACAGTCACCTAGAAGTATAATTTTGAAGAAAATAGTTACATTACTCTAATTATTTGACATATTTATGATTCTTGATCAGATATACAATTTTGTTATGTACAAAATATGGTATAAGTCAACTAAACTTTATTATCAACCCCCCTCCCGGGTAATATATTCGTCCTGCATGAATTATCAGTGTGAAAATAAAGTATAATAATATCTGGAATAACAGATTTACTAACTTAGTTAGCATTCATAGTCAGGTTTTTTGATAATAACTATTGTACTCTCTTCCTGAGACGTGGAGAGGTTGACGTGGGTGTGTGTGTGTGAACTTAAATTGTCCTAAGTTATGAGTTATAGTGTGTTATATAGTAAAGTTATTTTTAATAGGCAAACAACATTCTGTAAACCATTTTTCTCGATTTTGGTAAAATTGGTAATATGATAAGTTAAAATTATTACAAATCACCACAGCTGTGTACTATGAGCAAAATTATAATTACGGCGACATGAACTAAATATGTTGAAATGATTTCCTATGAAAAATCTTCTAGCAGACCAAGGTCCATTACAAGATAAAACAAAAACAAACGAGAAATACAACTAAAAAGCTAATTTGATGGTTAAATGATATATTTAAACGGATTTCGTAGAATTTGATCCCTTCACCTTTCTTGTAAACAGGAAAGAAATATCTCTTTCTTCGTCTTTCCTATCAGTTCTCTGTTGTTTCATTCCTAACCTGACGCTATACGAATATTTATAGTGTGTCTATTTTTTGTTTTATTTCTAAAGGCAATGATAACCACGGCCGAGAGTTATATCGACGTCGTCTTACAGTACGCATAAAGTTTCATTGCATAGTAATCATTTTTAGAAAAAAAATATTTTGTCTTATTCGTTTAGAGTAGTATAGAAGCTAAAAGTAGTTACATAAATAGTAACATATAGTAGTAACATATTTTAGTTACATATAGAAGCTAAAAGTATATAAATAAATCTTTATTTGAAATGAATTAATATGAATTTTGTATTCAGTTATTTGTAATACTACTTTCTTTTATTTCGAATCAATATACATAACGTGTAATATTTCAAAATAAAATAAATACGTTCCTATAATTATAAACAATTTATTTTTAAGTACATTAACAAAATTGCTGTGTAAACATGTTTATTATTTAGTCTTTCGAAAATCCTTTATATATATATTATATATTATATATTATACATATATTACACATATATATACACACATACATTATATATATATATATATATATATAATTTCATTTTAAATAGGAATCATAATCATGTATTCTGTTATTACAGGTAAGAGGATAATAAAGTTAAAATATAAATAAGCATTTGTAGGTAATTGACTACATTATAACACTTAGAAGTTTATTTTAGCAATTATTTCTTATTTTGTAAGGTGAATGCTTATGAATAAAGGAAGTGTTGTGAATATCGGGAGAAAAAAATTATCAAAATTCAGAAAACGTCCATTGGTAGTGTTCTTAAGCCACTACTGTATTTGCTTCAAAAGCACAAAATACATATATATTTTTGAGTACTATTTTTTCTCTTCATATATTTGTTCTAATAGAAGGGTTTCTTTATACATAACTCAATAATAATTACAATGACTAACATATATGATACGTGTTATGGAGTTGTAAGTGATTAATTATTTAATATGTGTGTTTTTGTAATTATTTTTTAATAAAATGTTTCATCTACAGTTTAAAAAAAATTGATTGATCGTTATCCTTGAAATTCCGAATTCAAGGGTTATATTTCATTTTGCGATTACATTTTGAATAATAAGTAGAGTAGTAATGAAACCACGCTACAAATCGCTAGTATTAATTAATAAGGTTGATGGTCTTTAAAATTTGTATTTACAATTTAACATTTAAGATTGGCAAGGAGCCATGCTGTATGGATTGGAGTACCAAAATTCCTCCTGTTATCCAAAAGACCACCATTTGTTAAGATTGGCTCCTCTAACAAATATGGATTTGTTAGGAAGTTCTTTTTACTGCCAGGGTTCTTTATTTACAATCTACTCAAATCAGTTGTTCAGTACTCAATTAATCTTTATCAACAAATATTATTGAAAATGACTATCTCCTATCTTATTACAATACAACATTATCCTTATTACTACTATTAATCCAGAATGACTCTAATTGTTGTGACTCACAGATCAGATTCTACTTTATATTTATAATTACTTGTGACTGAAATAATTACAAGGTTTATACACGAAGTTTGGTCACCCTGCTTGCCACTCATGGATGCTCATCTGAAGTCTCAATACTCCTATGTAGCTCGTACACGCCAAGTCAGTCCGACTATCTTTGAAAATTCCAGCAGCACCTTCCTTGATCAATCTTGGCCCAATGATCAGGTTTTATCCCACTCTAGGGTTTATATATATGTTTCTAGCATCAATAACGTATGCCTTGCTTCCAGGGTAAGCTATTTCATCATTTAATATTAATCTTGATGGTTTTAACTTGATATTACATTTTTTTCAATATCAAAGCACACTTTAATATTGTGTATTCACTCAGCTTGATCTCTCATTTTCTACACAAGAGAATACAAAATGTGGTTCAACTTCGTTTGGTCTCAATTGATTAGGATAATTTTGTGAAAAAGTGGTGGAAAGGGTGTTGTAGCTTTTAACCCAACCGGTATAACTTCTGACCTTTTAATTTCGCTCCTTTAGTACAAGAGTTGTTTGTTACCAGTTAAAATACACCTTAAGGCAATAATTCAAAAGTAAAAGTACAATTTCTTCACAAAGGAGACATTCTCTTAAAATTCTTCCATTAAACATTATATCTTCTAACTTGAGATTTTATAAGAAAAAAATGTCAGCATCGTAATAGTCACTGTTTTAATATTTGTAACTTATTATAAGAAGACGAATATACAATTTTCATTTACACACACGATAAAACTTACAACAGTATTAAAATAAACAAACCACGGGAACTTTGTTATTTATAAGTTTTAATTTAAACTTCTTACACTTAATATAACTTGATTATGTAAAACATTAAAAATAGTAATTGATCTAAAACAATAAACAGTTTTCTTAAAAGCAAATTAAAGATAAAACGTGATTGAATAAGAGATATAAAATTATTTGTTTCCAGAACTTATCTTTTCTGTTACGTTACATTTGTTTTTCACTAACCGAATATCCCATATTTAAAAGTTGGGGAAAAGTGTAGGATACGTCGCGATTTCACTAACAAACAGTGGATATTCATATTTCGATTTTCATTGGACTGGGAAATTAGAGCACCTTCTCCGGTTCTAAATTTTCTATCCTTTCTCTCTATAAAGCCAGAAGAACAAAAGATAACAAATGTTTTGCTTCATTTCACTTCTTGTGAGTACTATATCGAATAAAACTATTTTCTTTTACACATGCGACCCATTTCGTTTGTGCCACTCTCGTAAAATGCCACCTGTAGTTTATTCTTTGAAATAAGTCAACAGGAAATAAATTCCATATCCCACTTTTTATATGTCGATTTAAAATGTCTTGGTGCTCAATGTGATACTTTAAAGGTTTCCTTTAAAATATATATTTATTTTGTTGACATATTTTCGTTAAGTACATCTTATACACACGAGTTTTTTATCTCAGAGGTGTGATAAAAGGACAAAACAAATTCATCAATATAAGACACTAATGTGCTCTTTAAAATAACTTAAATCATTTTAGGTGAGTCTTTTGTATTACACTGTATTGATAACTACCTTACACATCGTTCATACAAGTCTCGGTATTGTATTATTGAGAGATGATCATCAACAATTCTGGATTTTGCAGACCCAGAAGTCATATCTTCAGAGTTCTGTGCTCTTTTTCAGTGTGTTTCTTATTAAAATATACTTTACATTTCACGGCCAAACCATTCAGCAATGTAATGATCCATTTGCGTTTAACCTGATGATGCTATTGTAACGGTTAATGGTGTTTTATTAGGTTGTAGTAGACCCTATTCATATTTACATATCGTTATTATGTGTAAATAAACGCTAGTACACGATTATTTTAAAACGATTTTTAAAGTAAATTATTTTAATATAAATAAATATTGAGCTTGAATTGTGAGATGGTACTTAATAGAATAAAAGTTGAAGAAAAATTCTAACAAATTGTCTCGTTTTAACGACACTATTCATTGACGCACGAGCTAAAATAACTAAACTATTACTGTTGTAGTTTATTTACTGCAGATTGTGAAACACTGAAGAATGCCACTTTGTCGTTGAAACATGATTGAATAAATAAACGTACTATTTGTGTGAATTTGTGTTGAAGTTTTGTTCTATTATATTATTATAATAGTTTATTAGTCCTACTTCACTTAAAACTATTTTTTTTATGTGAATCATAATAAAGCATAAAATTTATTAACAGAGTGACTTTCACACCTAACAATATTGTGAAGTATTCAAAATTAAAACTTTCCTTCTTTAATTGTGCATTCTGTCCCTTTTCCACAAAAGTGACAAAGGGATGTGCGCTACATTCTCAGAAAGACACTTAAAAATAATGAACTTCAAAAACTTTCTTACGAGATTGTCTCTCCTTTCATCAAAGGTCAAAGGATCAAAATACTTTTCCGATCAAGGCATTCTCATTCAAAGATCTAGTGCTTGGAATATCCCCCTTGTAGATCAAGATGTAAGTAATACCACAGCTACTATACACTTGAATAATAAAAAATTAAAAGGAGAAATAATTAAAGTTCAACGATTTATGGATGATTTTTTTTTCTATTGTGATAGTGATATACCATTCGTTACATCACAGTATTTTTAAATAATATATTTTGTCCACGATGTATATAATCACTGTAATACTCACTGTCCTTTCCGATAAACGAACCTGGACCTCAACAATTGTTGGTCTCAGTGGTTGGAGTAACAATTCGTTGAAGTGTAAACGACCATTGCTTATACTTCACTTTGCATTCAATGCAGTTAATAGTTGCACTGGTTTCTATAAACATGTATGTAACCCTATAGCACTCGATAAATTATTAATCTATACAAATTAAAATATCTAATAGTAAATAAAAACTTTTGCTTTAAAGTTTTTTTTATGATTGCTCATTTATAGCTCATACACACCATTATATTTAAAAGTAAAATTTATAAGCTTTAATTCTAGACAGAACAGTAGTTGTTCTCATGCTTTGGATTCGATTGGCCGGCATTTTTAAATTCAAAATATTTTGTATTATAAACATTGTTCAGCTTAGATGCAAAGAAACTTACTCATAAATTTCAAAATGATAGGAAAACGAGAGAGGAAAAAATGAAATGCCAAAAGGTCAATTTGAAGCAAAACCTCTCTATAATTTTCTAACTATTCACACGTTTTCATCAATACAAAAAAAAATGTTTATTTATTTTAATGTTAATAATTGTTCATTTATTGTATTAAAAGTAGAAATAGAAGAATTTTTACTACTTTATTTGAGTTCTATTTATATTTTGCGTAGTTTTATATAAACAAATTAAAATATTTTATATAATTTGGTTTTAAAACAGTCATTGATTATTACCACTTCTAATTAACGGTTTCAAATTGTTATTAGTTATAAATATTTCATTAACGATTTTTTCATTAAATTTATTTATTTACACTTAGGCCTACAGTTTTTTTATAAATATGTTTTCATAAAAGAGTTAAATTTGCATTATAGACACAAACCAAGCGACTTATATCATTTATTGTTGTTCAATAATTCCTTGTTTACATAATAATACATATTTCTGTGTATTTTGGATAGCAACCTGAAATGTTAAGTTATAGCCTATACTGTATCCATATGAATATTTAAATAAAAGTCTAGCCTCTTTCTCTATCTGTATGTCTGTCTAACTGCACTCTCATTCAAAGAGAATTAATTAACTTCTTCTGTCAGCTTTTGTAAATTAGTATTTTTTCCAGTAAGAGTTTCAGATAAGAGAAATAAATTCTGTATAATTTATTATACTCGTAGAATAACTATAGAGCTGAATACATGGAATGTATTTCATTAACACTAACATTTGTATAATATAACCAACCCGACCATTTCACATTTAGTCTGTATGTTTATATTTGATATACAGTTAAAGCCAAACCGGTGTAGTAACATATATCCAATTTAGTAATTAAGTGAAGTTTAGAAGAAGCTTTTTAATTTATGTTCTGTTTAAAATTGGGACAACTCAAAGGAATTTCAAGGCATGATTATGAATACAACGTAAACTCCAAAATATTAAATGTACTGGTGAATGAAGCTAACAATTAGAAGCATAATAGGGAACAAAATAAAATTTTATCTGTTTTAAAACTTTCTCATGGTGAGTTTTTATCTACATAAAAAAATGAAAGACCTTCACTTTTGGTTTTACGTTATCATTTATGTAAATTAAAAAAAAAGTTTTGGATTTAATTCATAGACGTACATAAATATCAAAAAACATTTACTCTATAATCACAGTCTTTTTCATTCATACTTTCTTTAAAACATAACAAAAATTGCATGTAACTTGTATATATTTCCTTTTGAATAGTGTTATGTTCAAGCTTACAGTATCCGATATATTATTTACTGTTACCTCTTGATCTATGAATAATGTTATAGTTTATGTTGAGCCCCGTACAGTAACCGTAGTAGATTTACAAGAACAATTCATTAAAAGTATTATAACTTTAAGGAGCGAGATCTACTCTTAACAGAACATCAATTCTTGTTAGGTAAGCAGGTCGCGCAGCTACCTTCATTATAATTTATTGTCCAACTATAAACACATTTTTTATCATGGTTTGACTAATAAATTATTGCAACAATAGAAGTATAATCATATTTAAAACTTGGACTATGTTTTATTTACAAATGAAGATTAAATATCCTACTTAGGGCCCATTACAATTTAACAATAAGCACCAATAATCGATACAATATCTATTATTGTGAACACCATCAATCTAAATCCAAATAGAATCATTGAAATGACTATGTTTGAACCTCATGTAAACGGTAAAAGACATTTGTGACCTTTATAAAGTGGTCTCCCTACAGTAGAAGAGAACAAAACTCTGTAGATAAGACATGGCAGCAATATAATATGGATAATTGATGGAGATCATCTGTCAACGGTTTACTGTAGAGAATTTTACGAGTGAGGTTCATAGATAGCCGTTCAAAACGACTATACTCAGAACACGTTTAGTTAATTTAAAAAACCAATCGTCTCGTATTTGTTATTACAAATTTAATAGACTTGTACGTATAGGGTTATTTTATTAATTAAATATAACTACCAAAAAATATTTGTTATAACAGTAGAAAGAGGTTAGTATGACTTGAAACTGTCTATATAGTTATATATGACCTCCTTTTATTAAGCCCATTTAAAATTAATAGTTTTAAATTCAGGGAACATAAATTAAAACCTTTGAAGTATTCCGTATCAATTATTGAATGATATAAATAAATGATATAAAGCTTTTTTAAACTTCAATGGAGGACAAAAAAATAACTTCAATATAGTCAAAACAGTGGACAATGTCCATCCAACATCAAAATGGCTTTTAGAACTACAGAAACTAAATTTTAAACGTGAATGTGATAGGCAGTACATTAGTGAGACAAAATACACTCAAATATCAAAATTAGTGGACAAAAAAATGGGTCTGCAATAAGGTCTGGTATCAAATAGAAAATAGCAGAAACAGCTGAGGGTATTTAGTTAAAATATTACTAAATTGAGCTAAATAAAAAAAAAATTTGATATTGGTTTATGTTTCTGTAACGACTAATCTCTGAAAACAATATTGATAATTTTGACATAGAACCTTCATATCATTATCATTTCACCTTAATAAACGACAAATATTTCTCAATTTATTCATTTATCTCATTTTATGAAACTCTATTTTATATTTGACAATTTTCCAGGTCATTAGAAATTTAAATAATTACGTTACATTGGCAAACTAAAACAAAGTCCTAATTTAACCCGACCATTTAGTCAGTATGTTTGTGTTTGTTATGCAGTTACGGTCAAACACTTGCAGCAATCTTTACAAAATCTACGGATAAGGTAATTATTTTCTACTTCTTAAAAGTTGAAACCTTTTTAAAAACTTTATTTTTATGTAAAATGGTTAATTTATATTTAACTCTCAGCTTAAAAATGGCACCAATTCAAAACAGTTCAAAAAACCATGATTACGAATATAGCGCGCTCATTAAATTATTAATTATAAATAACAATGGCAGCTATAGAGGAGGATATGAGCGTAAAATATTACAAATTAACTTTTAACTGTATTCTTAAACTTCATTATGAGATTTTTTTATCTAACAAATATTTAAAAAGATACACATTCTTTTTTTTATTATTATTTTTTTTTTTTACATGGAAAAACTCTTCGTATTTCAAAACAGGACTAAATAAATATATTGAAATTAATTACTCAACAAATACATTGTTTTGTTCTATAGTATATTGTGAAAAAATGTCATAATGATTACGTAATTCGTATACATTTATTAATACTCCCTTATTGGTAGTGTTGTGATCAAGTTTTTAGTTGCTGTAACATTATTTATTATTACTAATAATCTAGATCTAAGAATATTGTTGGAATTCACGTTTAGTACAATACAGTAGCCATATTAGGTTTACAAGTACTATTTATTTTATGTTATCAAACTTTCAAGAAGCTAGATCTACTCTTCGGAGAAAAACAAATGGGAGATTAACCAACTAACGTGATTTTACTTTATTGGTACGTCCAACTACAAACACAGTTTTTAGCATGTTTGACTAAACATTTGTTGCAATAAAAACACTTTATAATGTCCGCTACTATTTGGTATTTACAAATGAAGTTAAATTATCGTCCTTAAGGTCCATTACAACTTAACAATAAACGTCATTAATTATTGCCATATCTATTGTTTTGAACGTTATCCATTTAAACCCAAATAGAACCAATGAAATTGTTTAATGGTTTGGAACTTAACTGTAAGTGATATCTGAACTTTATAAAGTAGTCTCTCACAGAACAAGAGCACACAAAACTGTAGATAATATATCGTAGCTCTGTACAATGCAAGAATTGATGGAAATCATATGTTAACTGTTCACTGTGGAGAATTGTATGAGCGAGGAGTAAGGTGATTCTATATAGAATATTATCAAACTCAATGTTTAAAGAACACAATTGTTACACATTCTGTATTGAATATTGCTTACTTACTTGCTATTCTCGTAGTTATTAGGCTAATGGATGGGACAATTTTGTTAAATACAAATCACTCCCAACAAAATAAATGTTTTATTATTTTATTTAATACAGAGGAAACGTTAAATTAAATAAGAATAGTAATTTGACGATACTAAATACCTAAACATATAAAAGAAAGTGACGATTAAACATTCTATAAGACTTAGTACATAAATATAAAATAGGAGCACGTATTTGGTTCGAAAATTATAAAGAATAAATAGCCATTACCATAGTTATAAAATAACATTGATCAAAGTATATAAATTTTAAATAATTAAAATCTTTTAAAGCTAATGGACAAAAATGAGGTAAGCCAATGTTGAAATAAGACCGATAGGACATCTATTATTAGAGACTAAATTACAAATTTAAAATATACATTTCTTCAAAGAACAAAACAAAGACACTGATACCAAAACATGTAAACAAACGTTTAGGTTTTTCGTGTTTATTAGAGCGTTTTGAAATATCCCGTGATTGGAATTGGATCAATACCGACAATTATACCAAAGCTGTATAGTTTTATACAAAAACGAAATTCATTTGTTAAAAGACAAACACGTTTAGTTTGTTCTGTCAACAAATATCTGTGTTCTACGTATGAAATAAAATTGTCCTCTTGAAAAAACAAACAACTTACTGTTCAGCAATTTTGAAGAAAAAAACACATGAATGTTTCATTTTCACTTTGTAAACTAATATTAAATAGAATGATTTTTTAAACGAAGAAAATAAATCAACTTCGAGGAATATGTCTGTACTATTTTCACACAATATATATATATATATATATATATATATATATATATATATATATATATATATAATACACAACATAAAATATAAATATTTTAAATTTGGTTTTAAATCTGAAGTTATCTTTTCTGTTTCAGAAGTTGAGGTATCTCTGGAATTATCCCATGAATAATGCATAAGTTGGGAGAAGTTTCCGTTCAGTGGCGAATGGACACGATTGAAGTTTATTGTTCAATAAGATTAAAACTTCAAGTCTAATCATTATATTTACTTATTTTATACAATTTACATTAGTTTATGTAAATAAAATTTTACTCATTTGAAGTTTTTTATTATTTTAAAACTCCAAGATATGACCTCGTATTAACAACGTATACACTCTACTTCAAACATGTTACTCATTTGTGTGATGAAGAGGATAATATGTTTTATTATTTACCAGTATTGAGCTGAAGTGTTATTTATAAATACATTGTGTTCTGGTAAATACAATTTACAGTATCTGAAAAGGGTTTTAAAAATTGACAATGTATTACCTGACCATAAAATTATTCATTTCATCAAATTTACTTTAATATACAAATACATCCTTGAGGAGATACGTAAATTTTAAAATGTTTTAAATGCTAATATTTTGTAAATGTGTTGAATTAAAAATTTCAATATTTTTAACTTTGTTATAATTTTTAGTTCATTAATTTATATATAATTTCCATTTTATATAATTTTGCCTAAGAGTGATAGAGGAAGAGTTATGATATGAATGATACAACTTTATTACCCCTTGTAAAAAATAAAATTTCATTAAACAAAGTTAAGAGCATTTAAAAATAGTAAAATAGGGTAATCTTTTATTTTTTTAATAAATAAAATTTAAGACAAACCTGGATAAAAGAAACTGTTCGTTACAAAATTACATTTACATCTTAATTACGTGGCGCTACATAATAGCCAGGTTAGATGTATGGATTGTATTGTAATATTGAAGGAGCTACAGTACTTCTACTGCTTCAGAACCACTAGTCATATATATATATATATACTCCATTCAAATGAGTCTTAATATTGCTGAGATAAAGCGTCAAATATATTTCGAGACCAAGAAAGTTTCGTTGGAACGGATTTACTACTTCATTTGAAGTATTCTCCACTACCAAGTTACATCGAATACTACAATTTAATTGAGGTCAAACTATTTTGTAAACGTGTAAATTAAACTAAAGTATTTCGTTTTGGAATGTTAGCTCTCATGGTATGACGTAATTCAAGATCTAGGTTATGGAATAAATTACGGTAGAGAGTTTCAAACATTGCATTGTTGATAGCATACACAGTGTAGTTTCCAACATGTATGACGTGAGCTAGATACCAAGACACGTTCTTCTGTAACTGTTCCGTAACCAATCACTTTTATGACAGATATGTTAAATAAATACTGTGTTATTAGCTTCTAAATTGTTCATTCTTTTACTTACTGTCTTGCATATACAAATTAAAAAAAAAAAAGAAAAGTAATTCATAAAAAACTAAGTTTTGTAATAATCGAGGAAATATAAATTGTGTAGGTATTCATACCTCCTCAAAAAGTTTTAAAAATTTAATCTATCTTAAGACTAAATTAAAATCTGTAATAATTAAAATTAAAAAATTATAGCTTTAAATGATCGAATGAATATCTAATGGAGGTCAATCCGCAGAGTTTGTTTCAGATAGTTTGGTTTAAAAATAAAATGGAACATTTTCAACTTAGAAAAGTGTCTAAAATTTCAAAATCGCTGAAATTAAATTGTATTAATTAATATGTGAAAATGTATAGCCCAAAATATGAACATGGGAGCTGTTATACAAAAGAAGGCATGAAACTACGATTAGTGATATTTTGAAAAATATGAGTGGTAAAATATCGAAACAAATCATAACCACTTGTCGACATATGTGAACATTATTTAGGAAAATGGTTAATTTTCCTTTTTCAACCGATAACGCCATAATATGAATTTTTGGGAAAATGATACAAATACTTTCCTTAAGACTATGTTTTGGTATTTTAAAATTATTTACTTAAAAATTTATTAGTACCAAATTCTAAAATATTTTAATTTTCTCCTCTCGGCTTATGTCTTCTTTTTTTCTAAATTGTGAAAACATATCTTATTTCGTTTCATGTATGGCTTTGTAAATTAATTGTGCATATTTTATTTAGTTAATTAACAGTTAAAATTTGTTCGTTTCTCAAACAAAATCAACGGAATGGTTAATTTAGTTTCAAAATATTTTTATTTTCACTGAGATGTACATTTTTGTATATACTGAAACATTATCTGAAACAATTCCCACAAAAATCTTCGTCCATACGTGGTGACCAGATATAAACTGCCCAAAACTGACTAAAATCAACTAAACCGTAAATCTTGACGTATAAAATCTAATTAGAGAAAGAAATTTAAAAAAGAGGTAACATAACATAACTTACCTGAATAAGGCTCTAAATGTAATGAAAGTGAAAGCAGCAATACTTAAACAAAATGAATTAATTTCAAAAAAAATTTGTACATCGAATCAACTTCCAGAAGTGAGGAAAAATGGAAAACAGCGAGAGTAAAAAACACCATAAAATGATGTATTTACATACCAATTGAATAATTATATTAATGTCTCTACTGCTTCGTCCTCGATACAACAAAACCAATCATCAACTCTCCGCTTGAAAACGGCAACACAGCTAGCCCTTGCATCTACAATTTCTGAATGATCATTTTGATAAAACACGTGTGGGAGGTAAACAGAATTGTGTAAAATAGTATTATGGCCTATTCTATGGTTAAACTATTTTATGTTAGTTTTATTACGCACTTTGTATTGATGTTGGAGTTCTGTAAAGATTTTGTTTTTGTATTTATTATGCTCTTTGCAACCTCTAAAAGCTCTAAGACGGACGGTCCACAAGAAGATACCATAAGTTAGCAACGAGTGCATATATGCGAAGTACCCTGCCCTCTAGCAATCAACGGTTACCACCCAGCCGGATTGTGAGAATTCGTAGATAAGCTTTCGTAGTATTTCCTTAACATACTAAATGTCTTGGATCCATTTTAACTTATGATCAACTATTGCGTGTAAATATATGATATAGTATAGACGCTTAATAGTAGTACCATATTCGCAGGCGAAAGATCTCAGATAAACACGGGAATGTATCCGTAGGACCCTCGAACCTGCGTCACAGTTAGATCACTAAATGTTAGGTAGGCTTTGTTTACATTTCCAGTGAAAGAATTGTGGTAAAAAAATAATAAAAATTTAGAAAGATCTGAAAAGAGCTGATAATACCACACGTCTCACGAACTACGTGTACCAAGGCCGGGTCCGTCTGTGGCAAGAAAAAGGCTACCATTGACACTATAGTCAGAGATATTATTTACATATATGAAAAATAATAAAGATCTAAAAATACTTCCTTGTACTACACCTCAAGTACATTTTATATGTTTAATGTGTCGCTCTCACGCCTTTTTATTGAAACTATTTGCACACCGCAGTCACAGTACTAATCGGTTTTACTTTTGAAAAACATTTAATTCTATCAGTAGAGTCAATTGTCTTATCTAAATCAAATAAAATGCTCATTACATCTAAATTGTTTGTAATTAATTTTTTTATAACAAACAGTATCCTTATTGTATGTTAGTAATGATGTACCCTTTCAAGATAATTCATAAGATACACTTTAATACAATAATTTTCAAGAACTTTACAATTTTTGAGAACTTTGAAAATAGTAACCAGCAAGGAGATTGACCTGTAGTTACTAATAGAATAATTAAAAATATAGTTACATATAGAATGTCACTTTGCACAACATTTACAAGTTAAAAGTTACTGAAGTGTCCAATAGTTTTTATTTGCTATGAAAACAAATATAATTATTTATACTATGTCCTCCAGTGTTATCACTTTGTTTCACATTAAAAGACATTTATTAGTTTCATTTGAAATCACTGCTCCTATCGTTAAATATCGTTGTGATTTCTCTCACAGTTAAAATAACATAGATATTTTCGCAGGTCATTAGATGTTTTTACCTACATAGAATATGTTATGTTTTGTTAACCTTTTAAATATATTACCTATTCAGTTACGACAAAGTGCCGTTTAGAACAAAAACATAAATGTATCCGATTATAAATTGATAAATTTTGACGTACATATCTGACCAAAAAACACTGTTTGAGGTTAAATTTTTTAACTTCAATTTTTGATTAAACAAATGTGTCCAAATAATTTCTTTCACTTGGTTATATATATATATATATATATATATGAAGTCCATAAGGAGCTTTTTATGAGAGATCTCTAAGAATTTCCAGATAAATATACTGTTTAAGAAACTGTGATTTGAATTTAATCTCATATACAAATAATATTTTTATTAATTATGAAAGATAAATGGTGCTTCAGTAACGATAACGCTAAATTAAAAAACTTGGAAAATGTAAACAGTTGTTGTCCAGATATTTTTAAAATCATTTTCGACCGATGGAGATATTTTTGAGGAATAGTTCAAGAATTAAAGGTGGATAGCTACATTTCTGTTAACGGCTTCCTAACATTAAAGGCCTAAGGGGGATTAACTCGAGTGAACTCAAAATTTAAAAAAAATAAGCCTACTTTGGTTCTGCTTGATTCTAGGATAAACATACACTTCCCTCATTTCAGCCACCCATCTATCTTTCTGTTAGACAGGAGGAATATCTTTCGAAATCTTCTTAGATTTCCAGAGAGTTACTCTGATGAAGACTAGAGTACTGGTAGAAAATTCTCTGTTAGTCCGTTTCTCAGACTTCTAAAAACGGGTATTTCCAGTTATTGTAACAAAAATTATCATTCGTACTTTGATTGTACTTTTTTCTGTAATAAGAAAAATACTTATTTATTTACCCTTCCAATACTTTCTTTCCATCTTTCCTTAATATGAAACAGAAGGAGAGGATCTTTGGTGTCTTCTTTCGGTACCAAATGGGTATCTCCGATGGAAGGTTGTTGGATAATTTCATTTCTGTGACAGACGTAATAAGTGGTCGAGAGAAGTCACCCCTAACTCTTGAAGTAGGTTATGACGAGTTGGACAGAAAATGTATGTTTGTATATTCAATTTTACATTCCACTAGAATAAAAAGGCACTTTTTTCATTCCTTCCTTTTAATCTGAAGGATAGACGAAAAACATCTTGAGGTATTCTTTTAGTATCAGAAGGTATCTTGGATGGAGAATTCCACAGTTAAGTGTGTTACTGAGTATCCAGACTTATGAGAGGAGATTGTAAAGCGGTCGAGAAGAGTCTCCATAGAACGTGAGTATGTCCAGCTAACCTTATAATATTGAAAATAGATGCATTTATTTATTTTTTTGTATGTGTGAGATAAAACCATACTTTATTAATTTCACCTTTGTATTCATTATTCTATAACCTAACCTAACAGAAGTTAGATGTCTTCAGTTCGGTTCTACCGATTGTCACTGATAAGATCACATTATTAATTTTACTTTCCTATTCTTTCTTCTTGTAATATACTGTTACAGACAATAGATATCTTTATTTCGGTTATACAATGCCTGGAGTAAAATCGCATTTTAGTTATTTCACCTTCCTATTCCTTCTTCCTTCCTAACTTAACAAAAAATGGAAGACCCTACTTCCGTTCTGCTTTGCCCTTTGATAAAACAACTATTTATTCCTTTTACTCCTTCATCTATTCTGCTCTACTATGTTGGAGGTTGAAGTACAAATATCCCATTGTAAGTGAGATCCTATCTTGGAAAGTGGATCTACATCCCTATCAATACATTGATGTTAATAGGATATAAATATATTTAAGTTTTACTAAACTCAATTTTTTATAACTGAACAAACAAAATTAAAACAGCAAGATAGTACTAATTAAAAATCGCCAAAAACTAAAATATAGAAATGAAATTTATTAAGACAATGTTTCAATGAATCGTCTTCAGTTGTTACATGTACAATTACACTTACAACTCAAAATCACATGATGTAACTCTAATAATTTATTTTCACATTCTTTAATACATAAAACATTGGCGTTATATCTTATGGGTTAGTGTTAGAATTTTTACTTATACGTAACCGCTTAAAATATTAACTTAATCTTTGAAACTCTTTTCCTGTGTAAAATGTAAATTTATTATCGCTCCAATTTTGTTTCCATCCTAAATTTTCAAAAATTCATTGCCACATTGGAATATATATTACCTTCTATTCATCACCACCCATCCATTTTCTACAGCTGCATTCTCAAAACAAGCAATGTGACTATAAACATCATTTCAGTATACAGTATTTGTTTTAGATATTGTGTATTTCATTCTATGATTAAACTTTCCACACCTTTTGCTCACTTCACGTTATCTTTTAATAAATTTACATAACATTTAGTGGATAAAATCGTAAGATTAATTTTCAACTATTATTAACAATTGCAAAATAAAAAAAATAAAAAACAATTGTCTTGAAAACACAAAAAAAAAATCACATTTTATTACTTACTACAGAAAAAATATACAAAAATTAAATAATACACTTGCAAAATAGGTTTTAATTTAGAAGTACACTCATCACAGAGCTAATACAGTAGAACAATGGATGTTCCATGTTATAATGGTTAGCAAACAGCATAGAAATACTAACAAACCTATTTTTCACAAGATGCCTTTAAATATTATGTAAATATAGTTAAAGGGAAATTTTGAAGAAAAGTACAATTAATTATTCTAAAATTAAAATATGCTTACGACAATTGTATATTTAACCTTTTAAAATTTGTATTTTCTATAAATAATAGGTAAAAACTTCCCAACTGCTAAGTTAGTTTATCTTTACGAAAATAAAGCAACTATTTTAGTACGACTGTAGTGTTTTCGTACATATAAACAATTTATAAATATTTGGATTATGTGTTAAATCAGAAGTTATCTTCTCTGTTTCGGAAGTTGAGTTATCTCCGGAATTACGCCATGAATAATGCATATTTTGAAAGAAGTTTCCGTATAGCAGCAGAGAGACACAATGAAGTTCTTTGTTGGATAAGATTAAAACTTCAAGTGTAACATCAGTTTTGTAATATCAACAAATGTGATTACTGTATTGTTGACTTATTTATTTATAATATCATGAATCAGTTCGTATCAATATTATTTATTAACTCTTAAAACCCAAAGAGACAGCTGCGTTGAGCTTGATATGACAAACAACTATATTCCAAGTAGTAGTAGTTAATGATACAGGAACTGGAAACTTGAATAAAACACCTCTTACAGGAATGAATAATAATCATTAAACGCTTCACAGATGTCTGACTCGTTGTTGTTAACGTGATTTATTATTCATTGAAAACACAATATCAGTAATTATGTGTACGTAGCTATTAGCCTATTGTATCATAGATATAGTATACCCTGGAATGATGACTGCCTTAACTGAAGAACGAACGTTTACCTCCTCCATTCGTGGCTGGTAGACCACACCGTAGGAAGCGACTACAGTTTATATTTTACTCCAGTTTGGAATGTGTCAAATATTCAGTTACAGTATTTGAATTACTGTATTTAATTTTTAACAATTACTTTTAAAATTAAAATATGAAATAGACGGATATTATATAAGAAACCGATAGACGGGGGTAGAAACTGTAGGTAAAGGAACTGTTTTGAGTCGTCGACATTTTTTAACGAAAATAAAAGAGAAAAATACTTGTACATACTTCTTAAAATATAATACAAAAAGTATTATTCTAAATTTAATAGTGATTGGTTATACTCGTTTGGCCGTAATTGCGTAACACTCCACACAAATATACAGACCAAATGATCAAGTTAAACAGTAACTTGCTTTACTCAGTTAATTAAAGTTGGTATAACGGATTTCAACTTTGTTTTGAAGTTTTTAAAGGCTAGTTATAACTACAGGCGAAAATGATGAAGTCTTGAGTAGTTTCACGCTCTCTCTCCCTCATCATCTGTCTCTCCGATTGTCTGTCTAACTGCACTTTGTTACACACAGAATTAATTAATCACATCCATCAACCTTTAGTAGAGTTGTGTTTCGTCCGGCAAAAGTTCCAGATAAAAGAAAACCAAAACACTCTGTATAATATATTATATTAAAATAGTAAATCTAATTTTAAATTAATTTGGTTAAACATTTGAAGTGCCTAAATATAATTAATCTGTTATTTTGCACTAAAATATTCTTTTATTACTAATTATATTTATTCAAGAAATCTAATTTATTACAGAATAAACACGAACAAACTTTACTTCACTTTATAGAACAAATTAAGCTCAAAAATCACATCAACTCATGTCGAATCAGCTATCTATCACGAAAATACAGTAGTGGGCCTGATAAGGACAACCTCTGGTGTCAACACAAGTGCTTGGCTGAGCTTAAATGTCCACATACAACGCACCGTAGCAATTTGAAAAAATAATCTCTTAGTGTACCTCTAGGAAATCGGCTGACCAAACGCCCTCTGGTGACTTCCCCTCTACACAAATACGGTGTTTTACTAGGATATAATAATAGTCATTTATAATAATGTTCGATCTGCACGTGATACTCCACTTTACACTAGTCATCAACATAACTTTGATTCTCTGTTTGAAGTTATTTGTTAATGATGGAAGTTCAATTTTATTATTATACATTTTTCGGACATTTGCCATCATTTGTGTGTTAAAAATCAAAACACGACGTTTCGGGAATAAGAATCAATTCCCGTGACTAAAAAATTAAAGAAACATGAAACTAGAAACTAAACCTATGTAAGAAGTAAAATTAAATAAGAATACCACCAACCTTAATATCTAAGCATGCATCTTAGAGCTAAAACTGAGAAGTCAAAAAAACACAAGGTAATACACAACTAACGTCAAATACGTGTTGTTGTATCAAATATAAAGCAACAAGTGACGTGGTCCAGAAGGCGTGACAAACTATTAGGAGAGTGGCTTATTGTTAGTTGTATTAAGCTTCCTAGCCCGAGAGCGGGTTACAACCCCTTGTGGCAATTTAACAGGAAAAATGTCAGCTTGTTTTTAAGTTGTAGGGGTATAATAATCAAATTTTAGTTCTTTTTTTAATAATGGGAGCCATAATGGCCTTACTTCTATTCCCGAAACGTCTTGTTTTGATTTTTAACACACAAATGATGGCAAATGTCCGAAAAATGTATAATAATAAAAATAACTTTGATGTTGTCATTCGTCTTTCATTTTTGTTTTTGTTTTTTGATTCGGATTATTGAAATTTCTACTGTAACGACTGCATCTGGGTTTCTGAGTCAAAGTCGTAGTTGCTTCTACTAATTCTTCTAAACAGTTTCAACTTAGATATAGCCTTGCCTACTGGAAAATTTAATCCGAATGATAAAATTCGACAGGCACTGAACACATTCTCTCACTCACATACTGACTTCCAGTGACCTATTTTGTTTGCAGGAATATGGTAACTTTGTTTCAATAATTATGGAGGAAGATGTGTTTGCTTTTATGTAATTCAACACTATTGTTCTTAAAATGTTCATATTGGTGTAGATTGTTCGTAATTTTTAAAGTACATTCTGACCTATACATGGTGTAAACTAGAAACTTCAAACATTCCCAGAGTACGTTTCACTTCACCTGAATAAGTGCAATCATAAAATTCTAGCACTTATATATGCTAATACTAAATCTAAGAATGTTTTATTCTATTTATTGGTTGTACTGTTCGTAGCTATTTCAAAATGCACTATGCCTTCGTAAAAGAGCTATAAAACTAATTTCCTTAAATGGCCTCAAAATATCCATCTACAAAAATACTTGTAGTAACGGTTTAGTTAAATTTTGGTTATATTATTTGTTAATTTGTTATAAATATTATGTGTTAATGCTCACTTTTAAAAACGTAATAATATACATACATAGGTATTATATTATAAATATCTTCTAATAAACCATGTTTTTTATGTATTTATGTTATTTAAACACTTCTTAACAATAAATTAATAAATTGAATTTATATCGTTTATTTAATTAAATTATAATAAATATTGAACTTAATTATATTTCAACATTCAACAAACTCATCAATACTTCAAGGGTCACTTCATGCATAGATAATGGAAATAGTTCAACCACATTTGTATTATAAAATTTGTTATAATTATTGTAAACTATTTTCGGAATACATATTTATGACGTTTGCTCTTTAGGGAAATTAAAAGTTTAACTTTCTAATTATAGTAATAACAATAAATGAATAAAATAGTGACCGAATAAAACTACAAACAATTTTTATCTCAAATATATTTTTTAGTTATAGACAATTTTAAAACTTTAATTTTTGAGGAGTTTGTAGTTACACATTATTTAGCCAAAATTAACATTAATATCTATCGGTAGAAGCTCACTAAGCAGAAACTAGCGAAAAGTAAACAATCTGAGCTTAGGATGTGTCCATGTAAGAAATGTTTTAATAACCAGTCCAAGACTAGGATATGCACACAGTGTATGTGTAGAACAGACGTGGATAAAATTTCAGAAATAGTGCCTTTAGATAGTACATATTCTAGAATTAAAAAAACAATGTTTAAAATTTTATAATGAAACTTCTAGAAATTCATTTTTTAAGATGGACCCTAAAAACATTTAGTCTAATTTTCTTTCTTGCTCATCTTTTAAACCAAAAAAATTGACACGAAATAAATTTGGACTAAAAGTTATGAATAAATGGTTTAAAAAGTCTTCGATTAAATAAAACCAATACAAAAATAATTGTCACAATGAAAATGAAATTTTAAAACGTCAAGATGAATTTATTGTCCCGTGTATAATTTTCCATTGCTAGATTTTTATCTTAAGGGATATGTATTTTTATATCATTTTGTACCTTTATTAAACGCAATTTACAGTAATTATTTCAATTAAATGTAAATATTAGGATCACTAAAAAAAATGAAATTACTCTAATTAAGATTAGGAAATAGTAAAAAATAAAATGTTATGTGGTATGGGTGTGGACATTTTCACTCCAAATACAACACATATTGTCTATAAAAGTTGTTCTATAAATATTATTTTTATTAAATGACTTAATCCTGTTAGCACGGACTTATAATCACATTTTAACAAGATTTTACGGTCATCGTATATATTGAAATGACTTGTGGATCATGCTCACACAGATGTTATAGATTGTTTAATTTATTTATTATTCAGAAACGTAAAATAATTTAATTTAGAGCTTAGATATATACTGTAGTGGTTAATGAATTTGCCCACACACAGTGCTGGTGACATTAATACTGTCAGAGATTAATCTAGATTAGTATATTTCTCTATATATTTGCAAATGATTTAACCTTTTACTAAACATGACCTATTAAATACCGACATCACGTTTTGCAATGATATTAATCGTAGTGAAGTTAGTAACAGAAACTGTCAAGATAACCTTTACATTTTCTTTGACAGTGTTTACCTACTTCGAAACATATTCGAAAACTAAAACTAAAATTTCAACAAAATACCTATTTATATGATTGAATACTGAAAAAACTGTGTATTAATATTCTACTAACATTCTAACACACCAATCTACAACACCAGAGTCTACTAAATTATAACATTTGTTGCCATCTCCACCAAAAAATCTCAGTTATAAAACTGGTAAGGTTGTAATCATTGGCTCAAATGTTTTGATGGACAGCCAGACTCTACTAAAGTCTCCATTAATTCACTCTTGATGAAAATGGTTTCAATAACATATCTGATTATAACAAAATGAAGACATGATTCCATTTGACATCTTTCGTCGTACTATATTAGTACAAGATTTTAATTTTATAATATATAAATAGTTTAGTGAAAGTTATCTGATTGTTCAAAAATGGAAAATTTCCTCATATGACTGTTTTGAGGTAAGTTACAGCAAAAAAAAGGTACTTTTATAATAATCTACGCCTGTTGTCTTTGTCGTATTTTACAACCCATACTAGTGGGCCAAATTTATAAAATTTAAATCTATGCAAATTTCTTAAATCAGATAATTATACATTTGAATGTGCTATAAGGTGCCATTATACCGAGCCTAAAATGTACAATATTCCAAACAAAGCTTTTTAAATGTAGCCTCCAAGATCTCAACACAACGCACAGATTGTACCTCCCCAAATATCTCAATCTGGAAACTATCAATATAAAAAGTTTTTTTTTTAAAATCAGCTATCCGGTTTATATAAGAATTTAAAATTTAATTTCCCAAAGTATATGTATAACTATTTTAATTTTGTCTAATATACATGTGCCAAAACTTCTGGCTCTTTTATAACCCTCCGAATGTTCATACACTAAAAATCTATTTTCAAAACGTCATTTTTATTATAGTTTTCGGCTACAAATTGTGGAATTCAATGATTGCTCAAATAGGGTATAGTATATTCTTTCTTCCCTTTTATCTTTATCTTTTTATTTCTTCTTAATGTTATTTATTAATTGTTGTTTTGTATGTTATAGTGAATATTTTTATTCATTTATCATTTATAAGTTCATTGAGAAAACAGATGGTTAATGATTTCCTTCAGTTTTTTGTGTTGTAATTAAAAGGTACAAGTCATATACTGTTTTATTTTTAGTTATTGTGCAGCTAGTGTCAAAATTTTATTATACTTTGAGATTTATTCTATTTATACAATATTTTTCATAATTATTTATATTTTTCCTGATTTTAGATAACACAGTGTAAGTTTATGTTTTACTTTTTACTTGTTAAATAAATATTTGAGAGCATGGAAAGTAGAAATATCTATTTTGTCCATGGGTACAGTTGAAATGATTTCATAATCTCGACCCCACCCAAATAAAGACGACAAATCAAATCATGGTCTAGTATCCATCTTGTCTCAAGGGTTCAGTATCCATCCTGTCTCCAGAGTCAAACATCCATCCGGTCTGTAGAGTCAAGCATCCATCCGGTCTGCAGAGTCAAGCGTCCAATGGTCGTGTATTCACGGTCTAGCATGAATCCAGTCTCCAGGATCGTCCACCCCTATTGTCTTCAGGATCTTGTATTCACTATGTTTTCAAGAATTATCATTCCTTCAATCTACAGTGTCAAATATATTTATCCGACCTTAAAGGTTCAGCATACATCTACAGGATCCAATCCCACTCTCAACGTTCTGAATGTGTTCGGGCTCTAATGAGTTTTCATTGCCTAGCATCAATCTGAACTAAAGCGTCCAGCTTCCACCCAGTTTCCAGCGTTCATCATCCATAGAGTTTCCAATACAAGGTGTAATAATCTACCCTATCTCCAAGATCAATCATCCGTCTAGTTTCCCAGGTTTAGCAAACAACTAGTCCAATGGCCCGGCATCAATATAGGTTCCAGATATTTACATCCATTTTGTTTTCAAGTTGTAGCACTAAAACTGTCTCCACAATCAGCATTTCTCCAGTCTAATTGGTCTTGCATCTTTCTGATCACCATTTAACAGCAATCATATAATTTTTATGGTCAAAAATCCATTCAGTTTAGGGAATTCAGTAATAATACAGACTTCAGTTTATATTTAATTAATATTTTATTGCAGTACGATATTCAAATATAGTTTTTGCTTTAAAATGGACTCTGAAATTAATTAAATCATGTATCTCTGTAGATTTACTAAAAGTAATAAATACTGTGTTAATTATTGCTCTAGAACTAGGACAGACTATATGTCGCATATAGAATTAGTTAGAATGCGCATGTTTTAACCATTAATTCAGTTGCTTTAATGAAAGTTTTGTTTGTTCGACACTTGAGTAAACGAAATTACTATTCATAGGCTGTAACTAAAGAGTTGCATACGTTTTCATGCACTTTCTCACATATTTTCAATATATAACAACGAAAATTATAAAAAGCAATTTATTATGTTTGGGACATAAGATTGAAGGACTTTGTCAAATACATACGTATGGATGAAAATGCACAGGCAACAAATATGATGGTATACTTTGTTGTGATATTTCCATCATTATACTGTATAAAACTTAGTACACTTTAATTCAGGAATTCAAAACGCTTTTAAACCTCACAAAAATTATGAAATTAAATTTGAATAAGTGTTGGAACAGGAAAAGGGTAATGTTATTACCATGTCCTGCAATAACATTACGTGTGGTAATAATAATGTTCGTCACTTATTAATGTAAAATTATTATATAAAACTACGTGTGTATCTATCATATTGAACCACAATAATTGCCATGCTACACCTACAAAATATACACACAAATTGTAGTGCTTGAATATCTCTTACTCCAAATTCTACATTTGAAACTTTATTACATACATTACATTAGATTCCCTAAATTTCATAACATGTACACCGGCGATACTATCCATTAAGTCAACTCTAGTAGTGCCAGAAACTCTAAGTTGAAAAATCTTTTGAATTAAATTGGATATTTTAAAAATTAAATTAAAAGTTTTTTTTTAACAATAAACTATTAATATTTTGGGTACTAACCAGCAAAAATTAACCAACTATATTTGAAACTAATCAGGAAAACCCGACACACTAAGCCAGCTGTAGTGAGACTAAAACTTAAGTAACTAATCAACACGTAATACACAGGCCAAATGATTACACTCGGATTGTTATCTGAAAATTGGAAACCCTTATTACAAAACATGGGTTCAAACAAGCTGTCGAGTTTGAAGCGTAATTTCTACGTGTCTCAACACTGAGGAAAAAATCAAATAATTACCACACTGCATAAATTGTGTAATAACTTGGTTGTAACTAAGAGGTACAGTATAACTAACACACAGAACACAATTCTCATAAAAAAAACGCCCTAGTATTAGACGCGTTTCAACGACAAGGTCGTCCTCTTCAGTGATACACCAGCTACACCAACCAAACCACAACTACCACTGTCTTGTCGTTGAAACGCGTCTGATACTTGGGCGTATTTTTTTATGAGAATTGTGTTCTGTGTGTTTGTTATACTGTATAGTTTTTCTCATAAGTCAAGCTCAACATTTAATATAACTAAGAGGTGTTAACTCATTGGTAGGATCCAGTACTTTGCGAGTATAGAAAAGTCACTGAGATCTCGTCTCTCTGAGGGCTGCAAATATCAATTTAAAATATCGAACTTCTTTTCACTTGTAAAATTAAGCATTCCCGGTTTCTTAAATGTATAATAGTTAACATTTTCCCTTTACCAATCCATTTATTCTATGTTATAGCTAGCTGTATGATTTATTTCAATTGTCGCTTTGGGATGGTTAACGGCGAAACGTTCATCTAATGACGTTAACTTTTAAAACTACAGTATTATATTGTTTTCCTTAATATGAATTTTTATTAAGCACCAGCTGTTTTTAATTAAACATTTTAAATGGTCTATAAATAACAAATATATATATATATATATATATATATATATATATATATATATATATATATATAAGAAATAAATTATAATGTTGAAGTTTATTCTGACACTATTTTAATTATTTAATGTTATTCCTGTAATTAGAGCTTTAAACTTTAAATTTTCCCAGAGAGCAAATGTTATGGATTTATAGTTTGAAAAATATTTACATAAATAAAAATATGTTATAATGTAAATGGGAATACACTAACTACATTAATATCTGTTATTAACTGACCCATGAAATTAACGAATGGAAGAGTTGGCGACATATAATTAAGTATAATATATTTTAAGTGTCTTAAAAATGTTTATTATGAAGTGGTGTATCACGAGTTTACTTAAGCGAGTTCTCGTGGTTAGCGAGAACCACTACAAGTCTTTACAGCTATAGCATATTACCGTCGTGGTTAGCGAGAACCACTACAAGTCTTTACAGCTATAGCTTATTACCGTCGTGGTTAGCGAGAACCACTACAAGTCTTTATAGCTATAGCATATTACCGTCGTGGTTAGCGAGAACCACTACAAGTCTTTACAGCTATAGCTTATTACCGTCGTGGTTAGCGAGAACCACTACAAGTCTTTATAGCTATAGCATATTACCGTCGTGGTTAGCGAGAACCACTACAAGTCTTTACAGCTATAGCTTATTACCGTCGTGGTTAGCGAGAACCACTACAAGTCTTTATAGCTATAGCATATTACCGTCGTGGTTAGCGAGAACCACTACAAGTCTTTACAGCTCTAGCTTATTACCGTCGTGGTTAGCGAGAACCACTACAAGTCTTTACAGCTATAGCTTATTACCGTCGTGGTTAGCGAGAACCACTACAAGTCTTTATAGCCATAGCATATTACCGTCGTGGTTAGCGAGAACCACTACAAGTCTTTACAGCTCTAGCTTATTACCGTCGTGGTTAGCGAGAACCACTACAAGTCTTTACAGCTATAGCTTATTACCGTCGTGGTTAGCGAGAACCACTACAAGTCTTTACAGCTCTAGCTTATTACCGTCGTGGTTAGTGAGAACCACTACAAGTCTTTACAGCTCTAGCTTATTACCGTCGTGGTTAGCGAGAACCACTACAAGTCTTTACAGCTATAGCTTATTACCGTCGTGGTTAGCGAGAACCACTACAAGTCTTTATAGCTATAGCATATTACCGTCGTGGTTAGCGAGAACCACTACAAGTCTTTACAGCTCTAGCTTATTACCGTCGTGGTTAGTGAGAACCACTACAAGTCTTTACAGCTCTAGCTTATTACCGTCGTGGTTAGCGAGAACCACTACAAGTCTTTACAGCTATAGCTTATTACCGTCGTGGTTAGCGAGAACCACTACAAGTCTTTATAGCTATAGCATATTACCGTCGTGGTTAGCGAGAACCACTACAAGTCTTTACAGCTATAGCTTATTACCGTCGTGGTTAGCGAGAACCACTACAAGTCTTTATAGCTATAGCATATTACCGTCGTGGTTAGCGAGAACCACTACAAGTCTTTACAGCTATAGCTTATTACCGTCGTGGTTAGCGAGAACCACTACAAGTCTTTACAGCTATAGCATATTACCGTCGTGGTTAGCGAGAACCACTACAAGTCTTTACAGCTATAGCTTATTACCGTCGTGGTTAGCGAGAACCACTACAAGTCTTTACAGCTATAGATTATTACCGTCGTGGTTAGCGAGAACCACTACAAGTCTTTACAGCTCTAGCTTATTACAGTCGCGGTTAGCGAGAACCACTACAAGTCTTTACAGCTATAGCTTATTACCGTCGTGGTTAGCGAGAACCACTACAAGTCTTTACAGCTATAGCTTATTACCGTCGTGGTTAGCGAGAACCACTACAAGTCTTTACAGCTATAGCTTATTACCGTCGTGGTTAGCGAGAACCACTACAAGTCTTAACAGCTCTAGCTTATTACAGTCGCGGTTAGCGAGAACCACTACAAGTCTTTACAGCTATAGCTTATTACCGTCGTGGTTAGCGAGAACCACTACAAGTCTTTACAGCTATAGCTTATTACCGTCGTGGTTAGCGAGAACCACTACAAGTCTTTTCAGCTATAGCTTATTACCGTCGTGGTTAGCGAGAACCACTACAAGTCTTTACAGCTATAGCTTATTACCGTCGTGGTTAGCGAGAACCACTACAAGTCTTTACAGCTCTAGCTTATTACAGTCGCGGTTAGCGAGAACCATTACAAGTCTTTACAGCTCTAGCTTATTACAGTCGCGGTTAGCGAGAACCATTACAAGTCTTTACAGCTCTAGCTTATTACAGTCGCGGTTAGCGAGAACCACTACAAGTCTTTACAGCTCTAGCTTATTACCGTCGTGGTTAGCGAGAACCACTACAAGTCTTTACAGCTCTAGCTTATTACAGACGCGGTTAGCGAGAACCACTACAAGTCTTTACAGCTCTAGCTTATTACCGTCGTGGTTAGCGAGAACCACTACAAGTCTTTACAGCTCTAGCTTATTACCGTCGTGGTTAGCGAGAACCACAACAAGTCTTTACAGCTCTAGCTTATTACAGACGCGGTTAGCGAGAACCACTACAAGTCTTTACAGCTCTAGCTTATTACCGTCGTGGTTAGCGAGAACCACTACAAGTCTTTACAGCTCTAGCTTATTACAGACGCGGTTAGCGAGAACCACTACAAGTCTTTACAGCTCTAGCTTATTACCGTCGTGGTTAGCGAGAACCACTACAAGTCTTTACAGCTCTAGCTTATTACAGACGCGGTTAGCGAGAACCACTACAAGTCTTTACAGCTCTAGCTTATTACCGTCGTGGTTAGCGAGAACCACTACAAATCTTTACAGCTCTAGCTTATTACCGTCGTGGTTAGCGAGAACCACTACAAGTCTTTACAGCTCTAGCTTATTACAGACGCGGTTAGCGAGAACCACTACAAGTCTTTACAGCTCTAGCTTATTACCGTCGTGGTTAGCGAGAACCACTACAAGTCTTTACAGCTCTAGCTTATTACAGACGCGGTTAGCGAGAACCACTACAAGTCTTTACAGCTCTAGCTTATTACCGTCGTGGTTAGTGAGAACCACTACAAGTCTTTACAGCTCTAGCTTATTACAGACGCGGTTAGCGAGAACCACTACAAGTCTTTACAGCTCTAGCTTATTACCGTCGTGGTTAGCGAGAACCACTACAAGTCTTTACAGCTCTAGCTTATTACCGTCGTGGTTAGCGAGAACCACTACAAGTCTTTACAGCTCTAGCTTATTACCGTCGTGGTTAGCGAGAACCACTACAAGTCTTTACAGCTCTAGCTTATTACCGTCGTGGTTAGCGAGAACCACTACAAGTCTTTACAGCTATAGCTTATTACCGTCGCGGTTAGCGAGAACCACTACAAGTCTTTACAGCTCTAGCTTATTACCGTCGTGGTTAGCGAGAACCACTACAAGTCTTTACAGCTATAGCTTATTACAGACGCGGTTAGCGAGAACCACTACAAGTCTTTACAGCTCTAGCTTATTACCGTCGTGGTTAGTGAGAACCACTACAAGTCTTTACAGCTCTAGCTTATTACCGTCGTGGTTAGCGAGAACCACTACAAGTCTTTACAGCTCTAGCTTATTACCGTCGTGGTTAGTGAGAACCACTACAAGTCTTTACAGCTATAGCATATTACCGTCGTGGTTAGCGAGAACCACTACAAGTCTTTAAGGCTATAGCATATTAACGTCGTGGTTAGCGAGAACCACTACAAGTCTTTACAGCTATAGCTTATTACCGTCGTGGTTAGTGAGAAGCACTACAAGTCTTTACAGCTATAGCTTATTACCGTCGTGGTTAGTGAGAACCACTACAAGTCTTTACAGCTCTAGCTTATTACCGTCGTGGTTAGTGAGAACCACTACAAGTCTTTACAGCTATAGCTTATTACCGTCGTGGTTAGTGAGAACCACTACAAGTCTTTACAGCTCTAGCTTATTACCGTCGTGGTTAGTGAGAACCACTACAAGTCTTTACAGCTATAGCATATTACCGTCGTGGTTAGCGAGAACCACTACAAGTCTTTAAGGCTATAGCATATTAACGTCGTGGTTAGCGAGAACCACTACAAGTCTTTACAGCTATAGCTTATTACCGTCGCGGTTAGCGAGAAGCACTACAAGTCTTTACAGCTCTAGCTTATTACCGTCGTGGTTAGTGAGAAGCACTACAAGTCTTTACAGCTATAGCTTATTACCGTCGTGGTTAGTGAGAAGCACTACAAGTCTTTACAGCTATAGCATATTACCGTCGTGGTTAGTGAGAAGCACTACAAGTCTTTACAGCTATAGCATATTACCGTCGCGGTTAGCGAGAATCACTACAAGTCTTTACAGCTATAGCTTATTACCGTCGTGGTTAGTGAGAAGCACTACAAGTCTTTACAGCTCTAGCTTATTACCGTCGTGGTTAGTGAGAAGCACTACAAGTCTTTACAGCTATAGCATATTACCGTCGCGGTTAGCGAGAACCACTACAAGTCTTTACAGCTCTAGCTTATTACCGTCGTGGTTAGTGAGAAGCACTACAAGTCTTTACAGCTCTAGCTTATTACCGTCGTGGTTAGTGAGAAGCACTACAAGTCTTTACAGCTATAGCATATTACCGTCGTGGTTAGTGAGAAGCACTACAAGTCTTTACAGCTATAGCATATTACCGTCGCGGTTAGCGAGAATCACTACAAGTCTTTACAGCTATAGCTTATTACCGTCGTGGTTAGTGAGAAGCACTACAAGTCTTTACAGCTATAGCTTATTACCGTCGTGGTTAGTGAGAAGCACTACAAGTCTTTACAGCTATAGCATATTACCGTCGCGGTTAGCGAGAACCACTACAAGTCTTTACAGCTATAGCTTATTACCGTCGTGGTTAGTGAGAAGCACTACAAGTCTTTACAGCTATAGCATATTACCGTCGCGGTTAGCGAGAACCACTACAAGTATTTACAGCTATAGCATATTACCGTCGCGGTTAGCGAGAACCACTACAAGTCTTTACAGCTCTAGCTTATTACCGTCGTGGTTAGTGAGAAGCACTACAAGTCTTTACAGCTATAGCATATTACCGTCGCGGTTAGCGAGAACCACTACAAGTCTTTACAGCTATAGCTTATTACCGTCGTGGGTAGTGAGAACCACTACAAGTCTTTACAGCTCTAGCTTATTACCGTCGTGGTTAGTGAGAAGCACTACAAGTCTTTACAGCTATAGCATATTACCGTCGCGGTTAGCGAGAACCACTACAAGTCTTTACAGCTATAGCTTATTACCGTCGTGGTTAGTGAGAAGCACTACAAGTCTTTACAGCTATAGCATATTACCGTCGCGGTTAGCGAGAACCAATACAAGTCTTTACAGCTATAGCTTATTACCGCCGTGGTTAGTGAGAAGCACTACAAGTCTTTACAGCTATAGCATATTACCGTCGCGGTTAGCGAGAACCACTACAAGTTTTTACAGCTATAGCATATTACCGTCGCGGTTAGTGAGAAGCACTACAAGTCTTTACAGCTCTAGCTTATTACCGTCGTGGTTAGCGAGAACCACTACAAGTCTTTACAGCTCTAGCTTATTACAGACGTGGTTAGTGAGAACCACTACAAGTCTTTACAGCTCTAGCTTATTACAGACGCGGTTAGCGAGAACCACTACAAGTCTTTACAGCTATAGCATATTACAGACGTGGTTAGCGAGAACCACTACACGTCTTTACAGCTCTAGCTTATTACAGACGTGGTTAGCGAGAACCACTACAAGTCTTTACAGCTATAGCATATTACTGTCGTTGTTAGCGAGAACCACTACAAGTCTTTACAGCTATAGTTTATTACCGTCGTAGGTAGTGATAACCACTACAAATCATATTCTTATAAAACCAAATTGATTTTATATTTTTCGCTTTTGAATTGCTGAATGTATATATCTAGATAAATACCTTATATTAGTAGTCAGAGCAATTCTTGTTATTGTATATCACTACAGCTGTTTCGCCACACACGGACATTTTTAATGTAAAATTTAACGAAGAGCTAGCCTCCGAATATTTTAAAACAATGTTTTTAGTGTCGTATATGTTCAGTGTCGTGTTTATGTGTTTTATTTAAGTGTCCTGCACCTGACGAAGCCGACTGTGATCGGCGAAACAGCTGTAGTGATATACAATAACAAGAATTGCTCTGACTACTAATATAAGGTATTTATCTAGATATACACTACAAATCTTTATAGCTATAGCTTATTACCGTCGTGGGTAGTGAGAACCACTACAAGTTTTTACAGCTATAGCTTATTACCATCGTGATTAGCGAGAACCACTACAAGTGTTTACAGCTATAGTTTATTACCGTCGTGGGTAGTGATAACCGCTACAAGTTTTTACAGCTATGGATTATTACCCGTGGGTAGTAAGAACCACTACAACTGAACAATTGCCGGGAGAGCATTTGTAAGCCGATGGCATAGAGGTTTTGTTTGATTGTTACTAGGTGTTGTCAGGAGGCACTTTCGTTCAACCAAGCACATTTGTGATGGATGACAAGTAGGTTATCTTTATCACGCCCACTACATTATTTTGGAGATAGGAAGCTAATACAACTTGAGGTGAACTAAGTTTTAAATTATCTGCTTTCTAAAATGAAGTACAAGTTTGTAGGTGATTGTATTTATGCTCTAATAATGCAAATTAGATTATTAGAATAAATAAAATTAGTAATAAAAAAAAGAATATTTGAATGCAATATGACAGATCATTAATATTTAAGTGAGTTTAATGTTTTACAAAGTTAATTTTATATTATTGGTTTCAAGAATTTTAAAGGCTTGGTTATTTTTACTCCATATTTATAAAACAAAACTGTACTGTAACAAAGGCGGTAATTTTGTACTGTAACTCACAATTGATCTTTCAGTTTACAGAGGAACACAAATAAAGCAATGCAAACAATTTAATATATTTGTATTATGCAAATTTTAATATAACGAATATAAATTCCATACTTTCAAAACTTTCCTTATTATAAGAGTATATAATATATTACAAAGAGTGTTTTTTTGCTTTAATCTTATCTGAAACCTTTGCTGAACTAAACACAACTTTACCAAAGCTTCATAGAGAAAATTCATTAATTTTCTGTGCAACAAAGTGCAGTCAGACAGAAAAGCGATAGATAATCAGCGAGAGAGAGAGAGAGAGAGAGAGAGAGAGAGAGAGAGAGAGAGAGAGAGAGAGAGAGAGAGAGAGAGAGAGAGGGAGAGCGATTTACATTCTAAATTTTAGGAATCGTTGGGCCGTTAGGTCTATATTATTAGAACGTGGTAATAAACTATAATTTTGTATTTCCTATTTCCTAATCCCCCCCCCCTGTGTTTTATTTCTGTTACCGGTAGTTCATCGGTATCGCAAACAAATTACTGAGAGAGAGAGTAAGAGAGAGAGAGAGGGGGGAGAGAGAGAGAGAGAGAGAGATAATGAGAGAGAGAGAGAGAGAGAGAGAGAGAGAGAGAGAGAGAGAGAGAGAGAGAGAGAGAGAGAGAGAGAGAGAGAGAGAGAGAGAGAGAGAGAGAGAGAGAGAGAGAGAGAGAGAGAGAGAGAGAGAGAGAGAGAGAGAGAGAGAGAGGGAAGAGAGGGGGGGAGAGAGAGGGAGAGAGAGAGAGGGGGAGAGGGACAGGGAGAGAGAGAGAATCAGATATGACGTGTTTTATTCAGTAAGTACAAATATTATTCCCTGTAGGCATTTCGTCTGTATATGTGTTTTGTTACACAATTACGGTCAAACGACAATTAAAGATCTTATGCAATTTAGAATGAGATTTTGTGTATCTACTACGATTGATATAATATGTACTAGGATTTTGGGTAATAGGCCCTAGGTACTAGATATTGTCTTATCTTTATGTTGACTTCTCCACACATATTTACTGTTCGGTTTCAACCACTTTCTATACGGCTTCTTCTGTCGTTCCCTGTTATTTTATATTTGTAATTTAAAATGTAATTGCTGAAAACTCAACAAAAATTTAAATCGCTGAAAATGTTACGTTTCAAATAGAGTAAAATATAAAATGTAGTCTTTTCCTATGAATTGGTTCACCAGCCATAAATTTACATTTGTGGTATGGGTAAGATAAGGCAGTCACCATTCCATGGTTTATATAAATCTATATTAATAACTATCTAATCATAATAACTTATACTGTGATTTCAATAGTGGTAAATCACATGAATAATAATTGAGAAACAAGCCTTTTATAAGCTTTTAACTTTCATTATTTTATTAAGCTGTATTTTATTAAAGTTTATAGTGTAGCAAAGACTAGTTTATTTAGTAGTTTTTACTTTTACTTCCTGATGTTACTTATTCAGGTATTTTGTTGTTTGTTACATTGGGTTCTATGCGGTAACCAAATATATGTTACAAAAATCGTATATTTAAAGTTATAAAATTTAAATTTTAACAGTTTTGTAATACGAATTAGTCAAATAATATTGCAATGAAATGAATAAATTATCACAAATAATTAAACATTACTGTTATTATATTGGTTGATAATGCAAAACTGAAGGTACAATTAACTTTTAATCATATCGAACAATAAACTTCATTTTGTCCTCTGCCGCTGTACGGAAACTTCTCACAACTTTGCATTATTCATGTTATAAATCCGGAGATATCTTAACTCCTGTAACACAGTAGACAAAATGTTCCTGATTTGAGACAAAATCCCAAATATGTATAACTTGTCTTCTGCATTATACATGAAAGACAACAATGCAGATGTACTCACCAAAGTTGTTTTATTTTCATAAACATTGACTGACATAGAAGAAGGGATTTTTTTCAAACATCCAACCTGTCAGAATACACAAATTTTAAATTGATAATATTTATATAAGCACAGAATGAAACATCCCGTATTAAGCAGTTGCAAACAGTTTTCAATTCACACTTTTGCAACTTTTATCTCATAAATCTTGTACAAAGTGTCATTTTGTTTGTATTATCTATTTACGAAATGTTACTTTTGAGACTAAAGTAATATCTGTATTTATTTCAAATTTTTCTTGAGACATTGTTATAAATAAATGTTACCAGTAACAAAACAAATAAACAGGTAAAAGTCGTAGTTATTTTATAATTTGTAAGAATTATAAAATGTACTTTTCTTTACAATTGTCAGTTTATATAATAATAATAATAATGATAATCATTTTATTTTATTTCTTATGTGCAAGATTATACACTATAACAAATACAAAATTCACAATAAAACATACCACAACAAATAAAAATATAATACAATACCCTAAATATCTTATTTAACAGAAAATAAAATTAAAAAAAAGTGACAGAAACAAAATTGCACAAGAGAAATGTAGGAGGTCCTAAGGAAAGCCTATATTGGACCCTCCATCATAATAGAAAATATTTAACAAGCAGAAATTTAAGATATCCTTATACTAAAAACAAATATTCTTCGAAGTAATTGTGATTAGTTATCACACACATAAAACAATATCAAAAAAATTATCATACATAAACTAACTTCACAGTCTGAAGCAAGAAAAAGGAAAATAAGAGGCTAGTAAAAGATTATAACTTTGTAAGGCACAAGAGACACAATAAACTAAACTTCATCTACTACATCCACACACACATCACAATATACATATGCTAAAACCAATTATCTAATTTATCTATAAATAAAAATCTCTTCAACAGTTTAAAAAACATTTTTAAAGATTTCATTTCCCTGATAAATAAACATTAATTATAAGATTAAAACAAAGATATCATTAATGCTTCTATACTATTTTCAAGGTAATATAACATAAAGGAGTGCATTTTTCTACTTTGTTAACTCTGTTATGAGTGCACACTTAGCTTGAAAAAAACTTTCAATAAGTATATTATATAAGTTGTTTATTTTTGTATTACACTAAGTAATACAAATTTATTTCCCTTTCTAGACACCTCTATTTTAGTTTATAACTTTTAATAATAAAGGTAAAATTATTCTTACAATCTTATGGAAAATTTAATCATGGATTGAAAGAAACACACAACCAAAACAAATACTGTTTTTAAATCTAGTCGACATTGCAATGATAAAGTTGCTACATATACATAAATAAATTTAACACTGAATTACAAGAGACATGACCATTTTTTCATGCATCCAATAGTGTGGTAATAAAAACCATACCATTAAATTCAATATTCTTTAAAATTTCTCTTTTCATGCCTAACACAGAAACCTAAAATTAAATGAAACATCCGGATTCGAACAACAGCTTTTATAGTCGCTAGAAAATCGTTCGTAACCATTTCCTTATATACTTATATTCATGGTATGATAATAATTCCATGTCACTTCCAAAACATCTCATATTGGATAGATTCATAATCGGGTATCTAATTTAATATATTACTTCATACCAAAATCAACAAATAAAACCAAAACAATACAAAATACAATCCCAACTATCTTATATAAATTCTTTCAATACCATTTGTTTTAGAATTTAAATTAGGAATTATAGTTAAGTTGGTTTAAAACCCCTTGGTACCTTGATTACACCCTACGGATAGTTTACCAAGTTTATTGCCTCAATATCCTTTAATAGTCCACTATCGTGAGAGAGTTCAGAACTAAATTGAACTCCATACATTTATAGTAATAATTATTATTTATTTATTGTTGTTGAACAATTGCTTGTAATAGAGATTATTTGATTAGGGCGATTAATAAATACTTCTTAATAAGGGAACGTCATTTCGATACGAATAAGAAAAAAGTAAAAAAAACAATCAACTGCATACTTTTATGTACTACAATAAATTGCCTTTAGAGATGAATAAGGTAAAGTTTTAATAAAATGTAATGTTAAGCATAAATCCAGTTCTCTGTGGGCTTGGTAAAGTTTGAGGAAATCCCGTGCAGTTTATAAAATTATCCGAGATTTATTACAGCTTAACAAATCTTATTACTCTTTAAAAACTTGTAAGCTACGTAAACTTAGTAACTTTTACTGTGCTATGAAGTGCGGTTTCTCATTATTGTTATATTTTATGCGAACACTTTCCAATTTTTTATTACAATAGACTACTTTACGAGAATCCGTATCATCTTTGTTTTCAAATAATAAAAACAAAACATGAATAACATATAATATTTACAAACCATTATTATCTTATTAGACAGTACAATTATGACAAAGATTAACGCTGCCGTCTGAAATCGTATAACAATAATTTCTTTCGAAATCTAAAGAAAAACTGATGTGATATAAAATCTGGCCATAAACATACAAAGTCTTATTTGTACAAAATACAAATTTTAAAACATTGACAAACCCAAACGATATTTATATTTGAATATGTAAAAAAAACAGTACTCAAAGCTCTCTTGGGAGGTTCACCAATAGTGTGTACATCATGCACACCTTTCGTAATGTATTTTGGTTTTTTACAACTGATAAATTATATTTTCTTATAGATTATTCATTGTATTTTACTTGTTTGGTTTTGTTTTAAAAAGAAATTATCTCATAAGTAGGCCGATGGTTTTTGGTTCGGTTTTCTGAATTTTTAATGGTAAGACCTACTTTGTCATATCTGTTCAGGTTTTGAATTTCTAAAAATTGTATAAAGGAGTTGAACACCATATTAAGCCATTCATTACAATTATCGCCCACGTTTGGGCCACCTTGCGTGTCACGGCTACAATATGGTTGAGGGCTTGGTGGCAAATCGACAAAGGGTGATGGAGGCGACAAAATTACATCCGGAAAGTCAACAATCTCAGGTGTTCTAGGGGGTGACGGTAAATTGTTAGTTTCTACATTCTCTCCAAACTTAACCCCCTCTACAGGATCTGTCATATATAAATCAATAAGATCGAAAAGTGAAATGCCATTTTGCTAGTTAAAATCTTAAGTATATCTACAACTACAAATTAAATATTAAAAGTTGTTATAATAAAATTACATAAATTATATTCACACTAACACTAAACTCAATACACTTAACATTGAAAGCTGTTTAAATTGGTTTAAAAAAATAACTTTTAACAATTGAACAACCTAACATAACTTTTAAAATAACCCTAACTTCGCATAAAAAATAATCAAATTCGCTCGCACGTTGACACACATAAATACCAGATTAGACTGATAATATGTTTTGGAATTTAGGGGATGTTATGTGAACGCTTATCTATACCGTTTTGGTCTTTAGAGGTTCTTAGACATTCAAAACAAAGGTTACAAGTCGATGTCCTGTTTGTCTAGAAGTAATCAGACGACTAAATTTGAATCCCTTTTCGTGCTTTCTATTTGTTCTACACAATATATTTATTATTGTTATGTAGTATTGGGTGAGATCCCTCTCTTTTCTCTCTTGACCAACTTTTGTTCTTTCTGGGATTTATTAAAATATATGAAGTTAGTTACAATTATTATTGAAATATAACTTGGGTATGTTGTACAAAATATTTATTATTTTAATATAATATTGGGTGAGCTCTTTTTTCTTTCTTGACCAACTTTTGTTCTTTCTGGGATTTATTAAATGATATGAAGTTAGTTACAATGATAATAGAAATATAACTTGGCTACGTTTCACAAAAAAATTAATAATATTACGTAATATTGGGTGAGATCCCTCTCTTTTCCCTCTTCACCAACTTTTGTTCTTTCCCTATCCTGATATATGACTTAATTTTGTTTCGCAAAATATTTATTTAAAATGACAAGTGTGACGTCAGAGACGATGAACTCTGGTTGGACTTTACCCCATTGTGCGACTTCCCTAGCCTTACTGGATGTTAATAATTAGTTAACTAATGTCAGTTACCTTATGGTGAAGCTGTTAAACAATCCTTGTTTTGATGTAGTTTTTTGTATTTTTTAAATATTTTTGAAAATACAAAAAGGACATCAAAACAAGGATTGTTCGACAACTTCACCATAAGGTAATTGACATTAGTTAACTATCAAGCTACTAAGAAAGATTACAACTTATTTGAACTTTACATATTCTTTATTTGTTATTAAACAACTAGCCTATTTATTTATTTAAGCAACTAATATTGATATTCTTTATTTGGATACAAACTCTGTACTCCTTATCTCTTATGTTTGTTTACATAGAGGCATCAACAACATCTTCAAAGTCGTGAATCTCTTATCTTTGACCTCCTTATCTTTGTTTACTTAATGCTACGGTGAACTCCTACTATATGTACATTTCTACAGTTACCCTAGAAGCATGATTTGGCTCATACTTGAACCAGATAAAATTTGTCGAAAGAAAGAACAAAAAAACTGTTTTAATTGATGCAGTTCAAATATAAAATTAAATTTCTACTGACAAAACAGCTTTATTCAAGTTTGTGAATTATTTTAAATTATTTTGAAATGTAAGATGATCTCCAAATTAAACCTTAAATGTAATATTCATATGCATGTGGCTTAAGAGATATGCTCTGAATAAAGTTGCATTATTCTTCTTGCTTGTTAAAACAAAACTTAGCAACAGACTCGAACAAGCAAAAGCTATGCTCTAATAACCTTTTTACTCAAGGTTTCATATGCAAAACAATTTAATTAACACAGATTAGTAATTTTAAAAACTGTCCAATAAAAATATTCAGTACTGGACTGATTTAAATTTTATAACAAGCTGGTTTATTTTTGTAAAACTAGTTGCTGAATATAATATTTAAAGTAAATGAACTTTCACAAGATCACAAAAAATTTAAATGTTCTAATCTATTGACACATATGACATGAAATAAAAATATGTTAACAATTTAATAATTCATCTGAAAACAATAATATATGCAATGAGATATGAAATTAGGTTACCTGGACAAGCCTAGAATGTTAGACTTGAAGTTATTCTAATAAGCTCTTGTCACTAACTCAAACACACATGGTTCACTAAAACTTTAAAACTATTTTAAAGGTTGAAGTTATCATCAAGAAACTGTTAATATATTATGAAGTAGTTTCATAGTCTGAGTTAGGAAATCCACATGTTACTAAGTTAATCAGCTGTTGCCTAGCGCAAGAGTCTAGTTCTGCTTAGTGCTTGTGTGTAAGTGTAGATAGGCATGTACTGCGCAAGAGCAGTGTATTTATTTATATTTTAAGACGCTAGACGTTGTTGATGTCTGCAGTTTGATTCAATTTTGACCACGATGGCAGATTAAACATTTTTACCGGTTATTGTTAATTGTTTCCTTTAATCGCTACAATGTATATAGTATCAATTTTAATTTATTTAAAAGTAATATCGGTTACTAGATAAGGATATCATTATAGATACAGATAATACCTTTTTTAAATCTTTAATGAAAGAAGTACCAAGTCCAATCCTGTATATCTTATACATTCGAGATGAAGCCCAAGGTTGAAGGATTAGATATAATAACATTAGCTAATGCAAAATTGTGTTTCGTTCATTTGTTTATTGAAGTTAAACAAGTGTAGCTCATTACAGTTGAATAGTTAGTGTTGCAGCAATATTTGGAACAAGCTATAGTTATTTCAACAAGGTAAACAAGCAGTTATATCAACTTTCCAACAAGCAGTTATAGGCTAAACCAATATTTAGAGTAAAAAATGGTGATAAAAAATAATAAAAGAGATAAATTAATTATTTATAAGCGTAATTCGTTCTGTAAAAAATAAAAATATGACCAGTTCAGTTATTTTGTTTTGATGTTGTTTCGTCAATATTGTATTTCTCATTCGTCACTTATTATTAATCTTGATGGTTACAACTTAGTATCACAATCTACCAAACTAACAAAGATAATATAAAATTTGTGTTACCCTCAGCCCCATTCATCCAGTAATGCTCGAATGTATTCCAGGTTAAACATAATAAAATATAGGACGAAGTACAAACTTCGGATGGTCTCAAATTGATTACCTATTTTTTTATTAAAAGTAGAGGGGAGGGGGAAGAACTGTTTTCCTACTTCGTATAATTGCGAACTTTTAACTTCATCGCTAAAGTATAAGAGTTGTTCGTTACCAGTTTATATTCAACCTAAGGTAATAAATAAACAGACTTATAACTTCATCTTAAAGTTCATCCTTAAAGCATGACATGTAAGCCTACCAGTGAACTGTAATAATATCTTCTGCAATTATATTGTTTTATTTTAATATTATTAATTTGTTCATGGAGGAGTAATACAAAAATATTCATTTACAACGAAGATAAAGCCTTAAAAACCAGTGGTCGAACGCAACAAGAGTTACTAAAATTATAATGTTCATACAATTTATAAAAAAGTTATTTATCTACAATATTTATACGGTGATTAAAAGCACAATAAAAATAAAACATGAATGAATAATGTATGAGGCGAGAAATAAACATTTGTTTAATTGTAGCTTATCCTTTCTCTTAAAATTGTTGTGATATCACAGGAATTATACCATGAATAATGTATGAACACGGCTTAGAGATACATTGGAGAGAGGAAGGAGAGAGAGAGAGAGAGGGAGGGAGAGAGAGAGAGAGAGAGAGAGAGAGAGAGAGAGAGAGAGAGAGAGAGAGAGAGAGAGAGAGAGAGAGAGAGAGAGAGAGAGAGAGAGAGAGAGAGAGAGAGAGAGAGAGAGACTGAGGAATAGGTTGAGAAAAGAAGAGAGGAAAGAAATAATAGAGGAAGGGGAGAATGGGAGAGAGGAAAGGGTCAGTGATAGAGTGGGGTGATGTTTTAGGTTATGAAAATGAGACAAGAGATGAAACATATTCTCCTTTTATATATTTTCATTTACGGGAATGATTGTAATTGTCCATATGAACAATGCTTTCACTATAAAAATTAATTAATATTAAAATCTATAGCTGATATAACAGTGTTTAATTTTTAGTGTAATATTTACTGGCACTTTTGTCAAAATCCTACAATTCAATCTGAAATTTCATATTACAAAACAATGAATTTCATCAAAAATTATAGTTTTCATAAATACATAAAATTGTGCCCATTGCAAATGGAACTTTCACAATTGAAACCACAATTGATCCAATCCATTAAATGGATGTCGAACTGAAATTTGTTTTCACTTCATTTGGCTTCCGCCCGCCGGGAACAATGCCAAATGTCCTGTCAACTACTGTAATTAATTTATTGTTTGGGATTTTCAGTCGAAACAGATCTCTTACCAGTACAAGATTAGATGTCTCAATTCAAATACAAACTATTACATTTGTTGTACTTTAAAGTTTACTAACACCAAGTTCTTTATTTATTTTTAAATAGGCATATTTATATTTAACAGAAATGAATTGATAAGACAATAATAGAGAAAGTGATTTGATAGGTCTTGATTTTGGATCACGATTTATAAAGAACTAATAAAAAAAATTATCTATTTTTAACCCTAGCGTATTTCGATTCCGACAAATTTAAAACAACCTGTACTGTCCTGTTATCACAGATTGTTGAGGATTATATTAAAAAATCCTAGCTCCTTATAGCAACGCTGACAATAGAGACGTTATTATTCTTAATTCATATTCTCCATTCATATTCTCCATTCAGAGTTTCATATATTGTGATTACGGGTATTACAATCCCAAGCGACCAAACTTCATTTACAAATTTATTCGTCTAGTCTAGCGTTAGACCTTTCTCTTTAATCTTCCATACAGGTCTAAATTTACCAAATATTTTACTATTTCCATTCTAACACCAATAGAATATTTGAGAGCAGGGAGTCATTATTACATTTCTGTTTTCCTTTTCTTTTTCTTTTTTTTCAAGGAGATAATAGTCATGAGGTTTGTGGCCACTAAACACCATCCCACCTCAAAAATATAATTGATGTATGGATATTTTTGCACGAAATCAAAATAATATTTTGTTACAACGTCCATTTATAACCGTGATATATTTAGAATATATGTATATTTTATAATTACCATGTATTATTTTTTTTTGTTCAATTTTTTTTTCAGAAGTTTTTACAATAATAAAAAAAAACTAATAAATTCCATTTGGGTTAAGATTGTTACTACGTGTCTAATTCATCTTATATTGTTAATATTAATTGTTTTGATATATTATTACAATTTGTGTAAATAATGTAGAAAAATATAACAAATAATATATCCTAAACTTCTCTTTACCTGACGACTTTCTGTCTTTTAATTACTGATTTATTACACTTAACAGTTGTTTGCATAACGGTTGAAAACATAAACATATATATATATTTCACTCGTATATATTCTACAAAATATCTATTTTGGACTGTAGCGATGAAAGTCTACCCTTGGCTTAGTGACCCTCCTCCCTTCTCTCCTAAAAAAAAACTCTTAAACTTGTGTGACTATAATTTATAGTAAACTAAAATGGGAGAGCTTGATATACGAAATAACACAACAATGCTTTCAGGTCCTTCAAACTAAAAAAAATATCCCACAAACAAATCACCCTTTTCTATTTATTTAGAAGACAAAACGTGTTTCAATTTTATGTATTGTAACTCCGTAGCGTACGACAATAACATATTTTATCTAAACTTTCTCAACCTTCATAAGAAAACTTATTCCATTGTTCCATGGCTTTACTTTGTGACACTAAACTCTGTAAATCCATGCCTGTAAGGTGTAAGACAAATCCTGTCCTTATATAAAACCAAACATACAATTTATTTCCATTCTTCTGGATTCTTCATCTTCTGTACAGATTACGTAATACAGTATTTTTTTTTTTTTTTTCGTTTTCATACAGCGCAAAAAAGCGTTTATTTTGCAAACATATACAATAATTTGGGATTAAGAGTTTTCCAGCAATGCTGAATTCAATTCTTATTAATTTGTATCAACTGATATGATGTATGATTATTTAATTTTATGTCAGCAATTATATATATATAAATGACATTAATAGTATTATGACATTAAGTAGAATAGTTTTGATAGAAGAACTCTGTAAAACATCAATCTTTCTATTCATATTTATCAACTTAGTTATGTTCAATTTTTTTGCTCTTGAAGTGTGGAATTCATTTTAGAATAAACATTCCTTTAAATATTACATAGAACTAAATCTACCGGAGAAAGATCATAAAATCTAGTAGCCCTTGGAGATAGATTTTGACGAAAAATTAGTTTGAGTTATTCATTCACGCTTTATAAATATGTGCATCTTAGTGAATTTACCACAATGTTGAAGCACCGGTCGGTAACAAATTCTGATTTCTAAAACTAGAATTGCAGAGTCGGGAATTCTATGTACTGTACCAATAACATGTAATTATACTCCACCTTGTGGATTTGACCCAGAAGTAAACTATTTGACCACGGATTTAACTTTTTTAAATATACTTAAAACTAAGTGTAAAAAAAACAGTTGAATTTATATTCAAGTAAATAAACGAACGTATTTTACAATGAAAAGTATAAACAACTATTAGAGAAAATCAGAAAAATAAAGGATATAACGTTGCATTATTACGTTTAGATTAATTACTTTGCTACTAAAAAAGTATTTGAGCAGAGTTTATTGTATTTATCCATCTAAGAATAATTGTGTAATAAAATACGTATATACATTCTAGGTGTGGTTGTATGTAAACATAAGATTTATGTAATACTATATTATAGAACCGATTTCAAAATATAATATTAAAAATTTAACAATTTATTGAAGGAATACATTCTCTACTGTAAGTTCAGAAAATGTTTCAGAACTAAACATGTTTTGTACAAGAGTAGAACAATTATTTATATATCACTTTTTTCCATCCAAATAAATACAAAATATGTTTATTTACATGACTTATCATAGTATAAGTATTAAAAAATCACAAAATAAATTCAAATACAGGTTTCACATATGTAGTTTGTTGTTGAAATGATGATTATTAACATGAGTTGTATTCCATAAATACTTATTAGGCTACTATAATATATTAGGTTCAAGTGACACTATGTAGTAGATGCACAGAATTTTGTTGAATAACGTAGTCTTGGAAACTACTGCACATTCGTTGAACAAGTGCTTTGTGGTTGCTAATATTATTAAATATATTAGTGACATAACATTCATTTAACATTGTTTGGTAAAAAGATTATGCCGTTGTCAAATCCCCAGTAGAAGAAATACATGAGATAAAGACAGTTGATATTGAAAACTAAATTTGATCAATCCTTGACGACGACTTTTCAATAAACGCCAAGTAGATTAAGTTTCGAACGGTCGTGCGTTAAGGATGCATCATTTTGTTGTAAAAATGCATCGTCATCATCACACTGTAGTCTAATCTGAGAAAAAATTCTCCAGTTTATCCTTGTAGACATCATCTGTGATAATAACATTGACAAAAACTTTGAATAATCCATTACAGTAGTGAACATTAGTACGGCTTCATCAATTGCTATTCAATCATCATCTTCCTTAATAGTTAACACAATTGTGACATTGTTGTTTTATTTGTTAACTTTGGATGTCATAAGTAATAATATTAGTTTATCGATACTGTGATACGTATCGAGTTTGTTCAACCGTTTCGCGATTGATCGTAGTCTCAAACACTGCACACAAGACATGAAAAACGTTAATTACAAAACATATTAAAAGTGATGTTGTCTTCTTCACTTAGGAAGGGATTATTCATAAACTTTCACCTAATATAATAAATTGATTAAAATAACTTTGCCAATTCCTAGCCAGTTACATTCGCCATACGTTACATTCAATTTTTTTAAAATCAAAATAACGAAGGATAGGACAAAAAATAATGATTTCTAGAACTTGAATAACATCATGACTGGAAGAGAACAAGAATTCATCAACACAGACCTGATAGGACGTACGAAAGAGAGTCTAACTAAAGGCTATAAGAAAAAAGTTCGAAATCAAACCGAAGTCCCAAGGGATTGCCACACTCATTATATTGAGTCTCTGAGGGTTCCGCGGGTAAGAAATATTTGCATTGTGGGAGGTGAGGATTCGGAGGAGCTAAACAAAGATAAGTGGATCCATAGTAAAAAAGAGTAAAACTAATTGCTTGTATCTTGTTTTATTATTTTGCTTTTAAGGGATAGTCTGTGATAAATATCTTATTTTATAAAACCCAACTTTTGTTTTTCAGTTTGTTAACCTATAACTAAAGAACCGGCGATCTCACGCATTTTTTAAAGATAGGTACGCTATGTGGTCAGGTTTATTTTATAGGTTGATTAACTTTGACCAACAAGCTATAACAACATATGTATCCAAATGTAATATGAAAAACAACATTTTCCATATATTTCTTGTTTTTTAAATAAATGTTCACTGATACAAGTTTTGTCTGTGACAGATTCGATAAGTAAGTGCAGTAGTTAACAGTTATCTTTTTTGTTACTGAAAAAAAGGGAAAAAATATTGGTTGATATATTTTACTAATTTTCTGAATTTTTAATGACGAAATTGATATATGACTTCGACGTTAATTAAAACTGAAAATTTTTTTTGAAATACTTTCGGTAATTTCTGAGCTATAAGCTTTTTTCAATTTGAAAATAGGAAATCCAGACTTTAAAGGTATATAACGAATTGTCTTACATTCTCAGCAACAAAAATGATAAAAGTGGTATAAGATTTAAACGTTAATTTTAACTTCCTCGATAGGCTACTATTAAGCGAGTTTAAACTAAATCATTACCATATGGAAGAAATATGTTACTTTAATAATTTCTACATGTAGAGTAGAGGAAATTTAAGAAAAAGTAAAGTAAAAAATAGAGAGTTTCTGAGTTAGAGTGAACAACAGATTGTTCCAAAAATAAAGGAAAACAAAATATTTCAAGGTTAAACAAACATACGTCTCAATATTGTAGCAAATCTTGTGTATCTTTTTATTAGGTTGGATATTTTCTTCGGAAACTCAAATCTCAGCTTATCTACAAAATACAGTAGAATATTGATGGAGTTTAAGATATTGTTTTTCCTCCCCTTCTGAAGCACCCGTGTGGATTTGGTTAACATATTACATAACAGGATTTGTTGAACAGAAGAGAAACTCTACAAGAATTTATAACTTTGGATATCATGAGAGGATAAATAATAAGATAAACTATGAACCTCTTATGTTGCATTTTCGTTCATTAGATGAAATGGAAAAATTGATTAGTTAGTCTATATAATATACATTTGTTAGGTGATAAATTTTACTTTAAATTATTTAATACTCATATTATCATATTGTTTTTAAAACTACAAATTATACACAAGATACTTTAATGTATAATAAGATGAAAATAATGAATTACAAGTTAAGTTTCTTCAATAATTGCAGGATAATAAATTATAAATGCTTTGTTTTTATCAATCTGTGCAATTTAATATCGTAGTTTTAAACACTACATTGCTGTCTCACCTTACACGACCGGCTTCTTCAGATGTAAATCTATTGCTAAAACTAAAAACAATTCACTGTGCACAACATATAACACACAATATAATGCATTTCATAAACCACTACTCAACAGTAATACAAATTTAGAAAAGATGTCCCCGTATAGTTATGTTCTCCGTACGGCTCTGTTTTAGGAGATAACCCTGGGTTTTGGTATAAAATATATTTACGATAAACATTTTTGTTTTTATTATTTACATTTGCATTTGATTGTTTATTTTTAATGACTATTTATTTTAATATCAATATTAATATGCAGTGACTGTAATATACCGCGTGGTTAATAAGTCCGGGACTGCTTAATATTTTTTTAACCATTACAGGTAGAGATACAAAGCTTTTCACCATTGTTAATGGACACCAAGACCTATTATTTTACTTTTAAGTGCTAGTCTGTAATAAATCTCTTATTTTATTAAACCCAACATTTGTCTTTCAGTTTGTTAGCCTATAACTAAAGAACCGGCGATCTCGCGTATTTTTTAAATATAGGTACGCTATGTGGTCAAGTTTTATTATAGGTTGATTAACTTTGGCTAACAAGTTATAAAAACATAATATGTATCCAAATGTAATATGAAAAACAACATTCCCCATATATTTCTTGTATTTTTAATAAATGTTCAGTGATTCAAGTTTTGTCAGTGACAGATTCGGGATATTCATTGGACCGCTACCTTTCCAGGTCGAGATGTACATCGAATTAAAGGCTATATAGAGTTAAAGATATTTATTAGTAGAACTCAATGACGCAAACCCGACCTCAAAAGGTTCACCCTATCTAAAATAGCGTGGGTTTAATGTTAATATTAGCTACATAATTAGTTATATTGAAAACAATTTCATAACGTTTACTATGTACAAGTTATGAAATGAAAACTTTGAAAATCAATATCTGGTTTTTTTTAACTATTTTAAACTGCTTACTGGCTCTTTACTTCCAATTGGTGTGGCACAACAACAGATATGCCACACGATATGCCTTTGAAAGCGCGTTATTGCATATTTCTACAAGCAGGTTTTGGGAAAAAAATCATCTATTGTATCAATTTATTCATTGAAAACAGTTATTTGGGGAACTTCTAGATGGATTTTGTTTCTTGACACTTGTACCAGCTACCACTGTGGCTCCCAGTAAATTTACATAATAATTTATAGAATTTTAAATTTATTTTATTTAAATAAGATTATAGGTCTTTTTTAATATTAAGAAATTGCAAATATAGATGAATAGAGAGTATATACAGTATTCTCTCTCTCTCTCTCTCTCTCTCTCTCTCTCTCTCTCTCTCTCTCTCTCTCTCTCTCTCTCTCTCTCTCTCTCTCTCTCTCTCTCTCTCTCTCTCTCTCTCTCTCTCTCTCTCTCTCTCTCTCTCTCTCTCTCTCTCTCTCTCTCTCTCTCTCTCTCTCTCTCTCTCTCTCTCTCTATATATATATATATATATATATATATATATATATATATATATATATATATATATATATATATATATATATATATATATATATATATATATATATATTTCTGTATGTACTCTTCTGAAATAGAATATAACAACATCCTTCTTTATAAAGATACATGATATTTTCTAAATGTTTAAGTGTGTTCCAAGTTTTTTATTCAACGCAGTCTCTACATAAAAATAATACAAAGTATTTAAAAACAGGTCGTGTAGCACAGGTTGTGTATCATTGGATTTACAATCGAAAAGGAGTGAAAAACCACCTGTTCAGTTTAAAGTCAGTTTCAAGATGCCGTCACCAATTCAAAATCTGTTGTATGACTCTAACAGACTTATACCAATTTGAAGTTTTAGTTTTTAACCGGTCTCTAAAAATTTAGAGTTTTCCAGATTTAACGGACACTCTGTATACTATGTTTAATACTATACGTCGTTGATTCTTAGTCTATTATTATTTAGAACATAAAATTTGCTGTTCTACAAATTGTAATTTTAATTTACTTGAATTAGACGGGTATAGGTGCAGAATCTTATCATTTGTTTTACACGATTTATTTGTAGATGTAATTTATTGTAACAGAAAAATAAAAATATTACTCATACTATATACATTGTAAAAGCGAACGCTGGATAAAATTATAAAATATTAGGTTACAATATATAGAAAAAAAATTATCGCAATTCCCATGACCATGTTAACGTCACCACCAAGGGAACTAGTTCACCCGACTAGTTTCCCACAATCTACACGGCAAAACCTGCCAACACTCAGCCAACACAACAAACATCAATTCCCCGGCCTTAAACGGCTCTACATCGGCCAATCTCACAATACAACTCCCGCACTCGCTACTCGTCTCTGATTGGCCGACAGCTCACGTCGAGCAATTAAAAGTCCGCGGCCACAACAATGGCAATCCGCGACACAACTCCGAACCAACCTCACGTCGGGATTGGTTCGCTTCTCGGGAGAACTTAACAATGGACAGCTCATTGTCTAGGAACCATCCAATCCTAGGCAAGCTAGAAATTGTATAAGTACTCATGTTTCAGGGACAAAAACATGACTTGTCAACTAGGAGACCAACTACAAGCATCAAGAACACATCACATCTCAACACCTACACAACACTTCTCCTGACGCGAGATTAGCAGGGACCATCTCTCCCACGGCCTTCTTACGCAAGGCCAAGAGACCCCTCGCTCACACACTTCACCGGGACCATCTCTCACATCGGTCTTCTTACGCAAGACCGAGAGACCCCACAACCAACTCACACCACACACAACGAAGACAACTCGCAAGCTCCACTCCACACTTTTGCTGCCACCTGCCACATTCCAACATCCTTCAACCAATACACGTTTTGGAATCATTTCACTTCAAACACCTCATCTTCACTCCTCACCTTCTATCCGCTGCACCGACAACGCCTCTTCGAGAATCGCCCCGTTGCCTCCCGTACGGGAAATTAAAGGGAGAAATCCCGGCAACGGCAGCAACTTGCTTCACCCTAGTCGCCTCCTGAAAAGGAAATTGTAGGTGCTTTGGCGCCGGCGATTACGGGTGAACATCCACCATAGAGGCCAGTTAATATCCTATCTCCAAACACCTAACCTAAGTCCAACTGGTCCTTTTCAGGGCCAGCACACTTCTTTATTTTTTTCTATTATTTTATCAACATTCCTCGCAATAAGCACTCAAATCCTTCCCGAATAGCAAATCCTTACTCTAACATTATTTACCAGTCGCCTCCCGGCTCGGCTTCCTCTACTTCAGGGCCAACTTCACGTTCCCTACACCTTTTTTCATCTCCTCTCAACCTGACCCTACGTCATTTGGCGGCCGCAACGTGGGGCAAACATTCTTCGGAGGAAGACACGACCTTCGCCCCGACTAACATAACACTCAATCATACTTCTGGGAGTATAAAACCCAGTGGCGCCCTTCACAATCAACACAACACAACTATGGCACCAACTCTTCGCTCTCATAGCCAGACATGCGCTAATCCAACATGCTCATCGCTAGGTGAGTTTGTTATAACCTGCAGCGTATGTCGTGCCGAGTCGCACCACATCTGCGTTGGGCTACCGGACGTAGCGTTACCCAACATCAGCTACACTTGTCCGGAGTGCAAGGAGAGTTCGACACCATCACTACAGACACCTTCACCACCTACAAAGACACCATTACCACCTTCGACAATGGACGTCTTACAAACGCTGGTCCAACTTCTTCAAGGCCAGCAAACACCACCGACGCCATTACCCGAGTTTAGCGGGGACGGAACGCAGGACCCTACAACGTTCCTTGCCAACTGCGAAACAAAGTTGAAGGCAAGAAACACGTTAACCAGCTACTGGACACGTACTGTCGCCCCACAACTCAAGGGCAGAGCAGAATTCTGGTACAGGCGCTATTCCGAAATGGACTTGGACTGGGAGGAGTTTCAGCAACGACTGCTGGCTTAGTTCGACTCTCCTGCCGTGCTGGCAGAACTACGCGCAGAGCTCTATGGCAAGAAACAACAGCCAGAGCAGTCAGTAGACGTCTTCCTGCTCAGGAAGACCAGGTTGATGAGCAGGCTCCAACCACAGGTCAGCGAGGTTCATCGCCAGAGTACCTACCTCGAGCTCTTACAGCCGGCGATTCGATCCAGGCTACGTGTCAACAGCTTCAAGGACACCACCGACCTCATCGATCGAGCCCGAGCCGTCGAGAAGGACTTGGCAGAAGACCAAACAAGCTACCTACGACCAACCAGGAACGAGGGAAGGCTAGTCACCAGGCCTCCTTTAAACACGACTCCGCAACCACCAGCTAACAACAAACCGACACCGACCAGGGACCCCAAGTGTCGATACTGCCCTGATTTCCATTTTCACCGCGACTGTCCGGTCTTGTAGAATCGACAAGACACGCCGGGAAAACTGGAAACAGACCAGCACCGCAACCTTCCGACATGTTCCCTCGTCGACCTCGTACCTCAACTCATCTCCTCTTTTCCCCACCCTTCTATACCTCAACTCATTACTACACCTGACCTACAAGTATCACCCACTACTCCTAGCAACCTGCTACGCATACCGATTTCCATTGGCGACCGACCTGTCACCGCTCTCCTCGACACGGGAGCCAATGGAAATTTCCTAAGGACAGACCAGGTGTCACCGACAGACGTCGGACACATCCAGAAGGAGACGCAGACTGCTCGAACGGCAGACAATGGTACCAGCCTCCAGATCCGCGGAAGCCTCAAACTCCCGATCAAGGTTATGGACCAACTCCACGACGCAGAGTTCCTGGTCGCCGATCAGCTAGCGGAAGCCGTCATCCTTGGCTCTCCCTGGCTGACCGACCAGCACGTTAGCGTCAACTTCGCAGACAGCAGCCTCACCTTCGGAAGGGAACAACGTCGGACTATGACGTGGACCGACCCTTCACCTGGACTTCCTCCTCACCACCCACACCATCGCCGATCTGGCCAACCACCGCCCTCACCTCAACACGACACCAGGGACGACCTCCACCCACGCCATCCTGGGCTCCGACGTCTGCCGTCTAGGAAAAAGCAAGGCTTTCCGAGACCCCGCCGCAGACCAACGCCAGCGCCACCGAGACTCCAACAACAACACACCAGCCCCAGTGAAAGTGCTCCCCCGCTCAGTGTTCCACATGACAGTGCGGCGACAGTGATGTTTAGTGCTCCCCACAAGTGTGTTCCCCCTGAACGGGAATAGTGTTTTCTCCGTCAAACTGTGGTCCTAACTATTGTATGTCCTCCCATTAGCATTAAGATTACAAACAATCGAACAGTTAGTATGTAAGATTTTATTGTCCTTAGATGTAAGATTTTATGAACAATTTTGTCCCCTACTTTGTAAGTAGGGACACTTGTGAAATACCTGTTTTGTCGTTGTTGTTTTCGATGTCTAATTTTTAGTTTATTCTGTTTTGTTTAGTATGTAAGTTTATGAACAATTAAGTCCCCTACTTTGAAGGTAGGGGCATTTGCTATTATAACATGTCTTTTTTTCCCCTAAATTATATCTCTCAAATGTATTCTGTTGGGTTTTTGAAAAACCATTGCATGACTGTATTTGTGCTTTATGAAAAATAAATAAGGTTGGTATGTGGTAGAAAGCTCTGGCTTTGGCAGTAATACACTAACACACACACACACACACCTTCACACCACTCACACACTCCCCGCTCAAATCCCACTAGGGTGAACTTAGTTCCTCAAGTGAGGGGGGAATTGTTAACGTCACCACCAAGGGAACTAGTTCACCCGACTAGTTTCCCACAATCTACACGGCAAAACCTGCCAACACTCAGCCAACACAACAAACATCAATTCCCCGGCCTTAAACGGCTCTACATCGACCAATCTCACAATACAACTCCCGCACTCGCTACTCGTCTCTGATTGGCCGACAGCTCACGTCGAGCAATTAAAAGTCCGCGGCCACAACAATGGCAATCCGCGACACAACTCCGAACCAACCTCACGTCGGGATTGGTTCGCTTCTCGGGAGAACTTAACAATGGACAGCTCATTGTCTAGGAACCATCCAATCCTAGGCAAGCTAGAAATTGTATAAGTACTCATGTTTCAGGGACAAAAACATGACTTGTCAACTAGGAGACCAACTACAAGCATCAAGAACACATCACATCTCAACACCTACACAACACTTCTCCTGACGCGAGATTAGCAGGGACCATCTCTCCCACGGCCTTCTTACGCAAGGCCAAGAGACCCCTCGCTCACACACTTCACCGGGACCATCTCTCACATCGGTCTTCTTACGCAAGACCGAGAGACCCCACAACCAACTCACACCACACACAACGAAGACAACTCGCAAGCTCCACTCCACACTTTTGCTGCCACCTGCCACATTCCAACATCCTTCAACCAATACACGTTTTGGAATCATTTCACTTCAAACACCTCATCTTCACTCCTCACCTTCTATCCGCTGCACCGACAACGCCTCTTCGAGAATCGCCCCGTTGCCTCCCGTACGGGAAATTAAAGGGAGAAATCCCGGCAACGGCAGCAACTTGCTTCACCCTAGTCGCCTCCTGAAAAGGAAATTGTAGGTGCTTTGGCGCCGGCGATTACGGGTGAACATCCACCATAGAGGCCAGTTAATATCCTATCTCCAAACACCTAACCTAAGTCCAACTGGTCCTTTTCAGGGCCTGCACACTTCTTTATTTTTTTCTATTATTTTATCAACATTCCTCGCACTAAGCACTCAAATCCTTCCCGAATAGCAAATCCTTACTCTAACATTATTTACCAGTCGCCTCCCGGCTCGGCTACCTCTACTTCAGGGCCAACTTCACGTTCCCTACACCTTTTTTCATCTCCTCTCAACCTGACCCTACGTCAACCATAACTCCTTACACATAATTAACCACAAATTAATGAAAATACAAAATTTTAAAATGAAGTGGCTATAAATTATATTAAGTCTATAAAGAAAGTTACGTGATAGTTTAATTTTAATATTCTTCACCTTACTAGAGACCTTACTTACGTCTGCTCATCCAAAATTGTTTCAATTCATTACGGCCGTTTCGGTTTCGGTCAGTACAGTTTTAATCACAGCCGGATACGGTCGATTATATAAAGTTATTTCCGTATATAAACTAAACAAGGTTTTTAAAAAGAAATTAAAAATGTGTAAATAAATATGTTGATGTAATAAATGTGTGTCAAATACGTACTAATGTCTTAAATGATTTTATAACAATGTTGACGAGGTATATATAATATATATATATATATATACATACATACATACGGTAAATAGTCGTAACGGCCGTAATGCATTGAAACAATTTTGGATGAGCAGACGTAAGTAGAACAAATATATTATGATAGTTTCAATCAATATTTGTTTAAATAAAATCTAGGCTTGTTAAAATGGGTATTCGGTTTAATTAAGTTCTTAATTATTTTTTTTTAATTTTTTTACAAATAACACAGGGACTACTCTTCCATTATAATATACTTTTATATATAATCAATTTTTTTTTAATGATTAAATTATTGGTTAAAGTTTATGTGAATCTATTACTTTTATTCCAACCAACCAAATAATTGGCAGTTGGTTGTAAAAATAATCCTATTAAGTGATCATAAACATAATTATTATTATGCAAATTGTATAAAATTTTGCCCATGAAATAAATTGTATACTATATGAATACAAGAATCCCGATTTTATTTTCTAATAAAATTAGACATAATATTAGTTTAAATAAATACAAATTATGGTTAATAAATGTTGAGTACTTATCCCATTTCATTCTCAGATGTTGGTATAATTATTTCCAGTTGGCTACACTGGGCAAAGTGCGCCATACTATTGTTTTCACCACAGACCTCAAAACAGTGCAATTAATTTCACAGAGATATACAAATCGTTTCTATCTCATACAATGTTTTGAAATTCTTAGGCATGAATAATTATAGTTAATTAAAATCAAAAGTGTAAAGTCATTTCGTGGTTAATACTTGAAGTTTATCAACTATAGTATATACTTATTTGCAAAACCATTACTTTATTTTTATACATTAATGTAATGTATGTGTAAAATGTGATTGTAGATTTTCGTTTTGAATGTTTTTACTTAGAAAGTACAAATAGAAAATTAGCATTTTATTTTTATTTTTACTGTTATTAGTTATCACTTAATAAATATTAAACAGTTAAGGGATGTACAGAAAACCAATGCTCAAGCACGCAAAGCATTTTTATCATTAAATGTAAAACACCTAATGACGTTTTAAATGAAACAATTCTTATTGTAAACTGTAGGTGATATTCCTATATCGAATATTTTTGATATGCAAATGTATCGAAAATTGTTAAATCTATTACTGCAAACTAACATTTCTTACATGTTTGTAAATTGTATCATCTCCACTTGTATATTTTCTTGAAACCCCTTTTTGAAGTCAATCCGTAGTGGTCTCCAAATCACCGTAATTTTTGGGATTTTACGAATCTCAAAATATTCAACTTTTGAATATACATAATATTTTCTTAGTTTTTTTTTCTTTTTATTCAATTTCTACCCTCCTTTGTAGCAGGACAATATATTTTTCTTTTAAATAATTTAAATATATCGTCATCTGCTTTTGTTAGTGTTCACATACTATAACCATAAGTAACCACTACCTATACGAACAGAATATAAATTTGTAGCTTTGAATTTATTATTTAGTTTTTCATTTTCTTCCATACATTGTCTTTACATTAAGCTTAGCGTAGTGGGTCTTACCTAATACTTGCCAGTATTTTTATCCCTTAATAATTATTTGGGATTCGATTTCGTCCAGTTGACTTTTACACTTCATATTTTTGTCAAATTACATTTCTTTGACTTTTTATTAGTTGGTCCTCAACACATTTTCCAAATGTAATAATTGTTATTTGAACAAATTATGTTCTAATTTCTTCTATTTTAATGGGTAGATCTTTTCTGTATATTATATGTCTAAATGGGATCCAAAACGTTTCTCTCTTTGAACTCTTATTGATATTTAAATCAGCAACTATGGATTTTACAATATTATAAAATTGTTTCTGCAGGTGTAATTTTAATTTGTAGTTTAAGCTTACTACGTTCATGAAAACATTCGAGCATATTTTAATTTACAACCACATTTAAAGTTTGTGATTTTATACACTTGTTGAATTTTATCTCTCTCTAAAACCAAATTGGTGTGACGGAATAAGGTAACTATTCCATTACAGTTTTGTAAAACCATTTGAGATATTCGGACAAAAGAAATTAGCTAAAATTTATAATTGATGCACATACTTTACATTCTGGAGAAATATTTTATCATTTCTATTTTAGAATAAAATACAATTTTAAATGTATTTCCCTGTTTTATATTTTGTTGAAACAGTATTACTCCTAATTATTAAATAATATAATTAAATAGCCATTATTAAAGTACATAATAAGTATAGTAAACGTTGTATTTATAAAAGACAAACTATCATTAAATCAATAATTTAATAGAGGGATGCAATTGCAATACAACATTAATCTTCTACTTTACTATCTACAATATTATAGGACATGTAAGATAACTTTATGTAAGATATCATACTTGAATGGCTATCACTAAACATAAAATATTGGCAGACGTAATGTTTGTGCTCAATTTGGGGGTTTATACTACGCTTCTATTGACGCCCTCTTCACGCTAAATTAAGTTTTAATAATATAACTTTTACCAATCCCGTGACAATAGGCAGCTAAGCAACACCCTTTAACATGTGGGCAGTTGATAATATTTTGTTTTAGGGAAGATTAAGTTCATAAAAGACTACTTGCAAGTGTTTTTGAAATGATTTTAAAATATTATTGTATTACACAGAGGTGAATACTACAGTTACAGAGCTAACTCTACACACACGGTGAAAAGTTATTATTGCGTAAATATTATAAGTCGAATATCTGGAATAATAACAACTCAAGTTTGTTGGTAAAAAATAGTATTTTTTCATCGAAAATAATAACTAACTATAACATAGTTATAAGCTTTATTTTACTAGTCTTTTATTACTGAATGTTGACTATCGGTTGGCCTATTATTTCAGGCACTGTTAAAACTTTTACCTTCTATAAAATAGGCATCATTTTATATTATCGTAAAATCTTAAAAACGCAATAAGTAAATAAAAATTCTACAAAATTATACACTTGTGTGTTGTTGATCATATTCTAGTTATAATTAGTGCTGCATTAACATCCATTTCTGATTTGATTTTACGGAAATATTAAACAATATATATTTTATATTTATTATTCAAATTGGGTTAGATATAATAATATTGTCACGGAATATTTATAATCGCCCTTGTAGTGATTTATTGCAAAACATGCAAATTTCTCTCTATGATGTTTAATTGTGGGTGGTTTCTATCAGGTATTCTTTAAGTTTTAATGTGTTTGTTCTTCCTGTTTGTCACAATCGTAGCAGCAATTTTGTTCCTGAGATATACATATAAGGAAAAAAAGTTTTAATTAATCACCTAAATAATTACAATGCTACTTTCAAGTTTGTTTTGTTAGTTTAAAATTATTCTTGAACCGAAATTAGTCTTAAATTTAAATTTATTAACCTGGTTTGGGTCAATAATTTTCACGTTTCATCAAACATTTAAAGTTATCGGTATAGCCGATTTGGAGAAATTTATTCATTTATAACAGTTCTATCTATGGACGATGTTTTGATATTTTACAGCTTTTGAGTCAGCGTTTGATATACCTTTTCTTAGGATTTAGAGACTATATTTAAAAAAATCAAAAACGTTACAGAAAACTTTGTTGAAATAGGAATCTAGAGGTTTTTTATATAGCTGTTACATGTTTTGAGTTATCAACAATGTGTAATCAATTTTGTGAAATATACTCTCATATAAATCACTGAAGAGAGGACAGACATAGGTAATTCCCAAAACCATCGCTCAGACACGTTAAAGGTTCTTAAAAGGAATATTAGCGTAAAAAAATCAACGATGAATTTTTGACTAATTACGTAGCTTTATATATACTACGTGCTTCTGAGAAAGTAAAAATGATCGCGAATTTTTATCTTTACTATTCGGTTACACAGAAAATGAGTTATAGTAAGAGATGTTTAATTTTTGACTTTTCATAATATGTAAATGGCATTGTGTTGAGATTAACTCAATTCGATACCCTATAGATATCTCAAAATGTAATCTAACTTATTCCTAAATACTTATCAATAATACTTTATTAATAACGTTTTTAATATTAACATGGATATATTCTTTTTCATACTTCAAATAAGCTCATTTTATTTCATGTAGTAATATTGCAAAAAAAATAATTATAAGAACAGTACTACATTAATTTTTTTTATTTGGAATTTCAATTGAACTTTGATAAGTTGAACATATGATATTTCAATTATTAAATTTGCTTCAAGTGTCATTAAGTATTTTTCCCCGTTGAAATTGGCTGTCGTTTGTAAAAATGTCACTCATAATTTACCTTTAATTAGTAAAATCCTTCCAAACTATAAGAGATTAAGTTTAAAAAAATACATTTATTTTATAATCGTACAAATGATACCAACAGATTTACTTTGCAAAGCTGACTTTGACTGGCATATTGATATGTAATAGCGGAAGTTGGAAATATTTTGCCTATAATCCGTTTATATTAAAATAATAATTTATATTAGTAATGATGCATTTACATATTGTGTAACTTGGTTTTACGTGAGTGCTTTTTAATTTTACAATTTTTTTAAATTAACTGACACGTAAAATTTAAAATTTTTAAAACTGACAGTTAAACAAAGTTTACTGTATAATAATATGCTGATTCAAAGTTGAATATTTACAAGCGAAACATATAATTTACACCCGTAAGCTTAACTTGTATTTTATTGTTAAACAATATCAGTTGATTGACAATAATTGACTACCTCCAGCTTCAATACGATATTACAAATATTTTATTAGAAGGTTAAAACACATTCTGGATTATATCTGTGGTTACTTAATCGCATTCTTTTACGTTGCATTGAAGTAAATCCTTCTAAGGACGTAACCTAGATTGAGTAAATTTTTATTGTTGGATGAAAAATAAATCTGGTGACTGTGATTCATTCCTCGCTCCTATCATGGTGAAGGTGATTCTACTGAACCTCTCTTTCTAACCTATTACACTAGAAATCTTTGATGTCGAAGGGGTAGACCGTAGTGCAGATAATCACAGTCCTGCTAAATTAACTGGTCTCCCGGATAATGTAATTATATTCAATGTGTAGATTTGATTATTGATGTCTTCTAACAATTTCAATTTATTTCTTTAGTGATATTATCAGTAAAAAACAGTCAATGATACATTAATTCCAAACATTTATTTTTTCCTGGTGTTTACTAAGCACAAGTGAAAAATCAGTGTATTTTCAAAAATATACACATGTGTATATTTGGATTATTAATAACTTAGTCACTTATTATTTCTCAAAACTCAATATATCGGTCAAAGGTGTCATCCATTCCCCTACTAGGTGTATTTTATTTAGATTTAATTTGTGATATTTGATCATTCATTGAGTAATTGTTCATCCTATAGTAGATACAGCTGCCAGTTACTTTGTACTCAAAGTTGCCTGGAGAAGAACAACATCCACAAAAGCCACTTCTATCGCATCATTTTCTATTGGGTATCTAGTAATTCACTTCTTATTTCTTAGAGACAAGGTAACCTGAAATATTGTCACTAACTCTTAAACATACTTTGGGTTAGTAAGGTTTATCTGTTGTTTATTAAATAACTCGGCTCTTCTACTAATACGTAGCTTTATATTCTATTAATAAGTGCAATGTATGTATTTATACAATGAATCAAACATAATTTTAACAAACTTCACTAGTAAAGAAATACCACAAATCTAACTGTTGTAAACTATAATGAAGGCTAATGACTTGTGAAGTAAGATTTTGAAATTACTTTATCTTCTAGAACAACACATTTTTTAACTAGAAAAAGTTCATATCTTTAACCTTTATTGAAGAATTATGGTTAAATTACATGCGAAAACTAAACCATACTCTCAGAAAATGAACTATATTTTAAATATTGCTGTTTGGTACAAATTTTAAAATGAGAAAAGGTTAAACAATTTCATAACAAGCTTCAAAATTATGAACTACTCTACTCTCACCCTTTCTTTTTAAGATTATAGACGTTGTTTTCAACAACGGTTGAAGTAGCGGTGTTTAAATTAAGAAATTAAATAGTTCCACTTGAAAGTTTCCAGAGACCACGCGGCATGTAATTAGCAAGTAACGTCCAAAGTAGAGTAGGGTTCTTTTCTAAAGTGTCACAAAACATTCTTAAAGCTAAGTACACTTAACTTTCTACAAGTCTGTACTTAAACTTTTTTTAGTGGCGAATGTGTGAAGTCATCTACCGATAAGATACTGTACAACTTTATATGTTATATATATTTTTTATTTTGATGCATTTATTTGTTTTGTTTTTTAAGTAAGTAATAAAGATATTTTTAATTATCTCACTTACATTTACAAAGAAAAATACAAACACTTGAGTTATATAAGGTACAACATTCTTTTGGGGGTGTAATTCTACTGCTTTAATAAATTCTTTCGGACATTTTAAAGTTACACACAAAAAAGGTCTCTGTTTTAAAGTAATTGGTTAGTAGAATATTAAGTTTTAAAATGAAAATTTTCCATGGGCTGTAATAAATAAAAAACATTATATAGCTCTTAAGAAAAAAATAGTTATATACAAATTCGTTTTTACTACATTACAAAGACACGAATTGGGCCAACATGACATGCATTAATAAAAAATATATATATATCATTTTCAAAATGAATAATGTAAATTCTAAATTATTCTTACCTTTAAATAGGGACAAATTTGTCTAAGTACACCAAAAAGTAATCCTACCTAACCTAACCTAACCTAACCTAACCTAACCTAACCTTACGTAACCTAGCCTAACCTAACCTAACCAAACCTAACCTAACCTAACCTAACCTAACCTAACCTAACCAAACCTAACCTAACCTAACCTAACGTAACCCTACCTTTTTCGCTGAGAAACGCAAAAGAATGTTTAGTTTTTTTTTTCTCATGTGAATTAAGTTTCAGATAACTATATAATTTTATATATCGGTCACATAATGACTTCCTCTTGGCGTAGTTAATCTTCTTTATTATATTTTTAATGATTTACTACACAATAGTGTTTACAGTTTAAAATTTATAGTTGCTAATAAAATTTGGGGTATCACAGGATATGTGTCTATATTCAGAATGTTAGCTTATTTAGTTCCAATAAATTTCACAAATAACTAATTGTTATATTCGCTTTTTCAAAACATTAAACAGATTAGAATCGACACCACTTATATATATATATATATATATATATATATATATATATATATATATATATATATATAACATGTGTCTTTTAAATTCGGACAAGTACATACTGTATCTAAAAAAGGGAAGTGTTAAAATGTTGTATATAATAGTTAGAACTCAATTCTTTACAATAGAAAATGACATATATATTTCCACACTCATGTTTTGGGATAGAAACTTTTATCTCAAACATTTCTTCATCCAACCTCAATTTTCTAAGATATTTATTAATATAATAATATATTTTTAAATCTTCTGAAAGTCAAATTTTTACTATCAATAAACGTCAGTTGGAGAGCAAAATTATGAGACGAAACAAAAAAATATCCTGATAACCATTTTTTCAAAATATTTTTTTTCTTTGATAATTCTATTTTTACTGAAACGAAATAATTTTTAGTACTATACGTTTTTCCATCTTGTTATTTGAATATCAAATTCATGTTTTCTGAGATGGTCAGATGATATTCAAATACTGAGGTAATAATTTGAATAATTTTCAATTATAATAACAAATCTTACCTTTTAAACAAAAGTTACCTAATTTGCATAAAATAAGAATATACAAAAACAGGTTTTTAATATTCAAACATTAGGTAAAATAAAGTAATGATTACGTCATTTTATTTTCTCCTCGATACCAAATCACCTTCACGTTGTAGTTCCTAAGATATTCACATTCCTCAATTAAAATGGCACACTCTGTATATTAATGACTGGTGTAATATATACAATCAAGTAACCGTTAAAATAAACAAAGACTACGTATAATGAATCTAATATAACAATAATGTACAACCTTTACATGTTTTTTTTTTTTTTTTTTTTTTTTTTTTCAGATTTATCTCAGCGTATGAAACCTAAAGCCATATCTGACTAATGTATTTGGGGTATATCTGTTACTGTAAATATATTAAAAGGATACTATGCCAGAGTAATACACAAATGTTATTAGTTTAGTAGTACAGTTACAGTTTCGGGAAAATAGTATCTTCATTCACCATATAAACAATACAATATTTGTGCAGACACAATTTAACGACATTGTATATTTGTTTGCTTTATATGATGTTGTCAACAGTAAGAGTTTTTAAACTGTATTTATTATCTCATCATAAGAACTTATATGACATTCAAAAAAAGTAAATCAAACAACTTATTTCGTTCAGTAAGTTTCACAAAACACATTTCCTTCCATCCTTGATCTTCACACTATCGATGTGTTAGACAGACGAAACAAGTCACGTATAACTAACCCACAGACGTGTCATCAATTGCACATGAGACGTTTCACGTACCCAAAGTTTGATTAGTTTTCTTCACTTATCCAAGTACATATTTTTTTTAATAATTGAATTTGCACTCCTTAAGCCATTTTCATATTATTTGTGATCGTTTGGGTTTTGGAATGCTATTCGAAATTGTTCATATGTCAACCGAGTTAAGGGGTGTTTCACTCAATTTACATAATGATGTGTACATCAAACGACTCAAATTTTACGCTCATTTATAAAAACGCAAAGCCAACAAACAAGATAACCTAAACCACTTTTAAGACAATAAAACCCCGTGGGGGTACTTTTTTTTAAATCTTTGGTTTTTATCAAATGCAGCCAGACAGTGTTAAAGTGCATGAAAGTTTAAATCAATTACAGGAAAACCACTAAACTAAATGTAGATTTATAATTTTTTTTTTAATCAAATAACACTAAGGTAGCTTTTACAACTTCTTCACCCAAAACAAATTCTTTCTTAAAAGAAATCTTTTGAAAATCCTTTCTTTTGGTTAATTAGATTATGCAAACGACAACAGCAGAATTAGCTTTCAGTTTTTTTTCAAAATGTACAATAATAATATGAAACAAAATAAAAACAAGACTTTATTAATGGGTTTTCATTCACACTATTCATTCGCATTCATGCGTTGCCAAACTACTATAACAGCATTGCTATTAAATGAACTAACTTTCTTCCACTTCCAGCAACAAAACCAAAAATTAAAATTCTTGGCCACATAGAGCGACAATTTCCATTCTAGTTATATGTGAGGGGAAACAATTAACATTGATTTGTTGACCGCGTACTATTTTGAGAGATAAGTTGGTATAATAAGCGTGACCTGAGTTTAAATTTAAGTAAAAGTTGGAGGGCCTCTATTAACTTTTCTTGAAGAAAAATGAAGGTATTTATAAATATAAAAAGAGTCGAAGTTTGTTAGCATGTACTATAAACTCGTCCAAAGTGAAAATTTTATTTAATAGTATTAAAGTAAATATGTTTTTCGTGACTGCGGTCAAGATTTATTTTATTTTTTTAGAAAAGAAATTCTAGAATGCAAAACAGAATAAAAAAGATACACTAATATTCCTGAATTAAACACATACACACAAACACACACGCACACACACACACACACACACATTCACCCCCCCCCCCCACACACACACACTCAAACACACTATATAAACTATCCAGAGTAACGAAAATAAAATAATAAATTTTACCAAGCCGATTCATATTTTTAAAAGCTGTAATTTAACTCTCTTTCTATTTGTATAGGCAGTTTTATACATTTATTGTAGATTTGTAGAATACGAGAAACAAAACATTACCTCAATTTGTTCCCTGTCTGTACAGTGTCCAATAAAAGTTTTCTTTCTCGACTGCTTCCGTCCATTTCATTTACTCTATACACCTGTTCATGTAATATATTTTTTACCTTTAGCAACAAAACTTAAATCTTTACAATTTGTTTACGGTTAAGGACTTTTACTGTCTCTTTCCAGGATTTTTGTTATACGTTAACGTAACAATAAACACACAAAAAATAACATTCTTTAATTATCATTATTAATTTTGAATTAAAAACTGAAATTTGTATTGGAATTCTATTTGTACTTTTTTTCTGTTCAATGTTAAAGTTTATTGTAATACTTACAAAATCAAATAAACAACGATACGTCTTAAGGTGTGAACAGCGTTTTTCAACGACTAAAAAACGTCACCCGCAAAAATACTCACTTTATAACTAACTAAAACCAAATCTATCGAGTCATACAAATATAAGTGAAGTGTTATTTAAATCAAGATGACTTAATATCTCGAAACAATTAGGCTTTTATAACAAATGTTTTAGATAATAGTTATTACGTATCTATTATTATAACTATTAATTCTTTTTATAGCCTATAGTTTAAAGTCATATGAAGCATAACTCATTTTTGTTTTAAAAGTAGTAACCTATATTTTATCAGGATAAAAAAATGAATTTTTTATCTAAAATGTTTTCTAATCCAGCCTTATTTTTTCAAGGTATTTCAAGAAATATTTATTCTAACATTTAAGAATTTTTTTCAAGAGAAAACATTGTAACAGAAAAAAATGACTAGTTTTAACCTACTTTTCAGAAGTTTTTCGTTTTTATTGTTCATTTATACTACAACAAAATAATTTATAACAAATTATAAATCAGTATTCATTTTTACAAAAAAAGCTAGACTAGTCAATTACTACGATGTATTGTCACGTAAACCCCCCCTGCCCTCCCCACTAGTAAAGTGAGGGAGGAGAATATTGTAGTCACTTTTTAAAGTGGTCGATTTTTATTAATCTTTAGAAAATGTGTTGTTGTTAACAGAGATGGATTTAGGAAAACGTAATAGCCCTGAATATTGCCTTTTTTTTTACCCGATAGCATATGATTTTAACACCCCTTTCTCCTTTCCCTCCTTATACGTTGATTTAAGTTCCTTAACTTTTGCAAACCTAATCGTTGTATGAATTCGACACATCAAAAATCTTTAATATTATCCAGTTAAACTTTCAGAAATAATAGTTCTTTTACAACGATAATGAATTTACATTATGCTACTTATATTGTTAAATAAATACTATTTACGAGAAATCTTAAGCAACTTGGGTACAAATGAAACATTTTATTATAAGTTCTGGTATTGAAACTATACTAATTCATATTCTCTTGCAGTGCGCAATGTTATTAGGGGAAGCCCAATTAATTATAGGCCCTAATATACGCCTTGAAATATATATTATGTCATTTATATATAATGTAATTTATATATAATGTTATGCCGTTTTTATTTCTCCTATATATATATAGTAGTAAACAACTATACATCTATTTTCATATACTATATATAGTAAACTGTTGAGTACAGGAACTAATAATTCGATAAAAACAGAGAGTTTTCACTGAAAATCCACAAGCAGTAAAATGATTTAGGTAATTAAGCAGCTTCAAAGAACTAATCTCTGTAAATAAAGCTTCATATAGTTCACTTGTTCTATAGACATTTTGTGTTCTTCGAGAAAATAGGTCGAGGATTAGTCTGGTTTCTTTGGCGAACTTCTCTATAGCAGAATGTTTATTGTAACAGGAATTTGTTCAGTTCTGAAACACTTTAACGTTGTAAAGGGATTTAAATTGTTTTTCGGATATTGTAATATCTTTTCTCGTGAGATCTATTTAAAGTAAAATATTTCTGCATAATAACAATTTCTGTTTATTAATAACTCGACAATTGCTAAATATTGAGAATAATTTTAAAATAAAGTAACTTGTTCCTATGTTAACCAAATAAAATACAATAAAAAATAATAATGTTGTATTTTTACTAACTGTACTGCCTTGGATGTACTTACTGTTTTGAATGTTTGTTATTTATGTGATTGTAACATGTATACTATTTTGAAGTGTCTAACTACATCAAAAAAGTTGGTTGAATGATAACTCTGAAGATGGCGCCAAGAACGTTAAAAAACGAAAATGCATTTCAGAAATCTGCCGAAAAAGTTGCACTAACAAAAATATCGAAAAGGTATTCCTTAGACAAAATATATAAAAAAATCGATCAATATAAATATTAGATACCTCTTTATTTACTAATATTTGTGTTTGATAAATTCCAAACTTTTATACAGTGGGACCCACCAACCTATTCGTGATCTGTTTTTACATTTTATCATCTTATATAAATATGTTCGTTTTTAACAGCATTCATACTGAATGAAAATTAATTTGAGTTGTATTTTCGATATAAAAACTTTAATAAAGATCTGATGATGACAGCACTCTGTCGAAACTAGTAATATTTTAAAGAACACAAGATTGAAGACGGACAGATTAAGGTAATAATTTATCTAACGCAAACTTAGTAGCTAATATTCTATAAAAAAATAAAAGATGTTCCTTTAATATAAAATATTCTTAATATTTTATAAAGCATCATCACCAAGAACCAAGCCATCCCTATGTTTGTTGATCGGAACACAAAATCCAAACATTTGTGTTTTAGTTTAAAGTTCAACTCAACTCCTGATGGAGTTATAAAGGTCAAATCAAATATTTCAATAGAGCTATGTTATATATCATTTACCAAAACTCTTGGTTAGTGGAAAGAAATCACGGAAAGAGAAAAAAGAAAACATAATTCTGTTGAGACAATAAAAATGGTGGCTAGTTAAAGTTTAATAGAGTGCTTTGAAACAACTTTTTTTTCTTATAACATGGAGTGATTTTAAGTAACAAACTTTATGATATACTTCTTCAGGAGTATTAAATGTTTACATTGGTATCTTCGAATAGTTTACCCCTCATACCTTAGAATATTCTTGTATAACCCCGAATTAGGTTACCGTCTCCAAATAAAATTATCTTCATTACACTTTTCATGGGTCATCGAGTCATTTAAAATTATATATTACATAACCACATCTCCATTTAAAATTATTTAACATACCCCTAGATTTCACATCCTATAAATTTCAAAACTGTAAAAAGGTTAGTTCATACTTCATAGTAGCAGCTCCTCACTACCAAACCGTGTTCAGATATGTTAATCAATAACGAATAATAAGTTTCTTTACCCACTCTATGTAATAATCTTATTTATACAATATTTTACGATCACAAACATAGTTAAATATATGTCTGACTAACAGTTATTTAGTCAGAAGACGAAAAGGGTAAAACTTTATTGAGGAAGAAATCGTTTTATTAGTAAGGGATTTAATAAAGGATCAGAAATTTCAATAAAAACAGGACGGTCTTAACGGAACTCCAGAAGTAGTAAAAAATTTAAAGTATTTATCCAGCTTCATAGAACTAATCACTGTAAATAAAGCTTCCCACAGTTCAGTTGTTTGACTTTTTATGTCCTTTGTAACCTGGTTTCTTTGGGAAATAGCAAACTGTATTTGTTACAGAAACTTAGGAAGTTCTGAAACCCTTCGAAGTTATAAAGGGATTTAATGACTTCTTCAGATATTATAATATCTTCTCTCGTGACATTATGGTCACCAGGCTATATTTTTTCTGCATAACAATGATTTCTTTTTAGTTATAACTGAGCATTTTCTTAATATGGAGGAATAAATTTAAAATCTATTAATATTATTTTTAAGGAAACTAGCTGAAATATATTACAAAGTCTGTCATGAAAGTTACACTAAAAAATAGAAAAAAAAATCAACACTCAAAATATCTAATTAATAAAACGTTTAAAAAAATAACAGTTTTTTCTGAATGCTCAGTTAATGTTTGTGTTTAAAACTTTTAATAATTTGTATTATAAGCCTTATATTAAATTATTAGAAAAATATTTTTCGGTTATTGACTAATACTATGTATATATAATATATTATACTTATACTATATTTGTTTTAAAATATACCTAAATATCTGCGAGAATTATAAATTTTAAGAAAAAAATCGTTTAAAGACCGTGATTTTAATTGGTTATGGGTCATAGAAAAGGATACTGGGGAACTTGTTGTTTCATCCAAATACAGATACTTTTTAAATAATTATTTCTCTTCCACGGATGTCAACTTTAAAACCAAAATATATGACTTTTAACTTACAGTTTTTCTTTATATCTTTCCTGTTTGTTAGGGTTATTCAGTAATAACGTATTGTTAGTTTTTTAAGGTTTACATTATTTATTTAGTATAAATATATAATTTTCCGTATTTTAATTGTATTGTAAACGACACACGCAAACGCTAAATATTATGTATGCAATTATTTTCATCTGTTGACATTTTTTGTTTTCTTATAAACAAAATGAAATATCTATTTTATAAAGTGTATCCACGTAAATAAATTTTATAAATACTATATTTTGAACAGTTACAATGGTCATTTTTTTTCTTATTATAAAAAATTGAAATATATTTAAAACAAAATAAGAATAGGAATGAAATCGTTCGTAATCATTTAAGCCCAAGGTATCCCGATGTCGCGGTAATTATAATACATAATTCAAACTTTGGAATTTATTTTACGTCTAGTTAAAAAAAAATTTTTCACTCCCTCCTGGGAAATATATGGCGTGTGAAATGGAATATCTCGACATTACTATATGATGTACCATTTTAAGTGGAAATAAATGGCGTAAAGAACCGTCAACCTGTTCACCAATTAAAAATTATGAACGGGTAAAAGAATCAAATAATCTACAACAGGATGTATAACACAACACGGAGCAGTGTTTAACATACAAAATTTATAATTTGATTTTCCTCTTGGAATATTGTAGTTATTCTTTTATCTTTGATGCTTAACCAAAACTAGTGGATTTTGTGAGTAATGAAAATGAATACGTCTATACTCTCTGTTCATGAGCATCAAGTACCTATTGGAATTTGTAGTTTTTGTCGAAAAATTAACAATACAAAATATAAAATGAAGTTTAAAATACTCCACAAAATTTTACCGTGGATTATTGAAAGAAAATCTGTAAACTTCTAAATAGCAAGTTTTCTATCAGGGAAACTACTAGAGACAATAATACGTAACTTTATATTAATTCACAGTGTTTACAATAGCTCATATTTCAAAACATTTTTACACGAAGCTATTTCTTTAGGAACTCCTTTGAATAGTAGATTCTATTGTACTAATAAAGCATTTTAGTACTTCTGAGAAATTTTAGTGTATATTTATTCAATTAAACATTATTGATAACAATTTCTGATCAGGTTTAGATGGGATGTATTCCGAAACATTTACCATAAATTCAACGTGTCTGAAAAACAAATATGTAATTATATTAATATTGTTATTTTTATTATTATTGTACACGTGAGTAAATTAGGGTAATATAGTTGAACAAGCCAAAATACAAATTATTTTAGACTAGACTAACAGGCAAGTGTTTATATCTGAACATAAATTGTCGGTCATTGTGGTTTATGTTATTATGCACTATATCAAATACGGATTATAAATTAACAGAAATATATAAAAACTGACCTCATTTTCCAGTCATCCATTTAGATTAATGTTCAGCGTTGGAGAGTCTGTACCAAAAAAGATACCAAATACTATATAAAGAGCCATTGTATCTGAAAATAATTCAAATGCAAACAAAATAAAAATATTTCAATTTTTTAGGAAGCTCAAATTTTACTAAAAACCCTGACTTCAAGGTACCTATATGTTCTACGTAACTTGAATGTCTTGACAATGACCTCAAGGTATCAATATACTCTTTGTAACTTGAATGTCTTGACAATGACTTTAGGGTATCAATATGTTCTTCGTAACTTGAATGTCTTGAGAATGACTTACTGGTATCAATATGTTCTTCGTAACTTGAATGTCTTAACAATGACTTCAAGCTATCAATATGTTCTTTGTAACTGGAATGTCTTGACAATGACTTCAAGTTATCAATATGTTCTTCGTAGCTTGAATGTCTTGAGAATGACTTACTGGTATCAATATGTTCTTCGTAACTTGAATGTCTTGAGAATGACTTCAAGGTATCAATATGTTCTTGGTAACTTGAATGACTTGAAAATAACTTCAAGTTATCAATATGTTCTTCGTAACTTGTATATCTTGAGAATGACTTCAAGGTGTCAATATGTTCTTGGTAACTTGAATGTCTTGAGAATGACTTCAAGTTATCAATATGTTCTTCGTAACTTGAAAGCCTTTAGAATAACTTCAAGGTATCAATATGTTATTCGTAGCTTGAATGTCTTGAGAATGACTTCCTGGTATCAATATGTTTTTCGTAGCTTGAATGTCTTGAGAATGGATTCAAGGTATCAATATGTTTTTCGTAGCTTGAATGTCTTGAGAATGACTTCAAGGTATCAATATGTTTTCGTAACTTGAATGTCTTGAGAATGACTTCAAGGTATCAACATGTTCTTCGTAACTTGAATGTCTTGACAATGACTTCAAGGTATCAATATGTTCTTCGTAACTTGAATGTCTTGAGGATGACTTCAAGGTATCAATATGTTCTTCGTAACTTGAATGTCTTGAGAATGACTTCAAGGTATCAATATGTTCTTCGTAACTTGAATGTCTTGACAATGACTTCAAGGTATCAATATGTTCTTCGTAACTTGAATGTCTTGAGGATGACTTCAAGGTATCAATATGTTCTTGAAATCGTGTTTTGGATGGTTGACCAATTTCTCCTGTATATACGTAATTACAACTTCCTCAAGACAACATATATACCACTAACTTGTAAAAAAAATAAATTGTTATAAGCTATAATTTATTACCTATTTGTCATACATCAATAAAAATGACGACTTGTTGTTGAAACACTTTGAAATAAATAAACGTCCTATTTCTACGATTTTTGTTCCAGTTTTATTCCATCAAGTCAAGTTCAATATTTATTTATATTATTTTCTTTTATCACTTAATCTTACATTTAACGAATTTATCAACAAAGTAATTAAATAATCAATTACAAACCACTAATCAAATAAAACATTGGAAGATAAGTCTTGATTAAAAAGAGTCCTCCCAAAGCTGATTAAATTGACTTATTTCTCACCCCTCTTCCATCTTCCAACAACAGTTATATGTATTAAGTGAAGAGTGTAAGTCCTTCGTTTTCAACGGAACTTACTGATATGATTACAAAATAATTTATGTATTTTCTCTTCATCCAATATTATTTTGAATCTAACTTTTGACTTTTAAATATGAACCAAAATTGAAATGACATTGAAAATATTGAAGCAAAATGAATGAACACTGTGTATTTAAAATATATTTTAATACTTAAGAGATTCAAAAGTACGCAATACGTATTTTATAAGCGAATGTAGGTATTTTTTTTGAACTACAAATATCAAAATTGACGAATAAAAACGGATAAGTAAAAATTACTACCAGATAAAACACAAAACATGTTTACTTGAATATTATACAAACGGAATTCAGGGAAGTTTGTGGAGATCTTGTCCGGAAACTTCAAGCTGTCAGAAGCTTTAGTCGGTCTAGTTTGTGAAACTGGCAGAACATAAAGGAACTGTCAGACTATTCAAAAATGTATTTATGTAAAACCTTTCTCAATATTACATTCTATTGTAGTTATTTTATTTATACAATTCGTATAAGTAACATAATATTAATACACAAAAAGAAAAATCATAACACTACTTATAATTATAAATAATAATTCAAATGATAAAAATATTTAGAAAACCTGAACTGTATAACTGATTTTAATTTTTTTTGTGTGTTAAAGGTACCGGTATATGTTTAGGAGATAAAACTGAAAGGAATTTTTCTAAGACTCTTTTCTCCACATCTTCAGGATAACCGTATGATTTATTTGCTTTAGTTATATTTAAGCTCACTGTAAACTTTTTGAAGCACCAAATAGGTTGCCACTAAAAACACAAGTAAGTTGCCGGCCTTTAAGTACCCGCTCTCCCCCCTCTCCTTTTTGGCATATGTGGGAGTCTCAGGGTTTTTTCTTTTTTGCCTAATAATTAAATTTTTGCGTAGCTGCCATGAAAACAATACTAAAAATTATTATTATCAAAATTCAATTCAATCAATGTTAATCAAATGTTGATGAAATAGAAATAAAACTAAATATTCAAGCTCAAAAATTAACATAGTAATTCCATCAGACAAAAAATAAGACACATTTCCTCAAAATCATCTCTTACGCTGTTGATTAAATTTGGTTAGTTTACACCCAGTAAGATATAAAAATTGTATTTGTCGCCAACTGTTTAAGAACCTTATTTAGGAAGTACCTATAAAATACCAAATAATTTGTTTGGAGATTTAAATATTTGAAAGTTTCAAAGCTTCCCTTGAAGCCAATATAGAGCACATAGCTGAAGGAGACGGTAATTACACAGCAGATATCATATGCTGCTCTGGTGTGGCGGCAAAGAGCCGAGTACAGCGAAGGAGTCAAGTTAGCCTACAAATGCTAACTAGAATTTGCGTTTATGAAGCATCGAGGAACACCTCTATAATCAAACTGGTAGAACTCGTATAATGTCTCCCTCTTGACGTATTCGTTAACACATTGACAAGAATCGAAGTAGGAAAGGATATCAAATCAGGACGGTGGAAAACATGACAACTGGGTAATCAGAAATATCAACTAGAGTTCAGGCGGGATCACTGATTTACTTGAGATTTAGCAGAACAGTGACAAGTTTTGACAAAGCTTGGGAAGAGTGTTTTTTTTTTTATTCAGATAACTCTAAAGTGAATTGTGCAAAAGGTGCAAAGATCTTTGAAGAATTTTCAAAACTATCAAATATCATAAGTTTGACTAATTCTACTTTTATTTAGTAAAAATGGTTTTTTGTCAGGTAAATTAATAAAAAAAGAATACTTTAATGAGCTAAATCTGTGCAAGTGGCTACTTTGTTAAGAGAATATTTACTTGCACAAATAGCCTGCCATAGCTAAGTATTCAAAAATGCAATTAAATATTATTTTATGAATGCTACCAAAGCTTGATGGAGCTTTCAGCGGTAATATTGTGAAGCTTTATTGTATTCCCGATCATCATGGCGTTCTTGGAAACGACGTTTAGATACGATGTAAGGATCTGAGGCGATATTCCGCATTAATCCTAGATCAGCTACGACCATTCTTTTTCAAAGGACACAGAAGCACCATACCAACCTTTGAGAAAGTCATGATTGTCATAATATTTGTAGGACACTCTTTAAAGGTCCAAACATTGTACACAGGTAAAATTGGGAAGGGTCTATATACTTCATTACTGAGCATGGAATATTCAAAAACCATTTAAGAAAACTGTGACTATTCAATAGAGATCCAATTGCATTCTGTGTAAGAAGCCAAAAGAGACGACTGAAACTAATGTGAAGCTCTGAAGAGCAGAGCTCATCGTGCTTCTGAAGATGCTCATGCTTTAGGAGTTGATAGGTCGGAGATCTAGTAGGGTCAGTCCTGGAGCTAACCAAGAGTGTAAGGCATAATTTGATAGGTTAGTTACTCAAAAATCGTGCAACTAATCCAACTCACTAACAAAAAAAAATTTAGGATATTTAGAAAACAAATTCTCAGAAAAGATTCTATCTCGGGATAATATTAACATTAATAACCTAAATCATTGTCCCAAATCATAATATAAAATTACAATTTAAGAATTATTGATAAAAATAGGCAAATATAGATTGATCGCTCTCAATAAACAATACTATTTACGCTGAAGTGAGTTTGTAAGAAAAACAGAGCTAACCGAGTCTCAATTTAAATATCTTCCACAAAAATATGACTGATATAGAAGAGTTACCAAATAACACTCATTAAAACAATCTATTGCTAAAAAGCCCAAAAAAATTAACCAAACAAGTAAAATCTATGAAAATTTTATCATTGCCAGATAAAGACATCTAGTATTCATGCAGGGGAAGACCTGAAACTGTAGTTATGTGTATGTGCAGGATGCCCAGACACCCAGAAAAACCGAACTACAGGATTAGGTCTTTTGTCTCAGATAATCAGTATGAGAATTATTGAAAACGAAAATCAAGATTAAAAAAATATTAATTCACCAGTGAATTTAAAATAATACAATTGTATCTAAACTATTTTTTTTTATATTGATAACGTTTCATTTTCTTTCAGACACTGTTTAGAAAATATACAATTAATTCCATTAAGAAACTCTATCTACAATTCCATTGTACATTATATACAATTTTAAAAAAATCATTTCTTTGTTTTCGTTTTTATGTAATAAGTATTTATTTATCAATACATTTTTTCTTTAGCTTAAGCTAAAAATAACAACATATTACTTTAGATCTTGTTCATATCTTATTTTTATAAGTCAAAAATGTCCTTAAAATGTGAATTAGAAAGTTAAATTTGTTAAATAGACCCGAACTCCCTATACTTCCCAAAAGAGTTCCAACACGAAATGCTTCTTAAATTAGTCCATAGTGGACAGAAAATCTGTCGACTCTATGAAATGAGGAAGTTATAGAAATATTTGGAACAGAAAACCACCTATTGCAGTAAGGAGAATGGCAAAGTAGAGAAAAGTGGAAAAACTACTTTTGTATAATCAAAATGTTTTATAATTCAATTTTTAATGTAAAAGATACAAAACAAAAATTACAAGACAGTTATCATTAATTATTTATCAAAAGTACATATATAGGAAAATTGTATACTATTGAAGAAATATAAAAATATCTTTATTTATTGAAAATTATAATCGAAAACAGTAGAAACAACTACATTGGACAGCGCCTCGCTTCAGTTCCTGTCTATTCACTGTCCAATAAAAGTTTTTCCTTCACTGCTTCTCTCAATTTATTTTATTAAACACAGGTGTTCTCTTTATATTATTTTCTTTCATTTGAAACAAAACTAGTGTTTTTTAATATCGTTTTATTACGAACGGAAATTTGACTTGAAATTTTCTAATACTAGATATTTTTTCATTACTTTAATAGTTTAAAAAGTATTTGAGTGGTTGATATTCATTTTAAAATTTACTTTTATAAATTTGACTTATTCCTATTCTTAAACTCTAAGTAAAGTTTTAAGAAATATGTATGAATATAAGTTATAAACGAGATTTACAATACATTTTTACATATTATTCTTGGATTTCTATAATCATGGAAACAGTTGACTCTCTTTTAAACAATTTTGTTATGTACGATTTAACAATATCAACTTCATCTACGCTTTTTTCAACAACTCTGAAGAATTAACATATATTTAATGACAGGAATAGTGTGAGACTTTTGTACAAATTAGGTGAAAACTTAAAGTTAAAGAGAAAGTCAATATAATATTTTTTAATCAGACAAAGAAATATATTATCTTACATCTTATGTAAACATAGAAGATATTCCATCGACGTCTTTCATAAACTATCTTCAGTTTTATTTTATTACAGTTAACATGTTTTTAAATGCAAATTGTTCGTAGCAATTTTGTTGAGGATAAGTCCTGATTTAATAGAAACACTAGGGAATATCATCAGTGTGTTTTCAAAGCATTTATACGTGGTCATCAATCAATATAAAACTTAGAAGCGAGGCTCTCTGCAAATTGTCCGAATGTAATTCGACAAGTATTATTTATTTTAAAATGGTGACCACTCAAAACAGTTACTGTACGATTTCTAGGGATGGACCTCGTGACCTGACAAAATACTATATATAAATTTATGAACGAGGCATAATGATCAGTTCCAAAAAGACAACCAAATTGGACTTTTTCCAAAACGTATTAATGTTCTAACATTATTCATATTAATATAATTTTTCATTTATATTTTCAATTATATTAATAATAAACTTTGCACCATTGGGTTTAAAAGCAATCAAATAAATTATTATCTACCTAAAAATTAACCTTATTTTGTTCCTTGATATTTTTTTCTAAAACTTAATATAACTAATGGAAGATATTAATATTTTCTTTATTAAATTTCAGAAAAATATGAACAGTAGTATTATGAATTTTAATGCAACAGCAGATGTTTCTTGTTGAAACTCCATATTCAAGAATAAAATAAAGTAATAAAGCTTAAAGTTTCAAAATATTTTAATAATATAAATGAACTACAACTTGCCCGATGATGTCTCAAAGCGAAACAATTGTAGCTCATTTATATTCTTAAAATATTTTGAAACTTTAAGCTTTATTGCTTTATTTTATCCTTGAGTAGTATTATGGTTTACGTCAGCAAGGAATTGTGCCACAAACCAGAGTCAAACCAACTCAATAAACGGTCGTTTTACAGGTAAGGCAATAATAAGAGCTTTAGTATTTATATGTGACACTGGGTAAAGCATGATATTTATAACAAAAGTAAAAATCCTGACGAATAGTAAGTAAACCAATATCGCATTGCAAGGAGCAATCCGCCCATAAAAAAAAATTTATTTTATTATTTCACTTTGTAAATGGTTAAAAGTGTGTAATATCTGTGGTTTTATTTAATGATACCTTCTTGCATATTACCATTGTTGTGTATCATTTTGCTCTCCTCAGTTGCAATGTTTGGTTCACAAGAACAATTTATTCAATATATCTAAAATTTAATATTTATTAAAATATTATTAATATTTCATTGTTATTGAAACATCTCAAGTCGCAGGGTCTACGGTAAATGATATTTTACTTACTTTTTAAGCAACGTAAAAATATTGGTGAATTGTTAACTATAGCTTTTTTTATGTTACAAACTTAGGCCTACATTTAAACAGTTGATTACCGTACCGATTACAAAACATTCTTCCATTCTCATTTAAAATGTCATTACCTGTTTTATGGCCTTTTATCATACAGAAGTTTGTTTTTTGTTGTTTTTTATAAAGAGTTTTATATTTATAAGAGATGAAGAATAATCCAAGAAATGAATGGAGCAGTCGACAATTTCACTTTTAACCCTCTACAGATGAACACTATTAGATTAGTTTTTCTTGTTTATAATTTTTTGTCAAGCTTTTGCAACCATTTTTTAATACAACTAATTTTTATGAACATGGACCCAATTATAAAATAAACTCAGTTGTCAGCAAACGATGTAATATAAATCTTAACATGAATTTTAATTGATGTTGTCATTAAGAACTATTATGACCGTTGTAAGAAAACCCCGTGTTTCTTTGTTATAATAAATATTCTTTGTAGTTGGTTACCTAACTTTACGTTAATTTTTAAATCATTTTATTGAATCAGTTGTTATTACGTTTGTAAAATTGGTTGTTGTGGCAGCAAATGTAGAAAGTTTAAAACCTTCAATAGACAACTGATTTTTAGATATTAAAGGATGTGTGTATCTATTGGTTCAGAAAGCTTTTCATATGCAACCTTAGTCACGACCAACATATGATGAACTCTTATAAAATCGTGATGATCGGTTGAATAGTTTTCGAGATATATCGTTTGTTACATTTTGACTTCAACAATCCACTCCTATTATCATATATAATGAAAACTATACCACCAAAAATTTCCGCTATTAATTTATGACAGACTGAAAATTAAAATTATTTTAAAATAAAATCATGGTTGTGCGTAGATAATAATTGTGCATGAATATTGTTTGTGCTTGATAAATAATTTTAAGATAATATCGCATTGATTTTCTAACGTATTTTGTGTAATAATGACTTGTTGAAAGGCCGAATCTTTTCAAAAACAATATCAGTTACATAATATATTTTACTATTTACATATTTTTTAAAGATCCCTGTACACCTAACTTGTTTTGCAATATAATTTATTTAATATAAATTCCAACAATACTCTACGACTCACCCAAAACCCAAAATGTCTAAATCATTGAATCGTGGATATTTGTAACAGTGCATTATGACGTCTATGTGAAACAATGGTGTTCTGATTTCTCTTCTTAAATATTTTTTTCCTTGTTTGAATAATTCAGGTGTTATTCAATTTGTAAAATGTTTTGTTATGGTAATGAATGTTGAAATGTATAAGCGTTCAAGAAGGTGACATCTGATTTTTTTTAAAATACTATATGTAGATGTGTGCACTTTTAATATTTGGTAAACTATAACTTGTGGCTGAGAGAAAATTTAAAAATCAGCTTTAATCACGATCAACACATATCGAGTTCAAATAAAATGATAAACATCGGCCGGCTAGATTTGAAGATACGGAATTTGTCAGATTTCGATTTCAACCATCCCCTCCAATTATAATTTATAATGAAAAATATTGCACCAATAGTGTCCGCTGTTTATTTGTTATAGACTGTAAATTAAAATTATATCAAAATAAAATCACGTTAGTGGAATAATGATAAATAATTGGAAGAAAATATTACATTGATTCTTTAGAGTACTTTGGTGAAATAATAATATCTGGAGAAAAGACCAAATCTTTCCAAAAATAATATTAATAATGAAATATATCTTACTATATATTATATATGTAATTTAATAAGTATTTTATAATATTTTGTTAAACTCTTCGTACACAAACATATTCTTTAAGATGTTTTTCTGCGGCATTTATTTCATATAAATTACAACAATCTTGTTTTTAAATATTTAATTAGAAAATCTTTTCGACTTACTCAAAGTCTGTAAAACATTGATATGTATGTATTTGTGACAGCTACCCGTGATTTGCGACGTTTACGTTAAATGTGGATGTTGTGGTTCGTCTTCATAAACTTTAATATTATGTGGAAGACATTGAGAAGATATTTTAAACAAAAGGTTACATTTTGAATGTTGAAATTAGTCGAGTAAATTCAAATTTTCTTGAAATTATAAATTAAGATTTTTTTTTAATTTTTAAATAAATACACAATTTTCGTGGTTAAATTTCTATTTCGGATGAGTCGAATGGTGGGATAAATCTCATGATATCTTCTGTGGTTTAGCCACGGCCACCAATGATTGTTTTACTGAATCGACTTCTCTAGCTTTCTTCAAAAAGCTGGTTTTATTTGAGATGCTTTTCACCAGATTGTTTCATCAGCTCTGCCCTAGCGAAATAGTTTCACAATGAAGAGTTCTAAATGGTTTTGTAGAAGGCTTACTTTTTTACTAGATTGTAATTGTTTTAAACTCTCGACACAGAACTTTCATTTAAAACTCATAATGATATCCACTATTTATGCAAGCCATCTAAATTGTTTGGCAATTTGTATTCATTAAATATATACATAAATACACATAAGTATGTTATATTTGTAATTTTGTTCGATAGAACGAGTTTTCTTAAATTATAAAAACCGGCACCTAAGTTCATTGTATACAATTTCAACAATGGCATACATTGTTAATAGCTATCTCTTCAAATTTAATACAAGTGTTTAGATTTTATTGTAAATATAACTTTGCAATACAAGTAGACAATTTAGCAAAACACAGGGACCGAAGTTTATAGCCTGCAATAAATTAGTCGTAGAAGACACATTGGTCGAAATGTCGCTCCACCTATTCATTGTAAGAAACAAATGACCCTCATGTTGTATGTGTTCTTTTAACATAAATAAATAGAATGAATTTACTTTGTGAATGAATAAATTTAGATGTTTTAATTTATAATCTTTTTTCATTGCTATGTTTTTTGTTAGTTGTTACATTGAAATTTTACATTTTTGAATTAATACATGGTGCTATGACTAAAATCTGATTGACAAAAAAAACTTAGTCCTTACTTCTGGTAATTTAATTTTTAATTCGCTGTTTATAAGTACATCAACTTAAGTTTTATTTTCTGATGATATGTAGCCTAAATATATTCAAATTATATTATAAATATAAAATAAATTTAAAATAACTATGATTGTGTTTCGTTTTAAAATGAAACTATTTGACTGAGCAAAATATTTTCCCCATGTTTTATTATGACGCTTACGTTTCGCTTGCCAATTTATTATAAAATCTAAAAGAGTAAATTATTCTTTATAGTCGAGAGTGTCTGCCCAGGTTAGAGAGGTACAATTTTTGTATCTAATTCACTACTTACAAAGAATATTTGTGTCAATGGAGCCAGTGTTTGTGTACTTTGGTCAATAAAACCTCGAAATAGGAATTCGATCGATAAGTAAGTATTTCACTAATAAAAGGGGTATGTAAAATGCGTTTACAATTTTCTTAAACTACTTCGGTTGCATCTTCATTTTTGATTGGAATTTGAAAAATATCGTAAATTTTGTCCTCGAAAAATATTTTAATGATATTTATTGCATCTAATAATTAAAACTCTTTTATTTCCTCAAAAAATACGCAAAAAGAAAGGGTTAAATACAAACATTATATTTTCCTTTCTTATTTCATTGTGTGTTTTATTTATCAAATATAAAAGCCTGTAGAACATATTTGAATTTAAATAACAAAAATCCGTAAGAATAATATGTTTGGATACATGTTACAGTTTTTATTTTAACTGTAAAAACTACACGTAAATTATACTAACATATTCGTCAGGAAAGGTTTATTAGAAATTACGGTAATACAATGCACGACTAGTTCAACAAACTGCAGCTCTTTAAATGTTTTTTACGGATTGTCATTCTGTAGAGAATAACAACATTACAATATTTCAAATGTAACTGGGGGAAAAAAATCGTCATACTGCTTCAAAAACAGCTGTTATCAATACATTCATTGAGATACTAAAGTTGTTCTTTTAGTAAGTTGTCCTGGGACATAAAAACATCAGCTGAGCTCGAGGTCATCACCTGTTACTTCGTTTATACGAATTAATTAACGATTGTAAGGCATCTATAAAAACAACTGATACTCTCGATTGTAATAATAACCGTTAAAACAGTTGTTACCATCGATTTGAAGGTAAATAGGTTATAACATTTTAGTTATTGTGAAATTGTCTTATTATATTATTTGCAGTATAACGAAAAATATAGTTCATCACTTGAACCAAAAGAAGCTTTTCGATCCTCACTCATTTCCCAGCCGTTAAACTTGAGCTTGTTTTGAAAATCTTCACTATTGGTCCTAGTGATGAAATGTACTATTTAATGTACATGATTTAGTACTTTAAAATTAGCAAAACAGAAGATTACAAGATACCAAATCTTACGTTTTTATTATTAATTGGCTTTTTATTGAGATAAATTAAAACAGTTAATTCAAAATATTTGATACAATTTAAATAATACTCATTTATCATCAATTTAACTATCGTATGCTCAAGGTACGTTAGGGTTAATTTTAAGAAAAAATAATTGTTGATCTAGCCATAATTTGTAAATAAGATTTAATGCAATTCAAAACTCCGCAATATTAAAACTAGTTAAATGTAAATAATAAGAATAACGATTTTTTATAAAAGGGTATTTTTATTAATTTTGTTGAAGAAATAAAAAATATATAGAAAGACATTATCAAATTGTAATTAAATACATAAAAGTATAAGTAATAAAAGTTATAAAATAACAAATAAACTATTCCTGATTTTTTTAAATTGAGTATAGGGCCTAAGGGCTCTTGCTTATTTAATTCTGTAGGATAACTTTAAGATTCAATCGCTTTTAAGCCAACGTGTCATAAGCGAACGTCAAATTATTACAGAAATTCATCAGAATTTTCGTTAACGCTTCAATGACATTTATATTATTACATATCATCTGGAGGTCCTCATTTTAATCATTTAATAAACTGACATGTAAAATAAATTTAAATTGTATAAAAAAGAATATTTTACTAAAACCATTTGTCCAAATATAAAAGTGAGAAACGTTTAAAAAGGATTTCATCAAATTTTAAAATAATGTTCTGCCCGACCTCCTAATCGTTTAAAAAATTATGGGTAGATTTCACATCCTCTTAAAGTTGTAGTGGCTGTTTTCATGGTAAAAATAAAATTACCTCACAATAAAATTAAAATATCTGTTCGTGCTGTTAAAAAAAAAAGAAAGTTTTATATGAGAAAACACTATTGTTTTGTTTTTGATGACCCATTTGATAAAAAAATAGCGCCTAATTATTTAATGTGTAGTTGGCTGTCGTAGCTTCTATGTGGGGTTTCGCAAAAAGAAAAAGTTTATATATAATAAATTCTTAAACAATAGAAGAAATGGTTTAAAACGTATACAGTATTAATTGACACGATAAATAACTTATAATTTAGTATGTCAAAGAATTTTCTTTATTTCTAACTTCAACGTTGTATTTTATTCTAACTTCAAAATAACTTAATCGGCGTTATTTATTTTGTATTACCATAATTAATTCCCTAAAATACATAACTCAGAACATAACAGTTTTTTAAATATTTAAAATAAACTGTTCACAATTTCTCACACTCACACATATACAAAACAAAATAAGGAGATAGCTGTCATTAGAAAGAAAATAAATAATCCGATTTTCAATAAACTGATTCTAACTATTAAGATTAACTTTCAATCAAATGTAGCCCATCCATCCAAATCTTATTTCTCAACATCTCTTCAAAAATGTCCATCTCCATTACAATTATCGGAGATTATATTTTCGATTATTATTTAGTTCATAATGCTTGATTAAACACATATTACACTTAAAAGTTCACAATTCTAACCAAATTTGAAAGGTTGATACTTAGACAAATTGTAGTCATCTCTGAATGGCAGTAAATTTACCCCCGCTGCTTCTACCGACACCCTTTCTTTAACTTCCCACTGTTTTTTGTTATTAAAATACAAACTAACCCAAATGAAATTATATTGAGTTTATTTTTCAGACTTTCAGGAGCAATATCGATCTGCTACTCTTATATTAAAAGTATTGTACATTTTCCATTTAGTTGGTTTATTATTTTTTTTTTTTAAGGTTTAAAGTTGTATATCGTTCCTTCGTATTCGAAAATGGTTACGTTATATTTATATTTTGGGTCTACTCTAAGCAAATGTTCAGGAGTGTTACGTTCTGTATTCAACCATATCATCCTTATTCATCATCAAACCCACCTGCCTTTTTCACATACAAGATTAGAGAGGATTTCATTTTCCAAGTTCTTATCATCCAAAATATTCACCACAAGTTCATAATATACTTTTATACTATGGCCCATACAGACAGCGACAAAATAATCAGCTGTTTTCCTCAAACCCGTATGGATCAAGTGGAAGCCTCCACAAGTAAAAATGGATATTTTTTAAATCTTTTTTCCTGATCCTGTAAGCTATTTTCTTCTCCCATGGATTTTGCTTTGCGATATCTTTGATTGTCTTAATTCTTTTCCGTCTTTCCACTAATGGTCCATCCTAAAGGACAGCTTATGTTACTTTGAGATTAGCAATTAATAATTAATTTTGAATGTTAAATTTAAAAAAAAACTACATTAAAAAATATAAACATTATTATGGAAAAGAAGGATATGTGTCCCTCTTTTATTCTAAAATTGTTATTTCGAAAATGAGTCATACAGTCTGTTCTGAGAGCAGCCTAGTACAAATAGAATTAATTAACGTCATCTGTTAACCTTTGCTCCTGCTACATTTCAATTTTTCATATAAAATCCTCTACATATTTAGTTTAAAAGTATCAAATGTAGAATGTATACTTTAATTAGTATGCTGTTTGTTATAAATTTAATATTTAAACTAATAAAGTCAAAAAATGTTTTTAAAAACTCTTTAAATTTGTGTAAATTAAAATATTCCATTAATAACAACGGTATTATAACATAATATAGACTATATCGAAGCAATTTTCATAATTATAGTGTTTAAATAATTTTAAAACTAACAATTAATCGTACACAATACGTCAAAACCTTTAAGAATTTGAGTGTTTATTTACAGAATAACATTCCCACAGAGGGAATAATCTGATGAACTCTTGTCTCCTCATTGTGTGAGTTGGGGGGGGGGGTGTTTGCTGTAGTTTCATCTATAAAAGGGAATTCATAGGATACTTATTAGTCAATGTAAACACATTTAATATTTAATAGGTGCCCCTTAATTAGGGGTGCTTATGATATAAACAAATAGTCTTGTTGAGGAAGTGGGGACATGTTTCTACCGAGCAAAGCGAGATCAATTTTCAATTTCATCTCGACAATTAATCATTTCTTCTGTATTTATGTGAACATCTTCTTAAAGGCGAAATTGGCTACCAATCATTGTGGAATTTATAAAATATTTTCTTTGCAAGTAAGCTGAACGATATATGCACAAAATGTTTTGATTTTACTACCGATTTTAAAATGACGGCCACTCCAACAAGTACTGAACAGTTCTAAATTATGAACGTGGGTGCTGCGACACATATTTCCCTCTTTTTAAAACCGAAAAATCTGTCTCCTAAAATAAGAAGAGAATAACATTATAGAGACCCTTCCTCTAATACTCTAATAGTGTCAGGGCTGGAAAATAAAAGAGTTGGTCAAAAGAGAACTGGTAGGAAAACTTAAGGAGGGATCTAATCCATGACTATATGGAATAAGGTGTGGTTCCATCTAGTCCCTTGGGATTGCCAATCACTTATTCACAGTTAATGAGCCCTTACCTGTCGACAAGAGATAAGTCGCGTGCTGCAAAGTATTACATGTAAGAGCGTTAACGAGGAATAAGGATAAGCCGTTAGTAAAATGAATCCATATTTCCATACCCATTGATTTTGTATTTTTTAAGTTATGTGTGTTAAAACATTTTAGAGATTAATAGAGTTACAAAATATAAATAATTTTTTATTTACAGAACTTCGCTCAGTTTTTTTCAGATATTTCTTCTGAAATTGTATACATTATTTATTATTTATATATTTGTTACTATTATTAATATTTATTGTGTTTCTTAATCTCTTCCTTCCCGATTAACGTATGAACGTGAAGTAGGTAACACATGGAAAAAGCAACGCCAACTGGAACCTGAACAACAAACGGTACACTAGTCTCAACAGAGGCTGGATAAGCGTGCTCCTAAACTAACACAAATATATTTCTCTCTTATTTAATTACCTCCTGATATAATTTTTAGTTAACCTGTCTTTACACTTCTATAGGAATTAGAAGATAGTTAGATAATTTATTGTTTTGAGTTAAAGCTATTAGAATTCCATCGTTTATATAATAATTTACCAGTTATTTTTGCTGCCAGGGGTTGTGTTTTGTTCAACTGTACAGAAGTTTTAGTATTAATTACTTTTACTGTATGGTTTATGAATATTGTGAGTTATGTCATTTGATAGTCAGTAGCTACTTTAGGTTTACAAGAACGATTAACTGAATCCATTAAAACATTCATGGAGCGATGATTACTCTCCACAAAATAACTATTTCGAAATTTAATAAAACATCATTATATACTGTATATGAAAAGTTATATATAAATATAAATAAAGTATATATGTAAATAGTTGAATACATTAACACTTCTTAGTACAATGAACTTGTGAATAATAAAACTGAGTACATTATAGGATCATATCAGTTTACACATTATTAAACATTAAGAGAGGTTAATCTATAACCTGCCTTTCCTGTAAATTTACCAGAGTAACACATGACGCAGAAACACTTAAGATAATGATTTTCAACAGTACCCTGATATATCATGTCAAGTGGCTTTAGATAATCGAGTTTTAGATAAGTGTTAAAACAAAATTGCGGGATTCTGTGTAATTGTCTATATTTCAATAATATCCCGAGATAAATATATACAGCTAAGAATTATTAATTTAATCACATTCAATTTAAGTTAGACAAATGAGTTTAATTAAAAATAGAAATTACTAAGAAGGTCACCATTATTAATCCAATTTAATATGCTTTTGGTGTAGTTAGAAAATTTTTATAAATTACGAAATTCTTTTCTCCTCTAACTTATTAGCAAATTTAAACCTCTAAAAAAAATATTATTTGAACCAATTAAACGTAAATTAATACAACATCTACTTCTTTTCAAACAAAACAACCTTTTGTATTCTACAAAATAGAACTGATTGCACCCCTTAGTAGGTCATTATTAGCTTTCTCTGCCATTACTCACCTAGATAATATCTACCCTTTGCTAATCTTACTTATTTTTCGTGTTGTTTCTTCACATCGTGGAGATTGATATCTTAGAAATCCCTAACATCCAATATTTCAGCCCAGATCTCTTCATAAAATTAATAAATCTACAACAACAAAATTATCAGCTGTATCATCAAGACTACCGGAATTATATTCAGGTACTCTTCTACCAAAACTGACAACTACGTAAAATGTAGTACTTTAAACCACTTTTTCCTTAGGCAACCTTTCAATTAATTCTATATAAAAGATAATTGCTAGTCTACAGTCTTTTCTGTTTTTCTGTCTGAATAAATTCATTTTACCGGCCCTGCTTCGGATCAGCGATCTATACATCTGTCTTGAGACTTCCACGAGAGGTTCATGATCTAATTGTGTGGTTGATAAACCCATGACTAAATCATCTACTCTTTCAGTTTCAGTAATTAGTATTCCGTCAACCCATCATAGTTTCATCCGTTCAATTTGGATTTAAAGTATTTTTTGAGGATGACATTCTCTTTAATTTAACGAAACAGCCTTCGCACCGTAATCTAGCCAATTTGTTGTGGTTCACCAGACAGCAAATCCAGTTCGTTGTTATGGCGTATCTTCCTAGAAAAAAAAAAAAAAAACAAGCTACAAGCTTGAAAAAATATTATAAATTTAAAAATATTTTTTCCTGATCTCAACTTATTTATGACTTCTTCATTCCAAAAAGTTCAGCTAATCATTGTTTGCGTTTCGTCCCTCTGACGGGTTATTTTCTATTAAAGGAAAGATGTAGTAATTTAAAACACACAAATCAGTTGTGTATTTAATTTTTAAGCGTTAATTTCTATTGCGTCTTGGTTGCTGTTTTATGAGAAGCATTCTCTTGAAAAAAACAATATTTCCATTGGAAACTTCCTTCATTCTTACAGACGCGTTCCGTCTTGAAGACGCTAAGTTTTATTTTAATTAATTATTGTTTCACATGTTGGTAGTATGTTGTATTTGGCTAAGACTCACTTTTAAAATTTCACAACATTTTATCGATGTCCCCTTTTTCAATTTTGAGATATTTGAGTGTTTATTACGTCGACCACTACAGTTTATTTTTTTTGTAACAGATAACGCCAATAAAAAACGATAGATGGAGGCGACTATATGCTTTATTTAGTCATTTAAAGGATACATTAAAAAAAAAATTCTTATAATCGTTATAGCTAGTTTTGAAACAAAAAACAATAAATTTAGAGATTTGGTTTGGTGACAGTTTTCTTCTAAGTTTTGAGGTTTATTGGTTTTTCGTTTTTGTTTGTTATTTTTGAGTGGGTGTTTAAGAATTTTTTCTCCTGCTCCCTCCCACCAATAATTAAAGTTATTAGAGAACCAACAAAGAAAATATAAGCGTCAACGATAGAACCTAAACTACTACAAAAATCAATAGATTAAATGTGAATTAAAACAAGACTTTTTGAACATCATATTAGCAATATTTGACTAAACAATGCTGATTGTATAGCTTATACGTAGTAACTATGTTTGTTCAAATTCATTATAAGAGTCAGTATCAGCAGTAAGTAGGTTCATCAAAATATAACACCGCCATGTCAGCAAAAATTGGTTTTACATTCAGGAGAGTTATAGAATTTACTGTCCCACATCATTTTTCAGTCGAGATTTTTATCGTAAACAATATATATTCGCTTTAAAAAACCTGTTGATAGAAAAATTGTATTCCATGTTCTGATATATATTTGTAAGAAATCGGAACCTGTGAAATTACTGCCTTTTACATCGAGTGGATCAGACCAGCAGCCAAAAATAAATGTATTGTAGAAAAACGGCTGAAAATATAAAGTTGTTTTAATGTAATACCCAACTAAATATGCATTTGATTAGTTATGGGGAAATATATTTGTTGTTTATAAATTAAGGAATTTTGTTTAGGGGAATTTCAAATAAAATCAATGAGTCAAGTGATACTCAAATTTTAGTATAGCGGAACATTTTGGCAAGAGTGTTTTTAATATCCTGAACAAATTGAAAATCGCAGCTTAACTCTAAAAAAAAAAAATGTATATGATGATTATTTATAGATATTGATAAATCATTTATATTTCTCGGTTCAACTTTGTGTTTGTTATTTCAAGTGTTTATGTTCAGTTTAGTTGACGTGTGGTTTCTCCTTGCTAAGTTTTATATTATCTTAGTTATCTAAACAATTATTCAGACCTTTATTGATTTCATAGATTACTGCTTTAGGATGAAGTTTCCATTATAGACGTATAATACATTTGATGTTTGTCATTTTATAGGGTTTTCCACATTTATTATTTCTTAAATACACAATTGACAACAAATAGGTAAAATTAAATTTAAGGATTTTTGTCCTTGTTAAAGAGTGGGTGTTGTTATCAATGGCTTCCGCAGATCCTAATCCTTCATCCTTTTCTCATCACAATAAAGTTGCGGCTATGTACTGTGAGCTCCTTAAATTACTGTCATACAAGGAAGTGTTCTCCGGCCTTCTATGACATTTCGTCATGACTCTGATGGGTAGACTACAAGGGGGCAGAGTTGTGCTACATAACAGTTGTGTACAGTGTTTAGAAGAAAAGGCCACAGATTTTCTCTTGTTTCTTCTCCTTTTTCATTTCCTTCACCAGACCCACGTTTTGCCTGATTTTACCATTAGATCTTATAGAGATAAATAAATCTAGAAGAGTTTAAAACTAATTTTTAAAATGTAATTTTTAAAAGATTAGGAAATTATAATAAGTTCAGGGTATATTTAAAGTAATTAATCATTGCAATAAGTAACTACCCTACACTTGATGGATTGCTTGGGAGACTATCGCATTACGGTATAATTATACTTTATTTTCTGAGCAAAATTTAAAAAAATATAAACTTAGAAACTTCTTTTCCACGTGGAGCAAGATAATTAACAAATTATTCTCAAGAGACCAATCTGTAATAAAATTAATACTAATGTGGCTAATAAAGCTACAATGAAAACATAAATATTCAGGCTATTAATGTTGTAATTTTCAAATATTAATTAGTGCCTAAAACTAAGATTCATATCTGTCCATAGGCTGATAGGTTTTGAACACGGAAATAATATCCCTCACAATATGGCTGTACCGTAAGAAATTTGCGTCATATTGTCAGTAAATAATCTTCGTTTTAGTTTAATAACTTTGATTACACCTCCTCTGTTGGAGATAAGAAAAGGTTAACTAAAATATCTAAAACAGTCTTACGGCACATAATAAGTCTTGTGATAAGAAGGTCTTGTGATACATATTGTTGAAGGTCTTGATAATTGGAGAAAAATATCAAAACGGAACGTAATTCTTTTGATCCCGTTAAAATGGAGGCTGTTAAAATTTAAAACAAAAAATACATTATTAATTTTGAAAATGCTCGTTTTGTACTAGTTACTATTTGCAGTAGTGATTTATAAACTACAATAATAATTTAAATTGTAATATAAAAAGCTTCATTTTGGTTAGAAAGAGAAAATTTAGTATGAAAAATTGGATACTTTTATTATTATAAACAGCCAAACTAAAGATAAAGAAATTAAAACACATAATATAAAAACAAAATGACAACACTCATTTAATAACTATACACACTTTACAGCAATGCTTAAAGACCAAGTTAAGCATTAAACAGTATACTGGCAGTTTCATTAATTAATATAAATACCCTCATAACATAAAGGTGAGAATGTATATTTTTGTGCATTATTAGGATGCTATTTGAGTTACCAATTAAATAAATTTAGTAATCTCCATCTATAGTTCTATTCCTCATGCATGTATTTTCCAAAACATAAAGCCATCCATACTGTTAGAAGCATTTCGATATCTGTTTTGTTTAGTTCTTTTGTATTAACTACGATAAAATACGGCATTCAGTAATAAAGTACATTACCGTTTCATTTTCATTCAGATTGCATATAGAACATATAAATTATTTCCTTTATCCACAGCTTATAATTCAAATTAAACAAGTTCTGCAATAGCTTTAAACGAACGACCATCGTTTTGCCTTATCGTCAACATTGTGTTCCAAATATTGTCTTGTTCCAAGTTCAAGGTCATGTACAACTGACGATAATATTAACTGAATCGCACGAGTAATAAAATGTCCCCTGTTATTTGAGCTGACTTTATTAATTACCAAAGCTAATTCCTGCAGGGCACTCATTCCTACAACGTTGATATCAACGTTTATGTTGTGCCTTTTACCAAATTTCTCCAATTTAACATCAATAAATATTTTCTTTCATTGCTTCTTTTGGAATTATATTGAGCATTCGATAATAGAGGAAAATCATTTTTTCTAATCGGAGTTTTAATTCTATTGAATAATTTGGTGTATTTTTTAAATAAATAATTTAAAACAACTAAAATCTTGTCAAATTCTTTAAATCCCTATATTTGAGACCCGTATCATGCCATAGATCTTACTACAGCAATAAAACCATCGATTTTGACACTTAAACGTATATTCTCATCGATAATAACACTTTCCTTGCCGAAGACATGGCCAACTTGGCAGCACAAGAAAATTGACTCTCACCACAATCTTGTTATCAAAATTCCTCCTAAGTATTTATAATTATTTATGACTTCAACGATTTTTCCTTTGAAAATCCAATTATCACCCTGTCGTAGTTTACTTCCCCTCCTGAGTACCATTATCTTAGATTTCTCCAGATAAACTCGTAATTTCTTCACATCGTAATACCAAAATTTCTATCAATAACTCTCGTTATGTTGTAGTAGGCGACACAATCACAATATCATCCGTGTACAGCAATAACACACCACCTCCAAACTTACACCCACTCTCCTCGACCTCTTCCAAGTCATTTATAAACAATAAAAACAACAGTGAACCCTGTACGCAACCCTTCCTCAATATAATCCCGATTTCAAAACAAAAAAGTAATTCCTTCTTTTCACCACACGCCCGCTGTTGTCCCATTTCAACAAATGTGTCAGGTTTGTTAATATTTTTGTAGAGATAAATGAAGAAGATATTTAAACAAAAATGATGCCATGTCATTGCTAATGTCTTGGACGATACGGATTATATAATCAAATGAGATTTCAGTTTTTCCTATATACTGGATACTTATAAACAGAATAGAAAATCTACGTAATTTCACTCTAAATTCAGGTTCTTTAAATAACTGATAAACTTCAATACAACACTGTATTGCTAAATACACTGAGAGGAGCATTAACTTACTCGTGTTTTTTGTTAATTACGGATCTTTATGTTTTATGAAAACTCGCTTGTACGACTCAGTTTTTAAATTTTACCGGCTGCCATGTTTGATTGACTCACTAGAATTAAATTTCATTTTCGTTATTTTTCTCCAATCACAAGACGATTATACAATGCATCACCCGCCTCTCCGTAATATTTAAGATATTTAACTTGACTGGTCCCCTTATAAATCACGCCTCCTAAAGGTAAATAATAAAATAAAATTATATATATATATATATATATATATATATATATATATATATAACTAAAATCTAAACCTGAGTCCGAGTTTAAATTTGGTATTCAAATAATTAACAAAAAGATGGAAGACGGTTTGGTGATCACACAGATAAATCGTGTTAGAGAAAGCAAAAAAAGGTAGTGTAGGGGGAGGGTCATTAATATAACTAACCTAACTTAACTTTTAATTTAGATGAGTAATATAATACACTAAAGTTATTTTATCAAGAGAAATAAATATATGATTCGCTTATCTAATTATACATTCCTGAATATTATAATGCAAATATTTTCATACTTCAAAATGATTCATAATTTAATTTAAACTGTATAATTTAATTTTAGGTTATGTCAGTCATACACTGTAAGCTTCATTACAAAAACCATAGTTGAGCTTATCAATCACGTGATATGTTCAAGCGAAGAAGAGGATATTTTTCTAAATCCAACAACTGTAATATTTTTTATTTCAGTATTTTTTTTCTGTAATAGGCTTCTTTTTCAGTCATTATAGTTATTAGTTTTCTAAACTTTGTTTCATTTAATTTAACATTTACGTGAATGATAAGTTCTCCAATAATATGTAAATTACTAAATATAGTTATAAAATTATTATTTAGATTTACAATATGTTGCAGTTTCTCCAATCTAATTCATAAACATAAAATCGTTTTGAAATATAATGATTTTTTTCTCATATTAATGGTTTTTAATTTCGGACTTCAGAAAGTGGAAAAGTCATCAATTTCAAATGGTTTTACATCATTTTAAAGGACTTGGTGATAATTTTGACTCTAAGAAGGTTCATTGCGCTAACACTCCCTATCACACTGCACTTTCTGTAAAGATTATTTCACAAAAAAATGTCATTCTTGTGGTATTGTACCTTGTCTCTTCCCCTGATCCATCTTTTTATTTCTTGTTCCCAAAACTCAAAAACCAACTTCAGGGTCGTTAGAAAAGTGGGCAACACCCAACAGATTGTGATGGACCGTTGACAATTGAAGACTCCCATCACTGTGACAGTTAATGAGAACTCCGTAAGTGTATGGCTTCCCAAGAGAAATGTTTTGAAAAATATATAATGTATTTCTTGTTACTGTGAGATAAAATGGTATTAGTCTCGATAAACAAACCCCATAGTCACTGGCTAGACGTATGATTGATTGAAGAGCGAAAATTTCAAACGTAAGCTAGTTGGTAAATTTTTAAATAAATAACAAGAGCCACAACGTTTCAACCATACTACAAACATTTAGATTGGATGAGAATTCTTTATATTATTTATTTGTCAGATGTATTTCACAAATGACTATATTTACTTGACATTCTTGTAGTACTAGATTATTGATCATCATAGCTTACTTCAGGTGGCTAATAACTACCTGCTTATATATTATGTACGCTGTAATGAGAGTCTTATATAAAGTAGGTCATGTGTTAGAAGAGATATATATTGTTTTACCTTAATGTATTAGTCTTTTAAGTGTACATAAATCCTACAACAACGAGTTAAAAATAGAACTGGATTAACCAGTTAATACATAAACCAATTCAGCTATAATATGTCAGGATTAAGCTACGCACCCCCCACTCTATATTTATTTCAGGATTTATAACATAAAATAGTAGTTGTTTTCTAAATATTGTAAATTATAAATTATTTTTTGACAGTACAATGAACAGATGTGAAAACAATCGTTTGATATTTATTGTTGAGATTAGTTTTAATCCACACTACACAGGACTCCTTACTAAAATTGCATACAGATACGCACTGAGTGTATGTAGATTATGACAAGTAGCTAATAAGTATTAAATTAAAACTACAAGTAAGGGTTGTGTGCTCACTACCTGACTAACATAGAACTAACTGACTGTTCTCATGTAAATTATCATAATTCGTTCGGCCCGGTTTATTACATCACCTTTAGTCACAATTTACTAAACTTTAGACCGACACATATACCTGTTATCTCATACAGTGAACTCAACAAAGTCTATTGCATACGTAATTAAATTGATTTACTATGAAATTTGCTAGCAGTTGTGGCTGGAGATATGAAACAAGTTTCGTATATTATAACTCTACATTTTTAGTGAGATTATTTAAGTATAAAATTTCTGCAGATAAAAATATGAGTTATGATTTGAGGTACACATTAATAGCGACGTAAAACAATTTTGTTGTACGATTTGTTTAGATTATGTCAATAATACTTGTTTGACATCACTTTCTAAATGTTCTTTTTCGAAAATTATATTAGGATCTTTGGATCCTGATTTTAAAATTGCATAACATGAGCTACTGCACAAACCTAAAAAACATATAAATCTTAGTAATGGACGAAAAATATGTTAAGTTTACGCTAATTTGAAATTTACTGACATATTTTTTGAGTAACCAAATATTCATTAGAGATTTGGTTATAAGTAACGAGTCCAAATTTGAAATCAGTCAGATTATATCGTCGTTAGTTCTCATGTTTATAAGAAGTGGAGGTTTGAACGTTATAGTTTTTCGTTCAGATAAAAATTACTTAAATGTTCAGTAAAACATTTATTTATGAAGGCTAAGGTTATTTCAAAACTCCCCTCACGTTGACAAAAATCGTTTACCAGAAACATTGTATTTCTAAATTCCAAAGCTACCTCTCTCCTCATTCTCTCTAATAGCTTTTACTTAAGCCAGGGTTTATCTTGACATCGCTGATCCGTATTTCATTACTGTCACATTCCGTAATTCCAAAAGCCACCTGTTTAATTTCACACACATTTAAGGTAGGCATCTGCTATGGGTTGGATAGGTGTAATGACAACAGATCCTGACTTTTTTGAAGGTTTTATAATCTTGTAACAGTCTTGATTATTTTTAATGGTACATATTTGAAGAAATATATAAATAAACGAAATTCGTTAAATGTTTATGTATATTTTAATGTACACGTTTGTTTGTATTGTTTAGAATTGAGATCTCGCTCCTTATAGATTTGAATACATTCAATAAATCTTCTTTGTAAAGCAAATGAAGTTACTACAAACGTCTTACGTAACATTCACAAACATTCATAGACTATGAAGTAACAATAAACACCACTTCTATTGTAAACTTGAAAAAAAACACCATATATGGGGATTATAAAACAAACAATTTTATTATTATCTTTAATTTTAGAGACTAAACTTTATCTCTGGTAAAAATTAAATGTTTAAGAAAGCACTTAAATTCATACAAAATACCGTGTCTGAACAAATATATAATAACACGGAGAACAGAGATTATTTTAATATTCATGCTGCGTTATTTGTCAAAGCAAAACTTACAAAGAGTGAGATTTTCTGTTCACAAAACAATGGTATTTTAGAATGAATAATTGTTAATTATAGTTTCCAATTTCTTAGGAATAACAATTATATTGACTTTACGTTTTATAGCATTGTGTACCTACTTGGTTGCATAAAGTTTAGAATTGTTTGGAGTGATTTCTTTCTGCCACATTATATCAAGAACGTACCTCATATACATTGTGATACGAGATAAGTTTTAGACGTAGATAATAATAACATATCATTTGAGAAATTCTTGTATATTTATAAATTTTATTTTAAAATGGGTCAAATTATTTTGGTGTGAATCAAGAGTTATCTGATACTAGAAGGCGATTTAATACTTTTTGAACACTCAATAAGTGATTTAAAAACAAAACAAATATCTTTTGTTTAATCATGCCTTCTAAGGATCAACAAAAAAATCCACTTTCAATATTCCTCGGTTAAGAAAAATGTTAATAGAAGTAGTTAATGAAAGAGTGACTTTGAACCCACCCTGTATAATTGCTGAAATTTTAACTTCGCTTCTTTACAGGCGTTGTTTGTTACAAGTTAAAATGCATCAGGCAGATAATAAATAAAAAGAAGTACAACTTCGTCTCAAAGGAGACGTTCTCTTAAAGCCTTTCCATTTAAACATGAAATCTACCTGAGAATTTACGAGTCAAAAGTTTCAACATTCTGTAATAGTATCTTCTGAAAAGATATTATTCTTCGTAATTCGTAGAGGCATAGTAAAAAATATTTATTTGTATCAAGATTAAGTAAAATTCAAGATTTACATTAAAAATCGTATTAAAATAAACAAAGAGAAGTATAGGAAACATGTTTATTGAGAGGTTTTCATTTTTGTCACGGGGTACCTAAATTTGATTGTTTACACAATTTGTGAAAAGGGATTAAACTAAAACAATTCAAATGTGCGTTTAAAAGCACAATAAAAAATACAAAACATAAATAAATAATACATAAGGCGAGATAAAATATTTGTTTAACCAGAACTTATATTTTCTTTTTCAAAAGTTTGTGAAATCTCAGGAATTACCTCATGAATAATGTATGAGAAAACAGCGGTGGGATACAATGAAGTTTATTGCTGGATAATATTAAACTTAGATGAAACTTCTGTTTTGAAATAATAGTGAAGTGTAAAACTGTAATTTAAATCATAAGGTATGGAAAAAAAATTTAGTTAACAGAAAAAACATGAGAATTTATTTCAAGTTTTACAACGCAATGTGTAACTCACCATAGATCAAAACTAATGTTTATTTAATCAAAAAACATGTAAATAAAAAAATTTATAACTCCTATATCCTTTAGTGACCGAGCGAAATTAAGTTTTGTTTTACTAGGATCTTTTGCAATTAGTCTATTTATCAGTTGTGATTATACCAATTTAAAGCTGAGGAAAATTAAACAATGTTTACATTATACAATAAAATGTACCGTCTATTATTTTTTCCCAGATAATTTGTAACTCTAGTGTGCAGTTCCCAAACGCCGATAAGGTATTATCACTTTGGAGGCTTCTCTGACAGAGGTCCAGGATTACAGTATAGGTCTCGTACTAAAACTTCTATGAGGAACATGTGGTAAGAGGTGGGGCGTTGTCTACCGAGGCTCCTGAACGAAAGGTAATTTATCTAGCAGATAATGGACCCCCATACTGTGGTTTGTTGTGCTCTGTGATAAAACCATCCTGTCAACTTCTTAGTATTCCATTCATTCTTTCGATTTATATTGGTAATTTTGGTAAAAAAAGCCCAAAGTGGTTGATATGAAACTTGAACTCTATCACTAATTTACATAACAAAACAAAATGTATTGTTTATGTATATTTTTTTTGTTTTGAGTTTATATATTGTATAACTTGAAATTCTCAGTAATTAATAACTTTAAAAAGAATAATATTGAACATTATATCATCGAATGTGACAAAAATTAAATTAAATTATCGTTTATAATTTTAAAAATATGAAGAAGATAAATATTGGTATTTTTTTGGCCATTTTTGTTTTTGTAGACACTCCCTATCCAAGACCGTATGTATTCACGTCTAACCTTATAATGTCCCAATAAGTCAATACATTTAAATATCAGTTAACTTTATCATGTGTTTTAGTTTTTAATGTTATCAATGTTGGCAATGATAATTGTAAGATAAGATTTTTAATTTGTTACTTTATTGTTATTTCCCATTGAACTGTTTTAAATTCTGTAGATTAAATTTAATATTCGTTAGTACGTTTCTGTATTGTAAATGAAAGTAACATGTTATCGAAAGAAATACGAGAATTTGTTGTGAAAACTTTTTACGAAGTTGGTATATTAGCTGTTATATCAAGATCATTTTAAAAGTACAGAGCAATATACGGATTATAAGCTAATGGGAAGTGAACCAGCAAAATGTTTAATGGGGGAGAAGAAAGGAAACATTGTCTATGACTAATAATAAGTCCATCTAAATCAATCGGGAGATTATCTGCAGAGTTTAAAATACTAAAGTGTTGAGTTCATCATACTGTAAATTCATGTCAATTTAATCAACCCGTGGTTTGTTTTATGGTTTATCTTTGACAAGTTCTATAATATGTGTGAGATATTATGATAGTTTTATGAGTGTATTTTTTTCTAAACTGCTTTGTTCCGATAAAGTTGTAATAAACTCAACCTTTCTGAACATGGAAATATGCAGAACTGTAACTCTTAGAAATAAAAAGCCCCAAAAAATATCAGGGTTTGTGTTTAGAAAGGCGTTCGGATTTTGACTCCTACTTTTTTGATGTTATTTTGACAAATAGTTACAAACCTTGCTCAAATTTGTAACTCCAGGATTTACTTAGTACATCGTGCATATAGTAATTAAATATTTGTCGAAAATAATGGGATCATTATTCATCCATTGTTCACAATTTCTTCGATACAACTTTATCAAACATATTAATTGGAAGAGGGCTTTGCGGTATTTACTTGAGGGAGGCTTCTAGGTCACTTGATTTCACTGTACAGACTATATTCAGTGAGTGGAGACATATAACATGGTATAAAGTCATAAAACAAAAGCTTTATAGGGTACCTATAATATATTGAAAATATTAAACATAAAAGACTGTTTTCAAAAAATTAAAACGAGAATTCTAGAAAGGCTTCATAGTTTTATGAATCCAGATTGGAAACTATTAAAAATTTATAGATAAATACTTTTTTTTTACGTATTTTCTTTAGTTTAAATATGTATAGGCCTATATATGAAATATTTATAGAAACTGTATATTTAACTTGAAAATTACATAGAATTAATCGTCTTTGAAATAATCTGTGCATTAGATTATGGTTCTGACTTGTAGGATTTGTTCAGAACTTGACTGTATAGGGATACACAAAGTGTTAGAATTAAAAATTTAATTAAATTTAATGCAATTTCATACAAATAATACATGTATACGAATAAACAGGTTTCAACGACAATCACTAAATATGGCGATATTATCGTTGAAACGCGATTGATTTAATAAACGTATTATTATATGATAAATTGTGTTACATATTTATTTTAATTTTACAACATCTCACAAGTTAGTTTCAATATTCGTTTACTTGTTAGATAAAGTTACTTCTAGAATATACAACTACTATTCTATTGTCATAAATTATTTTTAATATTTTCTTAATAATATGTTACATTTTATTTCTTTTACTAAACCTAATATTCCAATTTAATTAAAATAAATACCTGAATATTCGTTTACTAAAAATACAAACCCCCCCCCCCATATGTTGGGAATATGAAAATATTTGTTAACTTCCAAAATATTTATTTTCCTTACAAATCTTTCGATTTGCACATTTATTTCTTAGTAAAATACTTTTTTTTATTGGTGTAATTTGTGCTTTTAATTGAACACTTTTTAATCAATTTATTTTTAACTCTTAGTCCAACTTTATTTCTTGTAGATTTATTCAGTTTAAGAGATGAAAGTGAACTATTATCACGAAATTTAGTTTTTAAAGTTTGCTTTCTGTCTCGAAGGTATATCATAATTAATGAATCAGTTCTGGAAAATGTACCATCTAAATGCATCTCCGAGGTTTTATTCATATCTTTTCTGCACATACACTCTATGCACACCCTAGTCTTAGGACGGATATTAAAACATTTCATACAAGGGCACATCCTAAACTCAGGTTTTTTTCCATGATATTTCATAGATAATTTCACTTTAGGGAGTCCCTGCTGACAAATTTTACTGGTATATTTGTTACCAAAATCAGGTATGAAGTTTACACATAAAGGACACATAGTCCACGGTTGATCTCCTTTTGTAAATGTAGATATTCCAGTTGAACTGGGATTTGATTGAAGGAATCTGCTTAAAATATGATCGCCAAAGACGTTCTTCCCATTTGAGTAAATTAACCTTTCCTCTTTTACGTTTTCCTCAATGCAAATGGAACCCAATCTATCAACGGAAGAATTTGAAGAAGTTGGAAGACTTTTAGTCGCATCTGTTTCCATTTTCCTATCCTTGACCATGTTATACAAGAAACGTGTGATATACTTAAACACAAATCTTGTAAGATGAATCGGGTTAAAAGAGGAAAATAATCCTGTGATATAGGTTTCCTTTTTATTAACGAGTTTTGTATATTTTTTCGTTTTTCTTAGCAACTTTGACTGTGTTAATATCGATTCTTTGGGAAACAAATCTCTGGAGGTAAATTTCATACTTGAAAAATTATATTGAAAAACTAATTTTTATTACTAAACAGCTACTATTATGTATTTATAAGGACTATTAATTGAAGTAACCATGGATACAACAATACGATACTTAACAACAATTGTAACGTCTGTAATTATGCTATTTCCTTATAGTAGTATAAAGTTAAATTTGTGTAATTAGTGGAGGGATAGTTTTAAATATATGAACTATAATTTGTAGGATATACAAATTATAAGGTTTTATTATTTACTAATATATATATACAGAGTGTTTCAAAAATATATGTCCCAACTTTGAGAATTGATTCAAGGCATCAAAATAAAGAAACAAGTTCTCCTAAAATGTTTGTTGTCTCTCTGTCTATATTCGTTGTATTTTTATCTTTTTTTTTAACTCTGAATCACTTTTCGAAGAAATGAAAACATATTTTAGAAACATCCTGTATTTGTATTACAAATGAGTCCTGCTCTGATAATGGGCATTACAACCTAAAGTTTAGATGATTCAAAAAATTAAATGGGATTAATTTGTTGTCTTTTTTGTAATTAGTATTTACTTATACTTATTTATATGTGTATAATCATAATTGAAATAATATAATTTACACATAACCTTGTTTTACTTAATATAAAATATTGTAAATAAAATTTAAAATTAACATATAACTATAAGTTATTGATACATTTTAAGTTTTATTTCTGGGCTCTAAACACATCGGGGTTAGGCTACCCCTTTATGCCAAACCGATTGACAATCTTAGATCTAAACGATAATCTAATGAGATTTTAAGAAAAGGTAGTCTGTAAATTTCCAAATGGCGGCTGCTTTAGTGTTTTTATGTATATAACTTTGCTTCTGTTTTAGTACGCGAGCCTTAGATTATAACCCATAAATTCACTGATTCTGTTAGTGGGTCGCATAGTAAAACAACAACCCACGTTATTTTTCGTTATTATCAGAGAAAAGTAAGTAACAGTTTGTTTCATGTTGTTCACACTATGTAGTAGAACATACCATACGTTTATGTTATAATCAGGTACTCAATAAAGTACAGAAATCACAATAGGAGAGGCATAGATGTGATGTGCCAAGCCTAAGTATTCTGACTATTGAGATAATAATTTTGTGTTTGTTAGTCAGCTTTTGACCCCACTCGTGTTGCGTTTTGACCCAACTGCACAGCTTTTTTGTATTCTATCAACTAATTGTTCGACAGCTTTGCCATAGGACTCTTAAAAAAAACTAGTTTTAACTTTACTAAAGAAGCTTATGGAATCTAGGTCATATGTTGGTATAGAAAACCGGTGACATTTTCAATTATCTTATGATGCTATTGGCTGAAGTAAACAACAATTGGATAAACATAACAATTTTGAAAATTGTATAGTATTATTTTATTAGCAGGCACATAGTCTAATTTTATGTTTTCTCTCTTTTAATAATCAGTTTAATTATAATTCGATATTAAAATATAATAGGCGATGTAAAATATAAAATTATATGTATTATAAGAAAGAAGAATACAATGCTATTATCAACAATAATTTTATTTATTACACAGCTTCAGGTCAATGACTAGTGAACAACTGATAAATAATAATAATAATTACTTTTATATTTTGGATAACTTTTATTTAATTTATAACAGCTGTTATATCTGTTATTGTTGGACTATTAAACTAAATTATCTAACCTTCATGTTCACTCGTAAATATTAAAACTAGTTATGTAATAAATGAAGTTTTGAATTGTAAAAATATTTTCCCTTTTCCCCATAATATATTGTGTACCTTCTACATAGTAAAAGCCTCAAATTTTAAATAATTAATTGAAACTATTTGTGGTTATTCAAATATAAAGTGTTATTTGTGGTTATAAGTGTTAGTAAATATAATCAAAAAGTTGTGTAAGCAACATTTTCATCATCAACACAAGCACTTTATTATTTATATTTTATATTTGTCACAGGAACTTAAAGATAAATTATTGTAATAGATACGCGTGTATATATATATATATATATATATATATATATATATATATATATATATATATATTATACAGAGTGTTTCAAAAATACATGTCCCAACTTTGAGAAGCGATTCAAGGCATCAAAATCAAGAAACAAGTTCTCCTAAAATGCTTCGTTGTTTCTCTGTGTATATTTCTTAGATTTTTTTTTTTAAAGCTCTGAATCACTTTTGGAATATAGGACAAATATTTTAGAAACATCCTGTATACGTATATATACAGTGTTTAGTAATGTTTGTAGTAGAGAGGAAATATTCCAATTTCAACAAAACTAGTTTAATTTAGCCTACATAACAGAAAAGTCTGAAAAATATATTTGAACAACATTGCCATAAAAAAATAGTTAATGTGAAATTTCATGTTGTTCTGAACATGAATATGAATAGTTTATGGATATGTTTGGTTGACTCTGTCCATTACATGAAAATCCTTCAAAGCAGATGTATTTTTAAAATATTAGAAAACAAATAATAACATTTTACGTTAGGCATTTGTACTTAAAGATATTGAAACATTCCATCTGTATAAACAAGGGGGTTAATTATATCATAAAGGATGAGAAAATCTAGTACTAACAGATCCAAATTTATGTGGTAATCGAATTATAATTTAGTTAGTTACCGTGTTTCCAGGAAGTGGAGGGTAAATTTTTCGTTATCACTAACACAATAAACAACCCTTAGATCCTTCAACTAGTCAGGACTATCGTAGCAATCCCGAGGACCTACCTTGGACTACAACTTTTTTAATTTACCTGTTTATTTTCTTTGTAAGGTCTCTCTTTAGACCAATTCTTGTTTCGTTCCGACTCTGGCGCCATTTGAGTATTCAAGTAGTATGAGTTTTATTTTATATTTTTTCCAACTTCTTGTTTATAAGACGATGACGACCAAGAGGTAACAAACAATATAAACAATAAAATTACAGTATTAAGGTTGAGTAAGTTATATAATGTTATAGTATGTTAACCTATTATTTCCGATGCAGCTATTGAAAATATTAAATATTCATAACGTAAATATATAGTATATTATTTGATAAAAAGAGCAGACATATAATACTCGTATTATTTTTTAAATAAATATAAATCTGAATGAAACAATTCGAATTTCAGAAATTTTAATCTTGGACTTTGGTAAGATTTTAAATATCCAAAACTTTTATTATTTTTGAAATTTTTAGGTATAAATATTTCATCAATGCTAGGATTTAGGCTTTGTACAGAGACGTTATTTTTGACCCATTGCTTAATATGGTTAATTTTTAATTTCCAAAAGTATGGATACACAAATCGTAGTGAATTAATAATACTAATCCTAGTAGAAGAAAACCGGCTGTCTTAACTTTCATATGCATAAAACCAAATATTATTTAAAATGTAACATTCGTTGCCACACCATATATATCATTGTGTTTTGAATTTTTAACAAACAAATGATGGCAAATGTCCGAAAAATGTATAATAATAAAAAGTCAATATTAAGCTGATTTTTTTTTAAACCGGGACTATTTTACCTAAGAACGAAATGTAACTACTCTAACTTTTTATGTTCACCAATCATTTTGTGTTAGTCTAATCTGTGAATTGTTGCCACCCTGAGACTAGTTGGCCAAAATTAACCAACTAGAGTTTGAGAATTATAAGTACACCCCCATCATACACAAAAGTAAGGGCACTAAGCCAGCTGTAATGATACTAAAATTTGCTGGACTAAATAACACGTGGATACACCAAGGTGGTCAAACCAATATTTTCGAATTGGTAGACTCTGAAAATCGAAAAGGCAGCCAGATTTGGGCGACACCTGCACTAATTCTTTAATAACCAAGAGCCTTGTAAAGAGCTGTTGATTAGTTAGGAGGTTACTGCACACTGCGAGTCCAGAAACGGCACTTCCTACTTAGCTCTCTGAGACCTGCAAAATATGGATTTACAACAATGAATTTATATTTCAGGAGCTCCCAAATTCCTAAAATGTTACCCTTTCCTCTAACCCTTCTCTTTCTTTCTTGCAATACTTCATTTGTTTTTTATTGATGTGGACAAAATACATTTCGTACAAGAAAGGGTTCAAAATCATAAATGAAAGTGAGCATGTTTTATGTTTAAAATACAAACAACCAATATGTTATAACCTATTAAACAAACATAATGTACAATTACAGAGTGTAAAACAGATAAAAACAAAACAAAATGTCAATTGCAATAACATATTAATAACAATTAGTTTTATTGAAAATGTAAATTTTCATAACGCAGCTTTAAGAGAATCATAAATCAAGTAGAAAGCCTTAGATTTCGACAACTGCTTTAATTTAGTTTTAATTGTTCTGACTTGCGTTATTTATTTCAACAAATGTTAGGCCTATATGTTAAATATCTGCTTTATTTGAATAGTAGCTTGATGATGGCTCGTGGTGAAATAAAAGTAAACTTTGTAAAACTACCATGTTCTTTCTTTTTGTTCTTCTTAACACGGAGTTCTTAAAAAATCAAAATGTTTTTAATTATCTATAACTAAAAATTATATTTTGGTACTAAATGATATTGTTCGTGGTTTCATTTGAACATGATTTACTGTTATTACTATAACTAGAGCATGGTAACTTTTAATTTCCCCAGAGAACACAAACGTCATAAATCTACAGTTTCAAAACAGTTTGCATAAATTAAAACATATTTAAACAAATACAATTTCCACTAATATATAATGAAAAAATTCCAATAAATGTGGTTAAGCTATTCATATTAACATGTATGAAATGACGCAGAATTGATTATATGCAAGAGTTTGTCGATTGGCTAAATATAATTAAATACAATATTGTTTATCACTTAAATAAATTAGCAATACAAATATAAATTTATTGTTAAGAGACGTATAAATAACATAAAAATATAAAGATATAAATCATTAGTAGATATTTATAATATTAATACTTATATGTTTACAATATAAATAAAGTATTTAAAAATAAGAAGTAAAACATGATATTCATGACTACACAAAATAAAAAAAGAAGCATCCAAACTAAACGACCCAACCGTTACTATACGTTGAAGTATCTTCGTATATGGCTATTATGATGATAATGGGGGAGGGACATTTAGTTTTATAGCTATTTTGTGCAACGTGTAACTTGAAACAGCTTCATAATATATGCCATTAAACAAAATATCTCTTCTCAGATTTGTTATTAGCATAGATAAATGTTTGATTTATATTTTTGCACTTTTCATTATTTAAAATATTGAAAAAGTTCAATAACTTTTCTTGTTATTATATTTAAAACCAAGTCCACAAAACAATTGGAGGATGTTTGGACGTTTGGATGTATCGTTTCTAATAGCCAAATGGATAAACCGATTTACCAGCATTTTTACTAATCTCTTACATCAGTGGTATCACGGTTTTTTAATTGCATAAGTATTAAGAAAATAAAGATAACAGTAAAAAGAAATTCCTTTAAAATGATTTAAGTTAGCTGACCAGGAAGCTGAAGAAATGATGGATAACCCCAAAAAACTATCGTTAGAGGACGCAGAAGAATACCTACTAATAATCAGAATCAAAAGATAGATAAGGGTGTTCCAGATAAAAGGGCATGGAGAATTCTTTTGGAAGTGACCATAACTAACTCCAAAAAGGATCAGAGAGATAAGCAAGTACATAAAATAATAAAAAAGAGAATGTTGAAAGGAAAAGAGTAAAAAGATTAATGTTGGCAGACTAAGAGTCAGACGAAACCCTGGCACACCCCTAGAAGAGATTATTAGAGGAAGTAGTGGCCACGCTTTTTTCTCGATTCGTTGCAAACGTAAATGATCCTACTATTGTTTATATTTTACTGTAAATTTTAATATTGCCATTTTACGGGAGGTATTTTTGTTAAGATTCCAACAATGAGGTTTTAAAATTCAATTATGAAACAACAAGATATTACAGATGAAATCGAAAGAAGGTGGTTGAAATTGTGTAGTAACTGGTGTGTGTCTGTGATTGGCATTAATAATAATAATAATAAAATAATAAAGTTTGTATATATATCTATTTCTGACGAGGTGCAAAAAATCATATTTATAATTTTCGTAATTATTGTATACGCGTTTGGCCGTAACTATGGAACAAAAATATAAACGAAATGCCGAATTGTTCCGTTAAAACAGCACAACGCTTTGCTTGGTCAATTAACGTTGGTATAAACTATGTGACGTTCAAATTGAAATTGTTGTTAAGTTTTTTATATAAACTAAATATACCTACTGGTACGTGATTAAATCTGGAAAGGTTTCTCCTGCTCTCTCCTTTTATCTGTTTCTCCGGTTGTTTGTGCCCGACTTCACTTTGTTAAAAAGAGAATTAATGAATATCCTTCATCAAGCTTTTGTAGAGTTGTGTTTCCTCCAGCAAGAGTTTGAGATAAGAGGAAAGCTAAACACTCTTTATAATTTATTATACTCATAGGATAAGTGAAGTTCTAATTGTACGGAATGTATATTTATTGCATAAATCTGCATAATACAAATACATTAGAATTATTTATAATGTTGTTGTTTTCCTACGAAAGCGTGAACATTTATAACATTGTTGACTGTAGTAATATCCTTACCGATTACTCATATATTAAAATATTTATATAATTTCTACTTCCCTGAGCAATCTTGTGTAATAGACGAAACAGCTGTTAAACAATAATGACACAAGATTGTGCAGGCAAGTAGAAATTATATATATATTATTTTTCTCTTTTGCATTACTACTATTTGTGTAAATAATATGGCGTATATTTTGTAACTGAGAAGAATTTTCAAAATAACCCTACTTTAAAGTCCTCCAAACCAATAATATCAAATCAACTTTTGTAAACATTATACACATTTCAATATTATTTATCTGTTACTGGAGATATCAGATAATCTTTTTTTGTATTACTAAAATTGAACTAATTATTTCCTAATACAAATTTACTAATATCACAGTCACTTCACCTCTGGTTATCTGTTTACAAAACTAGAGTAATAACTCCGTGGGCTTGATTAAGAGAAGATCCGGCATCATCGCATGTGCCTAGTTAAACTATAAATCCTACTGACGTCACTCATCGGATGAAACAATTAGCCCAATGCATCTGTAGACTGTTGGCTAACTAATATCCTCACAGCATCTTAAGGCAGTCGACTGGTAAAAAGCATTCACTGTACCTCAAGGTCATCGACTCACAAGAAGTTCTTACGGTATCTCTAGGCCGTCGGTTGACAAAAAGCCCTCGTACAATTTCAAGGGTGGCCGTTGAAAAAAGTTTCATCACGAAACTCTAAACTGACGTGACGGCTGGCAAAAAGCCCTCATTGCATTTATAAGACGATGGCTGACAAAAAGGCCACAAAGTATCTCTAAGCCCGAAGAGTGATAATAAGGCCTTGTACCATTTCAAGGGCGTCCATTGACAAACGTTTCATCACGAAACACTAAATTGACGTGACGGCTGGCAAAAAGCCCTCATTGCATTTATAAGCCGATGGCTGACAAAAAGGCCACACAGTATCTCTAAGCCCGAATAGTGAATAGGCTTTGTTCCATTTCAAAGCCGTCAGTTGACAAAAGGGTTCATGACAAAACTCTAACCCGATAACAATCACGACATCTCTAAGGCAGCAGCTAACGAGTAGGCCGCACGGCTCTCTAAGCTGTAGTTTGACAAAAAACATTCACGGCATCTTTAAGCCTTTTTCCTTGGAATGAAAGAAATCGAAACTCACAACGACAAACTATATACAAATAAAAGATGTATTTACACGATTACATATGATTTTCTGAAAATAATCAACGCTTCCTCATTCAGTGTGAATTAAAATAACAAATTTTCACAACCAACAGTTTATTTGAAACAAAACGTGTTTTCATCCTAAGTTGTTTACATGTACATTATGTGAAATACTTCTTCTGGTGGTTGATCCCCTTACATTGTGATTTACCTTTGATTGGGATCATAGTGGTAGTTGATATTATGCTGAACTCATCGATATTTATATAAATCCTCTAATGTTGAATGCCATCACAGTTCAACCAGCACTTGAGGTCCTAGGGTTGTCCAATTATTTGCAAGCACACACTATCCGCCTACTGTAGATATTTTACTGTAGTTTCACGTAAATATATACAAATTATACAAATGTTACAAAACAAAGCAGTGTAACTGTCTTATAAGTAATATTTTATTTAATGTATTTAATTATATTAATTTAATGTATGTATAAATTACAATAATGATAATAACTCGAAAATATATTATAAATTAAAATTTCAAAATCGTAATAAGTGAGAATTAAAAATTTGTTTTGGTCAAGTAAAAATATCTTGTTGGAATGTTTTTAAAAAGTAAAAATTAATTTGAAGTTTTTTTGGACGATTGCTTGCTATTTCTTGTGTACAGCATTTTACTTATAACTTAAGAATGCACGCTTTAATGGATGCGAAGTCTCCCGCCTCCTGGAAACAAAAGAGAACACTAGTATGTGAGTGAATGGATGTGCGCAGAAATTTCATCTACTTTACAATTAATTAATATGGACATTCTTTTTTATGAAATCAAAAAATACACTTAATGTTGTCTCTTCTTTTATTATTTTGGTAATTGCTTACAAGAATATGTCAGTTATATTTAAATGTAATGAAAGGTTCTGCTATTTAGTTTATAATTCTGGAAGACTCTACAGGCATTAAACAGAAAAAAGAGTAGGAAACGTTAAGAAAACATATTTTTGTTTCAGGGAACCTCAAAAACTAATATTATAAGGGAAATCCACTATTTGATTGTTTTTCCACTACATAACGTTCTCTATATTATATACGGGTATGAAAACTGAAATGGCACTAAGATGGTTGTTTTGTGTGAGGCACGAGGGACGGATTTTTGAAACAAGATTGTCTTTTTAAAACCTCCATGGTGCCTTAGTTGGCATCTGCTATGGTGGTAAAAAAGTGGAGTGTAGAAAGGGTGGCTCAACTGATTTGATGGGCGTTCTGAGACGCAGAGTACGGATTTGTTGAGTTGAGTCAACAGAAAAATCGATGCTTCTTTCTTCCCGCTTTGCTCTGGAATAAGGCCATTTTTTCAGAAACCTTTCCATTCTTTATTTCTGTCTGTCTTGGTAGCCAAAGTTCAAAAAAACCGTTACGATTGAGATGCCCCTCGGCGCAATCAACCCATAATCCTCTTCGAAAGAATACATTTTACTACACATTATATAAGCTCTGTGTTATTTTAATTTACTCAGTTTTTTTAATTATTAATAAATTGAACTCTTATACCAAGCACTAATTATTAGAACTACTGAAATGGTTCAGAATATACGAAAATAACAAGATCAGTTAGTAATACAATTTTCAGCTCCGTAAATGGAGTAATTCTTTCAAAAGGAGTAGATAAATATTTAGAAATGTTCAGGCTTGACGTGTCGCCATTTGTTCTACAGTCAAGTACAAAAGAAAAATTAATGACTGCCATTTATCAATACGTTATTATAAATCATTCTTTAGTACAAGATTCTACAAATAACTTATTATAAAAACTATTATCTCTTTAATTTGTTAGAACTTTTGTTGTAATATGTAATCGTAATAAAATCAGTAGCTTTGTTGGAATTAATTTATTAAAATCAACTTATTAAACCAATTTTTAGAAAGATAATGCTTTCTTAATATGCAAAATATAGAATTGAAATCCACTAATTTTCCCCATTAGATATGAAAACAGTGAAAAATTAAAGATGTTGCTACTAATTTCATCAAGAATAGGAGAAAAATTGAGTTTTATAAAATTGGGAAAAATAGAAAGTAGTTTCCAATTATGTTTTTATTCCACCTGCTAATTTCGTAAAAAGATTCAAACTTTAGTTAGTTTCATCCAGAGAGTGTAGGGTGAACCTTTTAGAAATTTTATAACTACTTCGTTTTTCTTGAAATACCAAGGTAGGTCAGGGTAGGTTGTCTATTGCAAATTCTTCTCATTCAAAGTACTTTTCACGAGTGGCAACTAAATTCTCAGACGTTTCTTCCACTCAACATCAATCGCAATCAAATATCCTTTCCCCATAATTGAAAGATGTCTATTCAAAGCATACTGTCACAATAACTACTATCACCTTTAAGTTCGTTCATCAAAGCAACGAAATCACTTGCTCCTCCCTTCATCACATTTGGTCATTGACCGTCTACAGTATAGTTTCTCCCTCTTTTTCTATCTACTTCTTCCTTGACCATATCCTAATCATTGTTTTAACCATTTGAATTTTTCTCCTATTTAAAACCGTTGCAGATTATTAGGTACACGATAAGCTATGAAATAGCAATCTTCTTATGTTCAGTTAACTTTACGTCCTTAATAGAAGTGTGTTTGTATAACCCCTTAACTATTCCTAGAATATTCGTCATAGAAGGGTCCGAAGAGACGTTGTCAAGATCTATAAAAACAAATTAGAACTGATTAGGCAATAATAGACCATCTATTTTATTGAGGTAATAGGCCTACTATTTTTTCCAAGATTTTAAATTAAATGTAATTGTATGTACAGAACGATAAATACTTTTTGTGTTCTTTCTTACTTAATCAAAGTATTATTTGTATATTGGAACAAATTTAAATAATAGTTTTGAATGACAGAAATTTCATTTATATTAAATAACTATATGTATATCCGAGTGTTTAAAGGTCTCACATAATAGAGTTCTAACAAATTTAGAGTGTAAGACGGAAAACTCTAAGTGAAAGTAGCTACTTTTTAATCATAAAATAGAGATAAATAATATCCAAAAAATGTTTTTTGCTCAAAGATATCCACTTAAATCTTTCAATTAGGAACTTGTTACTTTTACATTTAGTTTAAAACGGTACTTTACCTTAACATAATTGATGTTATAGTTAAAATGACAGAAAAACTGAATACATTCTATTTAGTTAAAATTATCGAATAACCAAAGAATAAAGCTTTCAATGTCAAATAAATGACAGGACGATAATTAACAATAGCCTCAGGGTTTTGAAATAACACTGATAAATGTCTTTTAATTTGAAACAAAGTGATAACACTGGAAGGTATAAAGTGAAAACATATATTTATTTTCATCGAGACAAACTGTTGCACATTTTAGCAACTTTTACCTCGTAAATCTTGTTCAAAGTGACAATTCTTTGTGTAACAACGTTACAAGAAATGTATCCTTTGAGATAGAAGTAGCAATTCCATTTATTTTAGCTTTGTTTAGGACATGAACTTGTGTTAACTGGTAAAAATAAATAAATAAACTGTGCAAAAATATAAAAACCAAACAAAGAGAAACTACCATAAGGCCAAAACATTCATAATGACAAGAAATTGGTCCTATTGATTTTTTTATGTAAAATTTTAGTTATTTAGTAAAAATGCTGGTTGGAAGTTATAGATTAAAATGGGAGACACATTTTCGTAAACGTTTAATTTTCGAAAACAATAATCATAATTAATTCCTCTATTTTCAATATTATACACAAACAATATTATTTCGTTATTATTATTATTTTTGTTTTTTTTACTAAAGATCTGGTATATTATTTTGGGTTATAAATGTTTAAGTTTCAACAAAATTTGTCAAAAACAGTTTCGTCGATTTTGAGACATTAAAATTCAACTACGACCACCATTGTCCATTTTCTCTTTTAATCAGCAAACTCCAAAACCAATATAAAGTAGATGTAGGGGAAAACATTTTTTTTACGTCCTTAAAGTTTAAAATTTAGTAAAAATAGCTCCTCCAAATTTTGAGTTATGAAAAACATGATTCTATATAGCCCCAAAATTTGTCTTGAAGCCAAATCACTGTACTGTACACTTATTGAGGTTGTAGAGTATTGGACACCCAAGTAGATTAAAATTTTAAAAAATATGCTTTAGATTCAAATGATTTCAAAAAATATATTTCTCCGAAAAATATTGACCATTACATAACATTCTCTAAACTTCGTTCGTGACGTAATAAACGGTAAGAAACTAAATATATAGGCGCCAATTAGTTGGTCATTATTTAATATTTCTTCCAATAGTGATTGCGTACGATGTTATCACGTGACTAGAACACGTTGCAAGTGATAACTACACCCTGTATGCTATCAACAGTGCCATGGAATGAATAGTAATGATTGAAACTCGGTATTGTAATATATACAGTAACCTAGATCTTAAATGGCGTCGTACCACGAGAGCCAACATTCCCCAAAGAAATAGTTTGGTTTACTTTGCATGCGTAGAAAGTAGTTTGACCACAAACAAATTGAAGTGAGCGGTATAGCTTAAATAATTGAGAATAATTTTAATAAAAATTATAATTTCATTGTAGCAAAGATTTCTTGGCATCGACTCACTGACGATCTTTCTCAGAAATTACACAATAGATTTTATTGAAATTTTACTATTAGTGGGTCTAATTTATTCAAGAAATTATTTTTGTATTGTAAACCCGTTTTGACAATTAAAATATTCATAGACGAAGACGTAATAATAAAAAAAATGAACTGTACATTTGAAAAAAACACCAGCCATGGAAAGAAATAATAAAATTTAAATGCTTTATGGGTGGTGCTTGCACCTTGCATTGTGATTTACCATTGATCTTGGTAGAAAGTAATTATTTAGGTAACCCTCTAAAACATTTCTTTTTTAAAAAAATGTATTGACTTACCGTCTTTAGATGCGTTTTTTTTTTTTTTTTTTTTTTTTTTAGTAGTTGGTGGTACTATACGTGTTTCGCCATCATTGATGGCTTCATCAGAGCATAAAATTTCACAATAAATAGGTTACACACAAAAATACATAACAAATTAATTACAAATCATTTAGTATTACACACGTAATTGATCACTAGGAGCTCGCGAACCATATTGGGCAAGACACTAAACTGACAGACAAAATTTTTAAAGACAACTTTTTGTACTCTTAAAACTCAAAACGGTTATATCTACAAACGCTCAACCTAGAAATGTTTTAACCAATCAGATAACTTTTACTAAACTTCGTGTATAGTACAATACGCAATATTTTTCTTTTTTTTTTTTAATTTGATATGTTTTAACTAGGACTCATAAAGTGCAAATATGTACTGGAAATAAGTAGTAATACAAGTAACATCGACTGTATTTCATTCTAATGTTCTGTCTTTTAGATTACCCAGAATAACAAACTAAAATCACCTTACATCTTCTTCATACAAGTTAACAATGTAAACAGATAATGACCATCAATTATTCTCCTTTGTAGAAAACTGCCAAGTCATATCTGTAGAGATGTGAGCTCTTATTGTCTGAGAGACCACTTTATGAAGTTTAGATATCCTTTACATTTCAGATCCAAACCATTAAGCAAGTTCAATGCTTCCATTTATTGAGTTTAAATTGATGATGTTCACAATATCAGATATTAGAACGATTAATGGTGGTTATTGTTAAGTTGTAATGGACCCTAAGTAGGTTACATCTGTATCATTCTGTATAAAAACCGAGTTTTTAACTTTTTGTCTATATTTAACATAATTATAGTTATAGTTTTTATCGATCTCAATGAAAACTATTTGCATGCATTCTGACATTTACTCGTCAGAATAGTTTATCAAATTGCACTGATACGTTTAAAAAATTAGACATTTTTAAGGTCTATCAGCTAGGTAAGGAATATATAATGATAGGAAATGTGGTTTATGGTAAAATATATAAGGTTAACTATTTGAAATTAGAATTGGACGTTTGGATTCATAATTGTAGTTAAAATTTAAGTATGTATTGTAAGTTAGTTGTCTAAGTTACGCATAAAAGCTGTCGTGTAGTCCTGACAGTAGTAGCAGCAAGACTGTAGTTTTCTTTCTGTAATCAAAAATATCGTAGCCTATATTTATTATAACAGTAAACCTCTACCATTTTCAGCACATTTTTCATATTAAAATAATTATAGATATTTATCTTAGTATATTTAGCTTTTGGTGAGACCTTGTTTTTTAAAAAAATTCGTGTGTGTGTGTGTGTGTGTGTGTGTGTGTGTGTGTGTGTGTGTGTGTGTGTATGTGTGTGTGTGTGTGTGTGTGTGTGTGTGTGTGTGTGTGTGAGCTAGTTCACTTTAATACACATTTGTAGCATAGAACAAGTTATATTATGGATTAAAAACCTATTGAAAGTCCCCTAAGTCGAAAAAAGTGGATGTGCAATCCTATTCAGACTAAACGTTTTTGGTCATATTTAAAGTTGGGCATATTTTGGCATGCTTCATGACAGTATCTATTATTTTTTCGATAACTCAAAATTTAGGATTAACAGCAATTGGGTCAAAACAAATCAATATTTTTTTCTGAAATTCGCTTTTAAGGCATTTGATCAAATTTTGGGAAAAAGTACTACAAAGAACACAATCAAAACTTTTGTCGCATCTTCAAAAAAAAATCCCGTTGCGTTTATTAGTAATTAAGTAATACTTTGTCTATGGAGCAGCTATTCTTAAAATGAATTAGATTTCGTTCAACTTTGAGGAAATTTGAAGAATAACGGCCCAAAACAGAGGGGGAAATTCCAACAAAAAATATATATGGTGCAAAATAAACATTGTTAATAGGAATTCTCAAACATTTATAAAGAGAGGCTCTTCCATTCCAAATTATCTTCCATACAAAATGAAAACAGTAAAATCTTAGTCGCAGAGAAATTTGGTCGAAAATAAAGGAGATGTCGAAAGTTGTTATATTTCGTAATTGTTTTGTTTTGTGGTAGGGTGTTAAAAAATTAAGGCCTTATTTTAGAGGTATTTATTTTTTTATAAAATCTCTGTAGTTCATATAAATATAGGGTAACATTTGCTAATATTATGTAAATTTAAAAACTGTATGAAGATTGAAATTCTGAATTTTTTTTTACATCTCTAAATTTAAAAACGTTGGACATCATGATCATGATAGTTAAATAACTAAATTTTCATAAACCTTAACGCACAATGTGATAATGGTTTACGGTATACCTTGACATTTCAGTGCATTCATTGTTCATACATTATTCAGAATGCTAATCGAACAGATTTATGTCTTGAACTGTAAAATCAGAACTTGCCTTTATCTGATTTCGGAAACACAGTTCACTGGCCTCACATCTTGTGTTATTCATAAGGTAGTACATATGTTCCAGTTTCCTAGATTTAAAGTAAAAAGTATTGATTGGTTCTCTTCTACGAATGTCAGGTTGGAGCACTCTTGACACGAGGTTGAATTCGAAATATAACAAACGCTATATCTTTAAAACTATTACACCGATCACGATTTTTGCCCGCAATTAAAAGTCGATATTGTGTCAACCTGAATGAAGGAAGATTTTTAATGATTCAAAAGAAGTAATAAATCAAATATTTATAATATACTGAGCCTATGTGAATTTACAAATCACCTGACTTAAAAATTTAAAACATTTGAATATCCGTTATGACAACAAGGAATGTTTCAAGTTTAATAACAGTTAATTCATTATAATATTAATAAAATCAATTTGAGGTTAGGTTAACCAACAAGATAAATGAAAAAATATCATCATAATATATTCTAACGATAATTGTTTTATTATAATTTCAGAAATATTATATAAATCAAAATTATGAATTAACTAGTCATACCTTGGATTGTCAACACATAAGGAAAGTTATTAATGATGAAGGCCAAATATACTCTTTAACATTAGCTCTGAAATATCTAATTTTATTTGGATTTATTTTCCAATTACTTTTGTTTTTTAATTTATACTATTTTCTCAGGGGGAGCTCTTTAATGAACAATTAATACAGTGAGTGAAATTTTAATAATACAGAGAATTGCAATTTTAACAATTTAGTTTCCAATTAAAGTCTATAATTAGTACAATACCAAATCCACTTTTGTTGTATTCCTATGTAAGTAATCCAGTGCTGATAGTTGAGTGAAGAACTTTCACTTTGTTACTGGTTAATGATGTTCACCAAACACTACAGTGTACTATGTGATTTATCAATAAAATGATTCACTTCAAATTACCATGAAGATGCACTCAACACTTTGTAGATGTACCTCTTTAGTACTGCAACGAAGATTACTAGGGTGTTAAATACTTTCACTTTGTAAAAACAAACACGGTTAAAACATACGTGTTAAACAACAATTATTATTACTTTACTATTACTAAAACTGGAATTATAACTTATAGGAAATACCAATTTCTACATTAGGAATACTTTTGGCGTTACTTCGCCGACCCCTATGGTGTGAGTTTCTCCCCAAGACTCTCTATATAATTTTTACTTTGTCGATGCTAAAAAAATACTTATTCCCTCTCTCTTAATTTACTTTAACCAATGAACGTAAGCAGCTACTTTTTGTCAGCCAATCAAATTTTAATGTTTCAAAATTGTGACCGTTTAGAAAACTGTTGTCCCGTTACATTTTATGAGTTTTGTGTGTGATTGTCCTTAAGTTTCTAATATTATAGTTATTTATGACTTAATTGCCTACAATGATTCAAGGTCTAATTTAAGTGTTTTTCTCTTTTTTTCTTTAAAGTTGTGAATGATGTTCTGACTGATTTATAACATATCCCCACTAACGCTTCACCTTTGTCGGCGATCACAAAACGTTTAACATGTGTCCAACAAATGTATCTATTTCTATATTCTTTTTAAAATATTAGACCATTACTGGAAAGCTTATTGATTTCGTTATATAGTCCCTCCGTTTTTTTTAGATTATTTTCTTAAATGAGCTAAAATAACGTAGCCACATATCTAAAAAACAAACTTATCATTATCCCTACCCAAGTACAATAACAGTCCTTATTTAACAATAACAACAACACAAATTTTTAAACAATGCTTATGATAAATATTACTTATTACTAGTCATCTTATAGCTACTACAACAATACCTTATTTTACACAATCACATGACATGTTTCAAGTACCCATTGAAAAGAAATTAGCTTAGACATATGTTTTCTAAATAATTATTAATTTGTTTACAAGTTACAGAAGCAAGCTCAACCGTTTTACAGGTACCATACCCAAACTGAAGGTTTTACAATCCTAAACTTCCCTTTCTTATTTATGAAGTGTTGTCTTTCTAACCCGGTCAGTGATTTATAATCGCGGAGCTCCTGTACTGTCCTATATTTATGGTCTCTCACACTATATTGTTTAGTCGTCAGAAAAATAAGTTAATTGACTTCTCCATATATCCTACTTAGTTCAGATATATGATCAACCACTTTAAATTTCTGTAAACTATTGCATCTATCCTAAGTTTTTTTTTTTTTTTTAATTTTACTCTACTCCTTATGCGTAATATTTCCTTAGTAATCTAAAATTAAAAATGCCTCGAATTCGTTTCCTGTTTCTGTCTGTCAATTCATTAAATTTAGTTCCATTGAATTTTCTACAAAATTAAGTATAGCTTGATTTTTATTTATAAACTCTATACCTAAAATACAATCTTTTATTAATCCAGGTACAATAATAAAACGTGTTTCTATTGATTCTTGATTAACGGTTACATTTAGTATTATTTGTTTTGTTATATTTTTTGAACGATTACAAATTGCTCCGATAACCCTCGTATTGGCTACGCTTAATATAGCATGGTCCCCCCATAGATGATGATTATTATGGTAAAACATTTCTGATAAAACATTATACTCGCTCCCAGTGTCTATTAATGCGGTATAATCATGATTGGCAATTTTAATATCTATATTAGGACATTCTATACTAATGTTTCCTAGAGTAATTTCGGAACCTAGAGTAATTTTGGCACTATCAATAGTTCCAATATTTATTTTTGTGACTATCATCAATTTAAACTTAAATAGAAGCATTGAAATTTCTTAATGGTTTGGATCTTGCCTATAAAAGACATGTGAACTTTATAAAGTGGTCTCTCACAGAACAAGAGCACAGAAATGTGTAGATAAGACATGGCGGCTCTATACAATAGAGAATTGATGGTGATCATCTGTCAATGATACACTGTGGAGACTTGTATGAACGAGGTGTAAGGTTATTTTAGTTCGCTATACAGAGTAATGTAAAAGCATGTTCAAAGATATGAGATACACAATCGTATCATAATAAAGGAAATAAACTACTTACTTTGTTAGGAAGTAAAAGTCTAGTGTGATTAAGATAAATTATTTAACGAAACATAATTATCAACATATTGTATTATTTACCATAAATAGGGAGAAACGTGAATGTTACTCGGAATAGCCTATATACATACCAATCTTTATAAAGTCTCTAGAGTAACATATATTTTAAGCAAAACCTTTAACCTATCACATATTTTGATGTTTACGACTTAAATAGATGGATTCAGAATCTACCGAATTAAGGCTAAAGAATAAACGACGTGTGGCATTTCACAAGGGTAGCACAAACGATAGATTTTTCGTTACAATATTGACAAAAAATTAACTAAAGCGAAACATTAATTTCTTTTCTTTTGTTCTTCTGGATTTATTTATTTTCTGATATCTTAAATATAAATAAATATAAACGTTAAATAACTGATTACAAAGGAAAAATAATTGAAGCCTTATACATGACAGTCCTATCATGCTAATCAGTAATAAATAAAGTCATCGTTACTTCCATTAGTTAAAAATGAATTAAAATGGTTTAAAATTATCCGGTTAACTCATCGCAAGGTGTGACTACACGGTCAAGCTTTGAACATATAAGAAAAGTGATTCGGTAACCTTGTTACATTTTCCGTGCGTTAAATAGAAAATTATATCAGGAGTGGGCAAACTGTGATGCGGGCTCAGCCTATGTTGAATATCTTGCCCTTCCTCTAATACCACAATGACTGATTACCATTGGTTTCCCGTACAGAAACCATTATTTCATTCCCGAAGTAATTCAGTTTAAATGTGAAACAGATTCGCCAACTATGAACGTTCAAATGTGTGAACAATAAAATTCACTTCGAATAAAGCAATATTTTAAACAAAAGAATGCAATCGCAAATTGTGGAACAATTGATTGTGAGTTATGTTTTGAAACTTCTAAACTACAGTTATATATAAATTATAATAACAAATAAATTGAAATAATACAGTACAACAACGGAAGTTTTACAAATAAATTTTACATTTGCATATATTTCACATATTATATTCTATCCATAATATTATTGTAATTTTATTATAATAGTTACATTGCTTCAAAATATCCTGGAATAAAGATACTTTATTAATATGGTAATTTGTAATTAATTTTGTACATTAAAACTAATCTACGAAGTTTCGAAAGTATAAATCAACTCCAGTTATCATGTGATAAACCTATAGCATGAAAATGAAAAATTGAAAATATAGACAAGTAATTAAAATTAAACCAATAACCTTAGAAAGTAATATATTCCTCAAGCTAGGCCCTGAGCAGTGAAAACTAAGACTAAAATCAAAACTGATCCCCCCAAAAAAGAGAAAAATAACTCCTCTATACAAAGAAATTCACATCAAAAATGTATCATAACTGTTAATCTTGGTGAACAAGCTTTTGCCCTCTCTTTTGAAATTTTACTCCAAGATAGGGTCAATAAAACCACTCAGATTTAAGAAGCAAATTTCAGCCTTATTTAAACAAGAAGTATTTGTATTTACGAATTTTAGTTCACTTTTTATTAAAGAAAACGAAAACGACCATATTTCTACACTGGTTTAGCAAAACTGATTGTTTAATAGCTTTTTTGATAAATTATTTTTCAAACAACTTTAAAACTAGAAAAGCAACTTTATTTTGGTAAGAAACAACAAGCTCTTAATATAATAGCATTAACAAGGAAACTTTGCTTTTAAAGTAAAGTTTCCATAAAGTAAAATGTTAACGATAAATCCAGGTCTCTATAGGTTTGGTAAAGTTTGAGGAAACCAGCTACAGTTAGTAACAAATTATCCGAGATTTAGTTATCTTTTAAAATTTTGTTTAGATGTTTTAAATATCTAAAAAAACGAAACTTAAATATTGTCTACTGTGTAAAAAAAATAACAACTTTATTGCTTTAAAGTACAGTGTACATAAGCAAGATGTTGACCATTTACAAAAATAACATATTTTATGACATTGTTCATTTTTATCCTTAGTTTTTCTATATCTAACTTTCCGGTGCATTTATAATACTTACAAAAATATTTTTACACCATTATAACAAGTAACACAATTTTAGGAATCGTAGTAACCAAATTATACGAACTACAATAATATCAGTACATTTACAAACGAGTTAGTTGTTTGAAGATATTTTACCAAATTAATTTATTACATTAAATTTAAAATAGATTTTCTAAGTTTTAGGCTATACATGACAAAATGGTAGATATTTTTCATGGCCTGTACTGAGTTTGAGGTTAAGATTGTCTCTATATTATATAAATATTGCACAGAATTGTAATTGTTCAGATATTTATATCTAAAAAGATTATACCCTTCACATTCCAACAAAAGGTGAGTTATAGTGTCATTTCCTGTTATGCAGATAGGGCAGATTTCACTGGGGTTAAAGCTATAGTTGTCATTCTGCAATATTAATCTATTATATTTCTTGCCAGCAAGGCGTAATTGAGCGGTAATTCTTATTATGTATAAAGGACAATTCTCTTCAAAGTATGGTTCACAGGGGGTTAAGCCGCTTATATGTCTGTAGTAATCACTGTATCTTGAATTTAAAATGGTATCAATGCCTGAGCATATTAAATTATTCTTGAATGGTTCAACTAAATCTTTTTTTGACTTGATTACATCCCAATGGTTTTGACTCTTCCAGATATTTTCTGCTCCAATCCTTCCCAGCATACATCTAAGCCAGGTAACCCAATTGTATGGGACATCCTGAGTGGAGATAGAGGCAAGCTTGAGGTAGCACATCTTTGGCAAACTTTCATCATCCAATTGAAGTAGTGCAGTCCACCAGTTCAACATTTGCTTAAACACTCTGAGTTCCAAATGCACTCTGCCAGTCTCAAATCTCACAAAAGCATCAGGCGTACTTCGAGGAAGTTGTAACAATCGTTTTAGAAATGTCAGCTGTACTCTTTCCAGGATGTTTACATATGGTGGTGCCCATGTATTAATGTTTATTTGTTATGTATATCAACTAAAATAAAATATTGCATTACATACAAATACTTTCTGTCAGTTTACAGAAATAGTTACATGTAAAACCCAAATTACATGTATTATTATTGTGACTGTAAAGGAAGAATATTTTCAATCTTCATCATCAAATATCTAATACTTTTTCTGTCAACACTTTATGGTATTTAGCTCGATTTAGATGATTTCTTTATCGGATAGTATACAAAAATAATTTAATATTGTGTGGGAGACGATTAGGTAGGACCGAATTAATTGATTGGCACCTAGATAGAGGTAACGCGACCAATTCGGTATCATATTATTTGTCGGATAACCGTTTAAAGTACCAAAATGCATTTCTTCACTGTTAAGTAACACATAGAAAATAAGAGAACACAGCTGTTGTTAGGTCTAATAAAGAAACCTCTCGTTAATATGTTATGACTATGTTAGACAAATTAGTGTATTTATTATCACTATCTTATTTCAAACAATCAGATCATTTTAAATTCCGTAAGACACTTAAGGTCACAAAATAGATATGTTTAGTAGAAAATAGGTGTATAAAGTATGAAATCGACTTCACAATCAGTGCGGTGTAAGTTGCTAAGTAAGAAACGGTACGTAAATGACATACGCGAGGTCAGGTCAGGTCTTCTCTCTCTCTCTCTCTCTCTCTCTCTCTCTCTCTCTCTCTCTCTCTCTCTCTCTCTCTCTCTCTCTCTCTCTCTCTCTCTCTCTCTCTCTCTCTCTCTCTCTCTCTCTCTCTCTCTCTCTCTCTCTCTCTCTCTCTCTCTCTCTCTCTCTCTCTCTCTCTCTCTCTCTCTCTCTCTCTCTCTCTCTCTCTCTCTCTCTCTCTCTCTCTCTCTCTCTCTCTCTCTCTCTCTCTCTCAACCCTATCGAAATAGGGGCCGATTGAAATTTTCATAACATCAAATTAGAGAGAAACTTATTATTGTCTAGGCATCAATAACGTTATTTAAATATCTGTTTAGTGGTTGAACATTGAAATAATACAGTTATTACTTTCGTAAGTTTTCCCTTACAAGTAACGATGTAAAATCAAAGTTATCTATCTATCTATCTATCCTTTGCTTACTTTATTTTTTTATAGAAAAATCCGAGGACCAGGTACAACCGATAATTACCTCCTAGGAAATAAACATGGCTAGCTCATGCTCTTAGACGGTAAGAATATAACGTCAGCAGAAAAGTTTTACAATAAACAATAAATCCAGATGATTTTGGTTTGAAGTCTACTTCAAGACTATAAATACAATAGTGAAAACTATAATATAGTAAGATGGAAAAAGAGCAAATCAAAATATTAAGAGCAGAATTAAAACTATGGAAAGGGATGACACATTTTCCAGAGATATGAATAACATCATCTAGAAAGCATTCAGTTGTAATCATCAATGAAGAATAAGACGTGTCGACAGGCCCAGAGACAAATATCAAAGAACAATCCAAGAAGAAATAGCCTCAATGGGCAAACCTTGGTAAAAAGCAGCAGCAGTAGTGGTGATGTAGTAGTGAAAGGCATTGCTACCTCTGAAGTAATATTGTGTCCATAAACTTCTTCTAAGGCGCAACCCTCAGGTTTATTGAAGGCCTTTTTTTGAGTATTTCTTTAATCACAGGTGTGATTCTTCCTTAGTGACATATTTAACCTTTCTTTATGGAATACCTTTTCCCCATTACAATTCACCCCATAATCATGGGTAGCTTCCAACTTTACGGTTCAACTTAAAGTAGAATAAACGCGAGAGAGAGGGGATGGAGTCATAGTAGGGGGAAGTTATGGTAAGAATAGAGTCTGACAGAATATGTCAAGAAAAATACCCCAGAATGAGAGAGGGAAGTAGTGTAGGTCACAGGAGCTACTTCAGGACAACATGATGAGTATAGATTTGAAGAAGACGATAAATGTAATTTTCGGCATTCTAGCATTACTATCTCATTTCAACTTTAAGAAATACACTCTCTTTAAAAAGCCAAACTATGTTAGCTAAAATAGGACAATCAGCAATAAAGTTGAAACCGATTTCCTTTTTCGTATAAAATCATAAAGCAAAATACTGTATATAATCCCACAATATTTTATTTACTTTAAATCCGCTTAAAATAAATGGTTTAATTTTATAAGACTGTAGGCCTACCTTAACAAATATTAAAATAACATTTATCTCTTCAATAGTATCATACGTTGTTTGCAGATTTGAAAATAAGTGGAAATACCCCAGTTCTAAATTAGACTTATATTTTACACGTCCGGAATGCCAAGATTTCTCTGGCTTTATGCCATGAATAAGTCATATTTTGTGAGATTTTGTCCCAGAGTAAAATATGAAGTTCATTGTCATAAACCTCTAAAGCCTTTACTAGACTAATGCCACAAGATGTGATGCTATAACTTGATGCTTTATATAACCAAACTGATATTTATATTTTATTTAATACCTAAAAGTTGACTTTTTATTTATTTTATCAACTGAATCACTCAAATTGAAAAATTAACAATAATACAATATAAATTACTAATAAAACATCAATAATCAACAATCTAATAATTAACAATTAAATGATCTTTAAAAGCTATAACAATATTAAATGTCTATCAACTGAAAACAAAGTGTAATGCCTACTCAGTATATGAAGTTTAAGGCAAGTTTAACTTCACTTTTTTACTGATCTTCACATTTCATGACTTCAGGCTGGAAAACAAAAAAGTTATTTTGGATATGCAGTCCGTTCGTCGTTGTCGTCTGTACGTGAACACGATAGAGGCCTCATGAATTTTGATATAGAGGACTATAGTGTGCTCATGTTGAACCTATTTTATTTCACAAAATTTAATTACTAATATGAAAAATTAGAACACTTTAAAGAGTTCTTTGTTCATATCTACTGTTTATTCAATTTATAAGAAAAAATTAGATAAAAATTATAATTATAATTTGCATGTAATAGAACCTATCCCACGTCTTTACAATGACAAATATCGAAGTTATGGTCATAATTAAATTTCTCTGGCCTCCCAAGAAAAGTGATATTAGTATAGTTAGTTAAGAGATCCAAAGACAAGTAACATATGTACAGTATCGAATAACTTACTAGAGCGAAGCGAGTAAAGTCTGTTTATATGTACACCTTCCCGAATCTAAGAAATTTGCAATTACGTAATTCACAAAACCTGTATAACAACTGTTTTAAACAAACTTATCTTACTAGATACCCTTGATCTACAAATACAATTTATCATTTCCTGCGGAGCCCAGGAAATATACTTTTTGACATTACATTTAGAGCATCTTGTCACATTTTATGATGGGTCGGGGTAAGTACTATGGTAGCGCATAAAACTTTTTAAATAGGACACCATTGTTACCTCTGCAACCGTTAAAGATACAAATACTATAAAACGTGAACTAATTTCAATTCAAAATATCTCAAAATTGTTGATTTTACAAACTATGTACCTAATATTTAGACTTTAAAGAAATAGGTACATGTTGAAAGAAATGATTTAAAAAAATAATAAAATTCTTGGTAATATACTAGTACACAAAAGTACTTTGCAGTTAACTCTAATATTGTTATCAAGTTGACGGCTGAGTACTCGATGATCACGAAAAACTCTTGTGTTCTATTAAATTACCAAGAATTTCGGCTGAGTACTCGATGATCACGAAAAACTCTTGTGTTCTATTAAATTACCAAGAATTTTTTTTTTTTTTTTTGTTTTTTACCTGTTTTCAAATTTTTCTTATAGATCAATCTTCTTTTCACCATTTCAAGTCCTAATATTTACTACCTTTCACATATTTAATAAATAAATTGTTTCGAGATATTGGTATCTAAAATTTTTAATAAACGCCATTTTGAAACGATTAAGTGCAATAATATTTTGTGTATGTATAAACTGGAAACTAATAAAATAAAATATTCTGTGAAATTAAGCATCGTTATTTAACTCTGTTCAAGAGCGATGATATATTGTTTTTGAAGGAAGACAAACAGACGAAGAAGGAAATGTTGACGAACATATTTCTTGATTTTTATATCTAAAATCACTTCCCAAATTTATACATCGTACTTATTGAACACCCTGTAGAACGTACTAGATTAGTTAAGCAACTTAATTAGTTTCAGTCTTCAACTACCAATGTATACAAACTAACTATATCAATAACTGAAGTCAAGTCATGCAGAAAGTTATCGAGAAATAGTTGATGTTTATCAAATATAAATTTACGCAATAACAGGAAATATTGAAACTATTTGCTCAATATTATCCAGAAGGGGTTTATCAGTAACGAGTTTAACAAATTTCAAAGCTTGGCAAAAGTAAATAGTTGCTATACTAAACAATAACCTAGGCATCTATTATTGCTAAACAGATAATGAACTTCTTTTTATAAAACTCCACTGACTTAGGGAATGTATCTCTGAAGTCTTCTCAGAGTCTCGAAATATATGTCCTGGAGTAGGTTACAGCAAGTAAGTAAACTTCTTGGAAGGTCAATGAAGAGCAGGAGATGGAACACCTGATGAAGAGATGGAATGAAAATGCAAGATCGTAACGGAGCACTTGACACAAAATAAGAGATGATGATAAATTAGCTGGAGCAAAGTTAGAATTTGTTTCAGTTATAATAATTTGTATGTTTTATCCCATCACAAACAACAACATAAAATAACAAGTTAAAAAATGTTTGACTAATTAAGAATTAGAACGGAGATTTTTATCGTTCTAACTCAAACAAAGTGCGTAATAAAATACAACGCACGACGATATTTCGAAGAGATTTCTGTTTTATTGCTGAGTTGATTATACAACTTAAATACTGTAATCTAATATAGCTAGGAAATCTACTAAACAATACATATTCTACAGCAAAATTTAGATCTTAAAACACTCCTAACTAAACAGCTCAAATATTGACAAATAATGTTATTTTCTAGCCGTAGTAAGTCAAGGCGGGTGATCTTTTACCCTTCCTTCCACTCTTCCCCTCTACACTATGCAAGGCGACAAGAGTGTCTTCCGTCTTCTTTTCATTATAACAAGTAGGGACAATGAAGTCAAAACGGGCTTTCTTTCCAACAAGAACAAAGTGTCTCATACAAAATTGATGATGTATATTTTTACTTTAAGAGGTCGGTCCAACTTCAAACACGCTGTCTCAAGAGTTAAAATCCTTCGCCCAACGGAATACGTAACACTCCAGAACTAAGAAACCCGCGATGTATTATTTCGTTACTCAAACTGTAAACTATTTTTATTCAGTGTTTGTTTTTGGGAATGGGATAATTATCTGGAATATAATTATCTTAGAAACATAACTAGTGGTTTTGTCAATAGTTCTTTCGTTGTTTTTGTACGTTCCATAAATCATTTGTGTAAACAATATGGGCCTAACTCGCTTAGTGACGCACTGGAATATTAATAGACCAAAAAGTCTTAAATGATATCACAGCTACTGTAAACAAGGTCCCTATTTCAGAGGAATAAATAATACAAATTTCTTGAAGGATTGCTTGCTCGATGCATTTTGACTTTGATTTACAGTTTATTTGGACCATACTGACAGGTAATATTATACTGTACCCATCCAAATTACTCAAGAATGGTGACTGTTTTATCTGTAAAACGTAAACTTTACCCAAACCAATGGTGGGTCTCGGTGAATGGTGGCTCAATTCATAGGAATTGTAAATAATCCGACTATTGTTTATACTTTAGTCTAATTCGCATTATTGCAAATGTACAAGTTACATGAAAGTTATTGAAATGTATAAATATTTTATTTTCTTGTAACCCTATGGAGAACAAAAATGTTTTAATTTTGAAATATGAAACCAATAAAAAAAGTAACGATTGTGCAAGTTTTGAATTTTTTAGTCATATAAAAACTTCCCGAAAGGAAGTTTTAGTAAACGATTCAATTCGAATTTTTCATTTGAAGTTTCTTTTTGTACTGCTCGTTATGTGGCAAGTGCTGTATTCCTAGACAAAGCACACACATTAATTTCCATAAAACGTGAAATAAATGTTTTGAATAGCAGCCATTTTAAACGAGGAATAAAATGTATACACCTTAGACATATTATATCGATCGACAGGTGTAAAGAACATAAATTACATAACGATTGGTAACTTACTTTCGTTTTGCCGTAGCTGTTTAACAAACAAAGAAATAAAATTCAAAATATTCGCGTTAAAACAAGACTTTGCTTTACTTTCTATGATTTTCTTGATATATATATTTTTTTCATGTTTAGATTTTTTCGACTAACCCTCCGGTACAATCTGATCCAGGAGTGCTGTCATTGGGCCTGGTTGTTCACCGATAATTGGCGAACAGTTTGACAACTTGCCTGCCTATTTTTAGAGTAAATATATTGTTAGTTTAAATATAATTTTAAAATATAATTGCATAACTTTACATATCCTACATCCTACAATCCGTATAAAACACATCATTATTCGAGGATAAAAATTTAAAAGCACCAAGTCCCTTAGAGACATACTATGTGGAGGAACGTAGAACATTACAGATCCCTCATTTAAATTCGACCTCGTTTCTTGAGAGCCTCATGTTTTAAAATAAATGTATCTGCGACAACTTTTTTGTGACATGTAATAATGAGATAGTATCCATGAAGACATGTGCAGTATAATGTCAATTGTTGGCTTCATTCTTCTACGGAAATTCTTTGGGGTCTTCTGACATGATCAAAAAATTTAAATCAATATATTATGACAAAAATGTGTAGTAGAAATTTTATACACACATTGTTTGCACCATACTCATTAAGACAACCATATTATTCATCACCCCCCCCCCCCTAGCTAGTGATAATATTGATTTTTTTTTTAATAATATTATTATCTACAGCTATTTTTTTTCCTACGATTTACCGAAATACAGATTTTGTTAATGAGAACGTTATGTACTACAACGTACAACCTCACTTGGCTTGTAGCTTATTTTCGCTTCGTAGTCTCGCTCGCTTCGCTTGTCGGGACGAGTCAAATATTTCCCGTCCAGGTTATGTTCACTTTTTTGGAATTTAATTTAGAATACTTTGTTACTCTTCTGATTTTTTAGTTTATTTCGCTGTTCTAAACGTTTAAACTGGTCGAGGAAAGAACAACCGAGACCACTGGAAATATAGGCTGAATAATTGTATGATATGGTCTGAGCGTTCCCTTCATCACTTTCAGCAGCCTGAACTCGGCGGATTCACCCCCCCCCTTATTTATTCAAATACCTTCTAGTAATTATATTTACTTTACAAGTAAACGACTAACTCCAACTTTATGTTACTATTAATTTTCTACTATTGATAATCTCTGGAACGTAGGATCTTATACCCAACTTATCTGCGGTTTACTTAAATGAGAACTAATGAAGAAATTTTATTTCCAAAACAGATCGAACTATCTTAATGAAATTTTAATAATTGTGAAATTTGAGACTTTATGTTATTTATAGAAAGCTTTTACTTGCTCTACTTTTTAGGTTAAATTGATGAAGTCGACACAAGTGTGATTTAAAAAAGAAAAAAAATGATTTCAACTCAAAAACTTATAACTAACAAAATCACAAATCCCAGAAACAGAAAACTTTCATCTTATGACAAACAAGTAATAAAATAATCACACTTGATAATATTTCTTTAATTAACAAAATTTAAATTTCTTAAAGTTAGGCGTAGAGCAGAGCAGACTTTAAATAAAAACAAAATAATTTTCTTACAAATTGAGGAATCATTTTTGAAATATTATTTTAAAATTTGCAAGTGTTTTTTTCTAAAAAACGAAATTACTTTAAAATTGACAAATTGTCTTCATAGAGAGAAAATTTATCTAAAAATGACAAATCCTACACATAAAAGAAGATTAATTTAAAATTGACAAATTCTACCCAACTGATAAGTTCAAAGATAATTATTATAGAAATTTTGGTTTAGGGCACACCTGTGAATTATGCTGAGTTCAGGGTCCTGGTAGAAAATGGATGCGGGTGGCTGGTATCTCCTTGAATGGTTCCAGTTCCAGTGGTAACTTTAGCGGAGTCCAGGATCCTCTTTCTGAATTTGGCGGGATCTAGTTCAGGGAGCTAGTTATCTGCTTTCTAGACGATTTCGACGGCGAGTATCTCGTCTCCGCGGCTCGTATTTCGGTTTCACGTTTTACTGTCTCGGTTTTCTTTACTTCAAACGACTACGACATTAACATTTTTTCGACTGTCTTTCTTTATGCTCTTTCGATTTTAATTTTCACTTTTTAATAATTTTTTTTTTGTTATTATTGTTCGTCCTGGCATTTTTTAAGTTCCTGGAGTTCCATGGTTTCGTTCAATGACTTCATTTTTCAACTTTTACCCTAAAGAAACCTTCTAACTATTTGCGAGTTTTTGAAATTTTTCAAGAAATCGACGGATAGTGAAACAGCTTACAACCTTTCAAATTTTAAGACGAGAGAAGATCGTGATTTTTTCTTCTATCCTTTTTATTGAATATTTCTCCATGCTCGTACCATAAAAGCCCCGTCATTTTTTATCTGCCTGCACCCGCTGCGCGGTTTACGATTATTTCTATATTTTGTAGCTATTATTTTCTGGAAACTCTCACATCTTCCTGCAGGATTATCGGATTTCCTCCACACTACGTTCTTCGTATTCCTGGCGATTTGCTTGGTCCTTAGATATTTTACTTCTTGACACAACCCATTGTTCTATTAGGCCTAACTTTATTTTAACACCTTCATAGTGTTGGTTTTGAACATCATTTCATTTTGGCTATTGTCTCTATCAAAGTTTATGCCCGCACCGCGAAACTAGTACCTAACACACTTCTACTGTATTCGTACTTGCATTATTGTCTTCTGTACACTTGCGATTTTTAGATTAATTAAATTAAAATTTCTGAGCGTAACTCGTATTCTTTTCTACGTACTATATTCTTTCTACATAAATTTTATTGTTACCTCTTTTTAATTATTTATCTGCTTTATTGTGTAATTTATGTCCCCTCCCTAAAGGCCTTTACACACCAGCGTACTGAACGTCCTGGACGTTTAATATTGGTTCCAATTATTGCCAAACGTTCTAAGTTAGAGAAACAGTTTGAAACAGGTTACTGTTTGAAAATCACATTTAATGATAAGTTCCTACAGCTCAGAACCGAAAAAACCGACTTGGACTACTGAAACTACGCAGATTAAGAACAATTATATTTTTACTAAAATTAGAATTTTTCAAAATCTGCATACACTCCTGTCCGTTGCAGCATCTCCCCTCCCTAAAACAAACACAATTTCGCAAAAAAATGTCTGTGATTCAAGTTGACCCTCATTTAATTAATTTTATCAAAAACCTCTGAATACTTTTTCAAAAATCACTCACTTTTAATCTTGCTTTTTCTGCTTGCTTCTGCCTATAATTAATATATCTTTCTTAAAATCATACATATACTCATTATTATCAGTTTTCATTTCTTATACTATTTTCTAAACCTACAGTTATTGTTTTTCAAAGTTTTTATATTGTACAACTTGTCTAGATCACTTCACCACGTTTATCTCTGAGTTGAGCAATGACGTGAAACAGCATTGATATTATAGCTTTCAAACCTTCATTTGCGACATACTTATTCTCGTAACACACTGTATTTTATATTAAAAAATTACCCCATCTTATCTTATAAAATAATGCATGTTTCACTACTACGAGTTTTTTAATTTATTCCTTTTCTAATCTTATTTTTTTTCAATTAATTTCATTTATTCTTTTTTTTTTATTTTCGATGATGTAATCACTTATCCGTCACACGCCAATTTTAATTCAAATTGCATAACAACGTTCATTGAACCTTCTCAATTTAGCGTACTGTTGACCTTGGCCTATTGGTTTGGTTCAGTGACCTTGATTTTTTGAATGAAATTTCCTGTCTCGCTTTGGGCGGTCATCACAAACTTGTTACAGTATTATTTTACTTGTCACATGTTTTACATCGAGACATCCTGGAAATGAACTGTCATACAATTGGACTTTTAATTTCCCTCTCCATTCAAAGCCTCTGGCTTCCCGTCATTTGTTCAACTAACTTGTATAATTTGTACCTTGTATACATCCAAATTATTTCTCTTATAATTTTGAACATATTTCCAATTTAATAATTTATGAACAATGGTTTTCCTTTCTTCTTAACCATCATTTTTGTAGAGCGCACAATTTATATTATTTTTCAAATATTGTTTGTTTGTAACTATAAATTTGACAGACATATAAATTGACTGTTTTTTTTGCAGTGTTAGAAGAAAAATGCTCGGCAAGTATAAGAGATGTCTATAGAAAAATACATGTCGAATTTGAATTAGTACTGTATAATATACCTAACTTTTATTAAAGTTTTAATAAAATCATAGTGATTATTTCCAATCAATAATATTTGTCCATCTAAAGGTGAATACGATATTTTAGTATCATTTTAACTATAAAATTACAAAACAATATTAAGAAAATGTCATTCACATTTTGATATAATTTTTAATAAAGTTAAAAATCTAATTTCTTGGTGTCATTGACGTTGTCTTAAAAGTGCTTTAGTTTGATATGTCACATGACATGGTTATTCTAAATTTACAATGTGCTCGAAGTACCACACTTTTGGGGGACAGGTAAAATTCAGTTCAACTTTGAGTGTTTCTCTCAGATTAGTCTAGTAAACGTTCTAAAATTTATCGGCATAAAAAAATACTTTATGAGAACCAATAATATTTCCTTTGTTGCCCTTTAAATTAACATGTCACAAGATGAGGTTTTCAATTTTAGTACCTCTTAATATTCCCCATTATAAGGAGAGGGGCAAAATTCAATACTCTCATAAATGAAACTTCAGGTTACCTAGTCAACAGTATTTAAGTTCATAAAAGTTAAAGTTATGTTAGGTTATGGGGAGGGAGGGACTTTATTAACACACTGCACATAAATTACAAACTGATCATATTTAAATGGTAAATGTTAATTTTTTTAAACATTGCAACTACCTACAATTTGCTTCTCTCTTGTTTACATTTCAGTCCCTACGATGAAAACTATAAGTTCATATTTCCAATTGTACATAATTTTGCTTTCTAAAATTTTTTTATAAAACTATAATTATGTACTTATATAGTTAACGGAATTGTACGATTAAACATTCTCTCCCTCAACCTAATGGCCATTAAATGTCCACCGAACTTACAAACGGGGGTAATTTGACATTTGTATGTGTGTGTGCGTGCGTGCGTGCGTGCGTGCGTGAAACGCACTAAGTCACATTTTAACCTGATTGTATACAAACTTGATATATATTCCCGTTTGTTTAAAGAAAGCTATTGGCCTGTAGCTTTCTTTAATATATATATATATATATATATATATATATATATATATATATATATATATATATATATATATATATATATATATATATTGGATATCCCAGAATAATCTATTTTATTACTGCAGGTAATTGTTGACTCACACTAAATTGATTCACACTAATCATATTTTTCACTGAAAACTAAAGAAATATTTTTAAAATCCATAGACAATCACAGTAATTTTCTTTGAATTTGTCTCAAAATTGTTTATCTTAGGCACACTAAATACGATAACTCTAGTTTATTGTTGTAAACCTTTATCTTAAATACGTCTGCGTCATCTGTTTCTTTGGTAAATTTAGAGGAAAGGCAGATTATAAATTCACTTATGGTATTTAATCATAGTTAACCGACATCATCCTAATAGTCCAAGATATTGCAATGACACAATGACAGGTTGTCTATGAAACATATATATGTTACTTGTTGTTTAATGGTGAACGCCCGTACTCATAATAGTGAACCCTGAGTTTTAAACATAATGTTACAACAACTATCTAATAATTCTTTTCCACCCCCTCCTCTTAAATTTTGGCCTATGGATATTGCTGGGTCACGTAGTTCGTTCGGCAGTTACAACATTAGGTTTATAAAAAAAGATTTATCGAATGTATTACAACATAAAAGGAGCAAGGTTTAGTATTTACAGAATCACCAGTATTTCATCATTTATATTGTAGTTTAAATAACTTTGTTTATACTTATTGATTTATAACGTTTTCTTGCCTTATTTGCGTAAAATGTAGATTATAAATACAAAATAAAATATAAATTGTTACGGAACAATTATAGTAATTAAATAAATATTTAAAGTTTTTTTTTTCCAGCTAGATCTAAAGAGAAATTACTAGTGTAACGATATCATGATCTCACCTAAATAAAACATCGCAATCATGACATCTAATAATTAATTAATTAAAATAACTTATATAAATGATAAATATGGGAAAATAGAACAATGTTAAATAAATGAAGGGAGACGGCAGCTGTCGCCTGCAGTTAAAAAAATGTACGTGTTAGATTACAATAGAACTAGGATTACAACAACCTTGTATCAAACACATGGTGAACAGTAACGGAATGTTGGGGTAGCGGAGAGTTTTTTTTACTAAAAAGAGAAATAAAAGGGAAAGCCAGCGTCTTAACGGTATACAAGTAGAAAGTTTAACGGTACTTCAGAAAAAACACAAAAACGCAAGGAGAAAGTGGGTCGGCCAATCAAAGACGTTCTCAAGCTTAAAAACACAACGGAAAGATTTAAAAACAACCACTAGAAATCGAGAAAGAACACATGTAGATAAAGTTAGTGAAAATCCACGAATCAGCGAACAGGGCGCGAAAACCAGTGTTCGAGAGAAGGAGTCTTAAAAAATAAGTTCTTATAGATAGTCTACCAAGGGGAGCCGAGACGTAAGGTTGTGGGCACAGATAGTCTGCTCTGTGTTCCGTAGAATTGTTTAACAGCAAATAAAGGGACAAGAAGTCACTTTGTTTATTGAAAAGTTTGATAAGTTTTAATTTAAAGTAGAGTCAAAGGAAAGGAAGATTTAAGTAATAATAGGAAGTACAGATTAGGTGTTTTGTGGAGTTTTCTTTAAAAAGCAGATCGAGAATAGGAGTTTCAATTCACCAGAGCCAAAGGATATCAGTCATCGCAGAAAGAAGCTGGAAATTTGGAACAACCTCAGGGAGTGAGAGAAAGCGTTATCACCAAGGAATAAAGTGTTTTGAGCAGTGTGGTGTCTTTTAATATAAAAGAGAAATTTAAAGTTTGATGTGTAGTGATAAAGTGCAAATCGACCGATCAGAAGGACCAGCAATTGATAAGTACCAAATAAATTGTTAAGTATTAAATTCATTTTAAATTCTATTTCACTTTCAATTGAGTTATTAAAAGACCTATGACCCGAGATTAAGAGATTTTGTTGTTTAAATAAATTAAAAAACTGAGCTAGCCGAGATTTAAAAAGATAATAAATATTAATGTAAAGTAAAGTAATAATTCAAATTGTAAAGAAATATATTAAAATCAAAGGGAATTAATAATTTGCAGATTCAAGTTTTAACTAATGTTAAAATAAAGTAATTTTGTATTTTAATTGTCTGTTATAAATAAATTAAAATTAAAGAATGAATGAGGAATAAATGATTTTTAGTTAAGTAAGAAATGATATTTCATTTACATGTTCATTTTTTTTAATAGAAATTTATTCATGATAAATTAAAAGAAAGAGTTTATCCAGGTAAACGTTGTTAGTTAATGAGTTTAAGTATAAAATTGAATTGTGTTTAGTAGAGTAAAGTTTTTTTTACAATAATTGAAAGATAACAACTTCATTGTTATATTTGGCAGTTATATATATATATATATATATATATATATATATATATATATATATATATATAACATCAGTAGAGGAGATGTTATACTAGACTTATATAAATCTAACCGTAGCAAAGAAGGCTTGACAGTAGGTTTATTAATTCTATTTGTACTAGACTGCGCAGAGAGATAGAGTGCATAAACTTGACAGGCAAGAAGCTTGAAAATAAAAGCTGATGAATTTATTTCAAGTTATTTGACATTTGAATAATAGACACATATACTTCTTGTTTAGACTATCTTGGAATTGTTCCTATGTTTAGTGTCCTGGGTTTATGAATAAATATTTTATTTAAAATTACTAGTATTTCAAACTGTCTCAGCTTGGTCAATAATATATAATAACTAAAAGTTATATTTATATTAAAATAACCACAGTGTAATAATGATGTAGTTACATATTATGGAAGTTTGGTTTACATGCAAAAACAGTTAATTATAAACGGCCCTTAAACTTCAAACTGATACTGGACACTGTAAACTGGATGGACTTTGGTGAAAGGGCGGATGTAAGACCCTGAAGACAGGATGGATACTGGGCTCTGTATACAGGATGGATGGTGGACTCTGGAGGCAGGTGGATGCTGGACTTTAAAAAATTGATGGATTCTGGACTCGGGAGACAGGACGGATGCTGGATCCTGGAGATAAAGTCTTGCTGATTACTGAACGGATACTAGATGTTAGAGACATAATGGACGAAAAACCGTAGAAACAGGATGGATGGTGGATCCTGGAGTCAGGAAGCATAATAGGCCTTCTAGATTGGAAGATTTTTGGACATTACAGACATAATTTCTGTACAATGTAGACCGGACTGATCCAGGACCTTGGATAACGGTTAGATGAAAAAAAATTGGAAACCAGACAAATGTTGGACACTGAAACGAAGACAGATTTTGTCTTTTGAAGCACAATGGATTCTGGATCCTGGATTCAGGAACTATGTTGGACTCTACAGACAGAAAATGGATGAGTATAATGAAGATCGGACTAATCCAGGACCCTTGGGAACGAACGGATGCTTAATATTGAAAACTGGACGAATTCTAGACCTTCTTAACAAGGATATAACCTTGGATACAAGGTCCTGAAAATAAGATTGATGGTGAACATATAATAGATGGTAAACCTCGAGACAAGATGGATGCTACACAATGGAGATCAGACAGATGAAAGACTCAGGAAAAAGAATAGATGCTGGAGAATTAACAAAAGACATTAACACTTTTATTCCGATTAAAACTAATATAAATAAAAAATGTGTGTTTTGGTGTCTTATGTCAGCTATTATAAAGTTATCAACAATAAATCATCTTGTGATATAATTAAAATTCACCCACAGACTAATTTTATCTCTAAATAAGTGGTCTCAAGCTGATAATCTGGTACTGTGAGTGGGAAATATGGTAAGCGATCTTTTGTATTATATTATATTTATATTTTATTTCTAGTTTAGCATTAGAACCCTTTGATAATGATAAAATGTTTTCGAAATGTACATCAGAGTGTTTAAGATATTAAACTAAATGATAATTACTTCATATTTTATTATTGTTCATATAATTGTGTTTAAGAAAATTATGAAATAATATAGTTCAAAAGATTTCAAAACGTTTCCTAACTTTTCTAACACCCTTTATTGAATTTCTTACAAAACTTCCACAAGGTTTCTACAATACCAATTTCCACAGTAACCGTTGACTCAAATAATAAATTAAAACTTAACCTAATTTTTTATACACAAATTTAAAATAAATATTAAAAATACAGTGGTAATATAAAATCTACGAGATAAAATAATATTTTCAAATTGAGCTTTGTAATTTGTTGTGGTTTCTTACGGTCTGCAAGCTGAGAATTAATTAAAAATTCATTCTATTTTCATCTTGGACGTTTTTTATTATAATAATGAAAAACAGCGGGGAGTTAAAAAAGGGTTGTCGTGTGAAGCGATGGGGGTTGAATTTACGACCCTTCAGAGACGTCTAATTAAACAGACTATAATTTAGTTGTTTTAAAGATATTTAAAACGTGCACTTCCAATATGAAATTTGTAGCTCGTCCATCTTGAACTTTGAAAACACTACCTGTATATTATATGTTTTATTTTATATTATAATCAAAGAAACATTTTTAGTTTAAGCGGACATTTAATCATTTATGTATATAACAAACTAACGATAATTTCGAGATTATAAATCAACTCCCATTATCAAGTGATTAATATAGAACAAGCCTCTACGAATTGTAATATATGTTTCAGTGTATATTCGGGGAGGATGTTTACCACACCTGTATTGCTCGGGTTCCGCGAGGGACCTTAAACCCCTCTCAATAGGTGCAGATAGTCTGCACCCCCCTGCGATAAAACCCTAAGTAAAAGGTGAAGGTAAGAAAATGAATATAGGTTAATTAAATAGGTGTATGGGTGTATGGATGAGAGTATAAGTGTTGTTGGTGTTTGGTGAGTGTTTGACTGGGGACCGCGAGGGACGCCAAACCCCTCTTATTAGGTGCAGCTAGTCTGCACCCCCCCTGCGGTGTCAAAAAGTTTCTGTACACCTGATGATTACAGTAGATAAAAAGCTGATAACCTCCATCATGATACTTACCCAGCCCTATCATACAATGTAATACAGGCAGGCCTCGAAGCTTTACATATGACATCCGCCACTTCGTACCCTTCTATCGGTGACTCGACGCTCTCAGATATCGTACCTATAACGATATCAGTTTCTCTTGGAAGGTCAGGCAGCGAAATTAGATATTTATCAATAACTTTACTATTTTACATCATAAAGAGATCGGCTTGATATCATTACATGCAGAATAGAAATTTGCAAATTGTTGTCTATTTTAGGATTTTATAAGTTGAATAACTAATGAGTTATGAAAAAACGTTTAAAATGGACGCTCTTTTGATATTTTTCTGAATTTTATTAGGATTCTACATGTTCACTCTACAGTCCCCTGTCGCAAATATTTTGTTATTAGTATAAATTTTGTGGCTGCTACCCTGTGCAGACGAGAACGTCAATGACCACGAACGAATGTCGTGTCGAAAATCAATTTTTCAGTTCTCTGAGGTCAGGAAAAGTAAAGATTGATCAAAAATCGGAGGTTACATTTTTTACGCTTGTCATTCTTACCATATACTTGGTTTACTAGGTAAATAAAATGCGAAATTATTTTAAATACTAGTTCTTACTTTGTAACATATACGTTAGTGTTGAGTAAAAATAACGATTTCATGTTTTTTCAGCTCTTGAGTTGAATTGAAAATTTCATTCATTTATTTCAACGTAGACATATGTATAATAATATAATGGTGCCACAATGATGAACATAAACCTAAAATAAAGCAACTCAACAACAATAAAGCGTAATCAAAATGGTTAACAAACGAAATATTTTTCGAATTAAAATTTGACTTAATGTCGGTCTAAACGAAGGGAGATTTTAAATTGTAAAACTAAATCAAAAGTACTAATTGACCAATAAGTATCTAAAATACATTAATCCTATAGGAATTTACAAATCAGCTCTCCGTTTCTTGAAAGTTAAAACCTTTTCAACGATCTTTTAACTTTGTACTAAACTTGGACTTTGAGTCACTACAGCCCCTCTATGTCGGTATTACACTGGTTTATAATGATAAAATCATTACAAATGGGTTGAAAATTCAAATTCCGTACACTTAAGTTATTAGTACCTTAATTTTGGTATACTTTCTAGTTTATGAAAAATTTCCTAAAGCTAGGGAAAGAAGTTTGGGACAATGGTTTTGTAATTTGGGGTATAGTATTTTTATCTCGTGTCGAGTCACAAATAAAAAGTAATAGCATATATTTGTTTTGTAAAACATTCAAAAATATACACATTAAGTGATATCTGACATTTTGTTTTAATCAGTCATTTTTGGGATTGGCTTTAATATCTTAGAACTAAAACTTGATAACAATTTTAATTTGTATATTGAAAATTTATGGTTGGGAGGGGGGGGGTACCTGCTGGATTTACACGATTCTTCACCAAGTCTTTGGATAGATACCACTTTTCGATTTTCATATTATGTCTCTCTTGACCTACTCTTGTTCAATTCTGACGCTATTAGAATATTTGAGGGCTAGGAGTTTTTATTTTATGTTTTGATCCTTACTTTTTTTAAGGGAATGACGAATTATAGGCTCAAAGATTTATAGGCTTTGAACAACAAGAACTTTTGTTTAAGTAGACATATTTTAGATAACTTAGTTTTAATCTTTTAGTACTAAGGCATAACTTTTATTTGTTTACAAAAAACTTATGGTTGGGAAGGTGAATTTTATAGTATTTAATTGTAGTTTCATTTTTTTTCCTTTTTTTTATGTTAAATATTGTTTATAACAAATGTTAAATATTTTGATCAAGTACTCCGTAAGTTTGTATAACGAATTGTATTATTCTTTACTACATATCAAACCCCCTTCTTATACAAATAGTTTCTCTTAACAAGGTTCTCATAAAAACAAAATAACGTGATTAATGTATTTTTAAAATGCCTACAAGTTTGTTTAGAAATGTATTTTTGTTTTTTTAATTTTAGCCGTAAAATTACATCTCCCTCTCCTGACTGCTCTTATAGTTTGGCAGGTACGTGATGGAGGGTAAGGGATTTGTGTCTCTTCACCAACGCACGCACATTTTCCTGTAGGGCCGTAGACATACCTCCGCCGCGTGCTGATGTCTCATCACTGGCCACGCCTCTACAAACATTGCAATTTGATTACTTTTTCATGTTATTTTTAATGTTTTTAATCTCCATAAAATATTGGACAAATGAGTCCAAACACGACTTGATTACAACGATTCTAAGTTTGTCTAGAACAAATCAGGTTTTATGAGGTTCAGAATAAAAATAAAGAGAATAATTTGTAATAAAATTAATTAATTGTATAAAAATTTTCAAAACCATAATATAATGTAGGTTTCAACAAGGCGGACCTTGATATGTACTTGTTTTGAGGGAAATAAAAACAAAATGAATTCGTTGAAACATATCCTACGTTTATTGATTTTTAGTAACATCTGTTGTAACATTAACTAACTTTGGTAAAGTTTGTCTTTAGATTAAACAATATAAATAATAAACACTGAATGATAAACACATTTGTTTATAAACAATAAACACATTTGTGTAGTCATAAAAAATAGTATGTATACATGGCAAGAATAAATATAACAACAATAGAGATACAGAAATATTAAAAATGTTTTGACAATGTATCAAACCCCTTGCTTTAGAACAGTACGTCCTAACGAATGACATGAAAAATATAAATACATTAAATAGTTAGAAAGGAATATTGTGATATAATTCCATACTTAGATCATAGAAATATTGCAAAATTAGTCTGGGCACTTACCTGTCAATTAGATTTAAAAGCAATGATGATTTCACTCGGAATTCCTGTAGTTCATGAGTCCTTGTATGCGGGTACCTAATGGCCTTTTCATATTTTTGCAATCATTATCTAATCATATTTCCTTCTTTTTTATAATATTTAGTTTTCAATTTACATGGAAACATAAATTCTTAACTTTACTCAAAATAAGACTTTATTTATATGAGTGATATATTTTGTATCTACCTATATCGTGTTTGAACACATTTTTATTGACTTGCTGTCAAGATTTATAAAATAACTATCTTGAAAACTGCAAACCGTAAATGTAAAAATGTCCAACATCAAAGTCGTTGTTCAATCGGTCATTAATAACAGGGTCGGGTCCAGATGGGCGGCGCGTGAGTGAAGTGGTGAGGCTTCTAACCCCTCAACGTCCATCCAGTAACTGACAAATATAGGAAGAGTAATATAAAAGATAAATTTGAACTATAAGGTTTTGAACACCTATAGGAAGTGTACCAAAATTTGAAATTTCTACTTTAATCTATTTCCAAAATATTAGTATTTAAAGTCAACTGGGACTGTAAATCTTCAAGGATGTATTTTGTTAATAAATTGTCCTAAATTAACTTATTTTAAGTTCAGAAAATGCCGGTTAATTTATGTTTAAACCTTTTCTGGAACACTATACATCCTCATACAAGAGTAAAAGCAGATAACACAAAAACTAAATAACTGATAAATACTTGTAAAAAATATAAATAATATGCTCTTCAGGGCGTATAATAGTAACAATTTGTAAACATACACGAGTATATACATGCTTACAAAGTTCTCAAGTAAGGAGGTTCAAATTTTTGAAAATTCAAACTAGTAAAATAATATTTACCTAAACTAAAATATCATAAGTAGGCATCACGGTTATCATGTTCGTTGATATTGCAAAACTACAGTTAACCTTGAAGTTTTTATCTTAGCCAACAATGAACTTCATTGTGTCTTCTGCCGCTTTACCAAAACTCTTCACAACGCATGCACTATTCCCGGAGACTCCTCAACTTCCGAAACAGGAAAGATATATTCTGATTCAATAAAAATTATTCAAGTGCATATGCATAAAAGATTAACAAATATATTTTTTAAAGTTGTATTATCTTATAAATACGTAGTAGTAGTGATTTGGACTGAAGTTCACTGCGAATATTAGACTTTTGTTGTGTCCGTCTAATTCTAATAGAAGCCCCCTTCAGTGATAATTTCTTTAGGAAGTGCATCACATTAATGGGTCAATCTGGCACCCTCTCAGGCTTCAAGCCCTTTTGTGGATTACAACACATCATTCCACTAATAGATAGTGTGGGGTCTATTCCCTCACTTAGCAGAATCTACAAGTCCCATTATTTTCTATTACGATCGTTCCAAAGTGTTCCCTGAGTCTACGATGTCCCGATTAAAATCCTGTCAACGTTTTCAACTTATCTCTACTTAGTCTGTTGCATGCTCTTGATCTTCTCTTATTGTAATTCCCCTTTGGGCTGCCATAGACTTAGTATTCGTTCCCATGAGTGAGCTCTTACGGTCCCTTCTTCCTTCCTAGTTTCTGAAGCCGTTCTAACACCGTTCTGAAGCCGTTTATAGTTGGGCTTAAAATAGAAAAAAGAGCATTTAATTAATCTAAAAGAGCGTTGAAGGTTCATTTTCAATTTATTGACAGTCATCGTAAATTTTTGTTCATTTATATTTTTATTCAGTTATTATTTTCTTATGTGGATGGGTGTGTAACAAGCACTTCAATGTTTATGCACTTCTTACTTTAAAACGTAAATGTGTTACACATAATTTCGTAAGATTTAATGTTTACTCTAATTATAAATTATTGATTTTTAATGTTTTATTGTTGTTGTAGTTTTGTAGTAAATGATATGGACATGTCTTACCAACTACTTGTGTTTAAAACTAATGTTAAAATCGAGCTCAGGACATTACAAAGCATATACAATAAAAAATATTCATCAACATAATATGTTTTGTCAACAGTATGTTTAATTTTACTAATTTTTATTGTATACTACCTACAAATATTTCTCTAATTCAATCTCAGCGCTCTAAAATACATGAAAACTACGAAATTCATCAAAATTGGAAAACATAAAGGACAAGTTTCACTAAGTTTGGACCAACTAATTTTCACTCAGTAGCCCTCAAGCTTTTAAAAAAAATAAGTCAACCCGTAAGATGGTTTCAGATATTTTTTTTTCATTTTGTATATTTTTTTATCGCCACCTGTTCTTTAGAAAATTCATATCAATCGCAAATCAAACACGCCCTGTTATCATCCCAACCTTTAAGAAGTAATCACCAAATTATGTTATCATTATTATTTTATAGGAGCCAAATCGTTCCAAATCAATGTCGGGTCATTTTAAGAAAATTATTAATAACGACAAACCCTTATTCATCCCCTTACGCGGTTTTTACCAAAATTTAATTAACATATAGAACAATTAAACTATACTAAAATGCAAAATTTTGAGTCGATGTACCAATTAAAAATTATCAGAATTAAAAATGCACCACACCCTATCAATCTTCAACATTTCCAGTCAGACCAACTGTACTTGAGATAGTGGCATCATAAAGACATCATTTTGAATAACTCAAAACGAAAAGAATCATAGTTGAAAATAACATTATTGAAATTTTAGTTTCTCACTTAGAATTGAAAATTATAGTTAAAAAACTTAAAAAATATTAATAATACCTCCCATAACCTAAATATCAATCATATGTTGAAGTAGGATACAAGGTTTTTTAAACGGCTATACAGTCCATGAATTTAAAAAGTTCTAGGTTTAGATTATGTTAGGTACAGAATTGTAAAATTTGTCGTACAGAATTATTAACAATTACTTTTTACAATCACATTTGAAAACGTGAGTTAAAATAGTTTAAATTTTCGTTGTTAGGAGCACCATCTACTGGACAATAAATTATCCACCTCTTCAAGTTATTTCAAGAGTTTGTACAAAATTAATGAAGATGGCAGCACATTTTGGAACATTATTAGGAGAATATAAATCTGCACAGTAAGTTATCGACAGAAAGTGTTGCCTTGCTGTTCAGCATTTTTCGTTTCTTCTACTGTGAAAAAGAAGTCTGTAATTAAATAATAGATTTATTATATTTTTTTTATGTCTCCTATTCAAATAGTTTATAAGCTACAGCCATCAAATATTTACTTTAATTTTAACATTTCTTTAGATATTTGTGTATGATATATTGTGCCATGATTACTTTTATGGTGATTAAATCAGCAAAAATTATATATATCAAATTTTAGCCAAATGTAAAGATTTATAGTCTAATCCAATGTGTTAAACTGAAAGTAAAACAGTTTAGACCTAGGAATTCAAATACGCAGTTCAATAAGGGTTTGAAACCACCTCATAGTCCATAGTTAAGTTTGAATATCTCTATTAGTAATTTTTCCTTTTTATATTTGTAATAATTAGTATTATGTGTGTATTCCTACCACAGTATAAAATATGTAAACAAAACCAATAATATAAATATCGCAATTGTGTTAATTATGTATTATTGCATTTAAATTACTTTGATTAAGATCTTACAACACTTCTTATAAAAAGGTACCCCAGTCAAAGTTCTGCTTTTATTGACCTTTTGTTGTCCAATTTCCTGGTCTACAGGAAGAATAGACGGAAAAGTGAGAAAAGGAAACATTGGTCTAGGAACTAAGCAGAACTTAATTTAAGACAACTATTCCAGTTCGAACAACTAAAAATCTCCGTTTCCAATGAGGAAACAGTTACTGTCATCTGTTCCATAGAAGTCTGGGGCTACCTGGACCATGATCTACTCCAGGATATTTTTCATATATACCCTCTATAGTCTCAGATCACTACAGAAAAACACTTACATTACTTCATTGGTCGAGACTTTCAGAATATGATAGCAGCAATAATAGACTATCCAGTTTGTATATGGCGTAAAATAATTTAATTTTCCCAAATTTTAAAATTATCAGCATGATAAACCCGTTGGGGAGACTGCACAACGTAAAATAACCTTACACCTCCCGCACACAGGTCTACCCAGTAAATCATTGACAGATGATTACCATCAAATCTCCATTGTACTTATATACACAGTTATACACAGTATATACACAGTCTTATATATACAGTTCTGTTCTATGAGAAACCATGTTTTAAGTAATACTAAAATACTAACCTTATTTTCCGTCTTGTGACTTATTTTTATGTTTTTTTAAACGCATTTCGGGATGTATATCCCATCATCAGAAAAGTTTCACTCCTTGGAAGTCGTCAGAACATTAAGAACACATATATTTAACATAACAAAATACAACGAGACGGGTGCGTACCACGGCATTTGAGGAACGAAAAAACATCAAAATAAGTCACAAAATGGAACATAAGGTTAGTATTTTAGTAATACTTTGTGACTTGCATACGCGTTTGCAATGCATGATTTAAGATGAAAATATACTTTTCAATGAGATCCAAATATTTACTAACCAATACTTCTATTTGTTGGATGTAATTCATGAACACCATAGTTATAAAAATTGGAATATTTAATATATTGATAAGTTATAATGAAATAGAGGTAGGCTACTTTTGTATAATTTGGAAATATAAAACTAATATATGACTTTTTAAATTTACAATTTATTTGATTATAAATTTAAGAATATCTAAAATTGAGTAAGATTGTATAGGTAAAGTGATATCTCTACATCTAAGAACATAAAATCCCCTTGTTTCTATCCTCTAATCATCTCTGTTTCTCCTCATTTTGATGTTTCAATAATCATTTTTGATTATTTTATATTATTTTTATTTAATGTTTCATTTCGTATCTTCAATTTCATGACTTTTGAATTTTCAACTTGTATATAAAGAATATAATATATATATATATATATATATATATATATATATATTGTATTCCTTGCGTTAATTAATAATTAATTTATTTCATATTAGGTTGACTTATTGATTTACATTATATGATTAATCATTTTAATTAAAACAATGTGTGTTACATATCATCTCTTGAGTCGTCAAGGTATTACCAGACTCTTCCTATGTATTTCAAAGTTGTAATTTACAGTGTCAGGATGACTAATATTCCAAAGCAGCATGAATTCAAGTTGTGACGTTTCGTGTGATTCTCCCCATATTATTAAGTGTACGGATTGAAGGATTTAAGAAGGAAGTCCCAGTGAGATCTGGTAACATCTAACTATTTATAAGATCATTGTGGTCAACTAAAAGTATTTAAACCTCCAATGCAAGGTGTCAAGTCAACACAATGTGTATTAATTATATTAAAGCTCCTAAATAAGTAGTAGTATTTTAGAATCTGTGTTCAAGTATAATTCTACATTTTAATTTTTTATTTTCTTCTTTTACTTACAAGTTTGGTAATCGTCAAAACTTTCAAACTTTATTGTTTGACTTATCTTCATGTTTCCTAAGTAAACTAAAATGTGATTTCCGGCATGTTCGTATATCTTCATTTTCGTCTGTACGTACAACCGTAGCAGGAACATGAAATTTGGAATAGATTACGTCTTATAGTGTGTTTATAAATCGAAATATATTGAAATCTATTCAAATTCAAAAATCAAATGAAAAATGTCAAAATATGGTGGCCATATTATTGTTTTTTGTTTTTTTTCCATATCACAGTTTTATTGTAACAAATGTAATTATCACAATATATTACTTAAAAACTTGAAAATTAAAATTCTGATTGTAATGGTACCAACCACACCTCTTTACTATGACAAATAGGGAAATTATTGGGGAAAAAATAATTTCCAACCTTGACTTCCAAAGAAAATGTGATTTTGTATGGTAGCAAAATCTGTCAGGCCCGAGTCATTGGCACGTGATGAGTGAGGGCTTCTTCAAATTTGTAGTCAGCTAGGGATGAGAAACTGACATGAGCTAAGAGAGTGGAGATGTTTTAATATATGGGTTTTTCTTCTGCAAAGTTTTTATGGCTTAGCCGACAACAAGAAAGTAATTTTACACAATTATGAGATAGAAAAACCTGTGTAACAACTGTTTTAAAACAAACATCCCCTATAGGATAAGACCTCTTGATCTACCATTACTACTTAACATGTCCTACACGACCCAGAAAACCATCCTTTAACTTTATATTTAGAGGATCTGCTTGTACAGCAATATATGAAGGGTCTGTGAGGGTACCTTCAACTATATTAAAAATATTGTGCATCAAATTTCAAGACAGACCATCATCAAAATATAGTTCATTAGTAAATATTATTTGGTACCTCATACCCACATATAAATAGTTTAACTAAACTAATCCAAATATTTTTTGAAAATTATACTTTTCCCAGTTTGAGTAATTACCTATTTCTTCTTGATACAAGTAAAATATAGTAGGTTAGTATATTTTTAATACAAAATGGCAGTTGCATTACGTTTAGTTTATATATAAACCATTTTTTTATTATAACTTTCTCACACATTTATAGTATGAGAAAGTTATATGATGGGTCAAAAATAAATCTAGAGTTTATTGTGAATATGTGTGTGTTTTGAGGTCCTTTGAGTTGTTTAAAAATTCTTTTTAGAAGTTTTGTTGTTGATAACTTCAAATTTGAGTATATCCTACTTAGCTGCCATAAATAAATTTAAAAAAAAAAAAATAATAAAAACCAAGTAATCTGATATAACAATTTTTTGGTAAAATGTTGTTTAAAATGTTTTCACCTTACGCTCAAGGCACACTGTACAGAGAAATGATCTAAACTTCTACCAACAATTGTATTGGAATTACACTGTATTGCGAAAGAAGAATGGTTCATGGAACACGAATCAGGTTACCTGGAAATTATTTTGAAGAACCAACTTTTAATGAAATTTCATTAAATTTTGTAAACCAGTTAAAAAAAAGAATGGACAACCTGAAACCTGTAATATATTTCAGGAAAAGCCGTGCAACAAAATTTAACCACAAAGACTTATTCCATACGAACCTATTTTTATGTCAGGATTGACAAGGTAAAACCATCTCTTGAAAAACCTTTTTAGTTACCATTTCCTATCCTACAAAGATCAGAAAACTACTTTACGAATAAAGGGCACTGATGTTAACCAGCTTACATACTTGTGGATCACGAAAAGATTGAGTTTCTTTCAATTCTCAAGCAATTCCATTACAAAGAATTTTGCTGATAATAAAAACCGTGAAAACCGTTTACTTACTTCAGATGAATAGAAACAAGAATATGTGAATTCCAAAAATCGTATAGTAAAATTTCCATCTCGATTTTTGGAAATGATGTCACAACTCCATTACTGAGAAAGGAGGACTGTGGGAACTGTACAAAATTTTGTTCACTGTTTTAGGGATCTAATAATTACGTATGTAATTTTATTTTAGATAATTTTGATCAACTATAAACTGTTTTTTTTTTTTTTTTTAATGGTTTTTGTTATAGTAAATCAGCAATTTTTATTTGCGGAATTAAAGAAAACTTGGAACAAATATTAAGAACATAAAATCATTTATTTTATATTTAGTAATTTAATTATGTATCAAAAGAAATTCAATTTAATCATACATTCAGAAATCATATATTTCTGGCTAACCCCTAAATGCTTATCATGAATTTATGGTATATTATACCAAGTGTAAACCACCATATTTATCCGGATTCCGCTCATATAAATTCAAACAACTTCTATAATATACATATGTTCTTGTTTAGCATAAAATTCTTCATCTGTTGAATATAATATTGCAAAAAATACAATCGTTATATAGTTCAAGTAACCAAAGTAGAAATCTTGTGTTTTTTTTTAAATTCTGTGAAAAGAATAGTAGAATAATCTACTGATTATACTACTTGTTTTAATGTTTCATATTGTATAGATACTATGAACAAATATATAATATGATGGACCTAAGAATTGTTGTCTACTTTTGTTTTGTAATATGCTTGCACAACATGTAAAAAAAAACACCTGGCAGGGAGGGTTAAATCTCTAAAATATTACATGGTTAACAAACTTAAAATGAGTGATAATTTGTTTGAGCAGTCAAATATTAACAAATGTTAAAATATGAACAAATCGTTTGTTCGCACAGTTAGACAAATTGCTGGTTTATCAAGCTCTTAAATTGTAAAAGGTTTCATTGAAGATAAGAAGAGTTCCCAATGTTGAATGAGGTATAGGAAGTCCTATTATAAAACAATTACAGCAATTATTTTGATATGATTTCCCTTCTTACAATTGTTAGTATCAAAGATTATCTACATTTAAAACACAAAATTATGGCAGTTCTATATGATTTTCAGTCTCTCTCCCTGTAATAGTTTTAGTTTTACTATTTATTATAATTAAAATTGTGCATTTTTATTCTTGTAATTAAAAGTATTTGTATGAATGATTTATACCAACCAATGAATGATTTATAAGTCAGATGTGTGCCCAAGTCTTAGATCGGTCCAAACATAGATAAGAACATGATACTGTTATGAATCTACTATTTAAAATCAAAGAGAGTTTATTTGATTTAATTTAGTAACATAATACGTGATGAAATATCAAAAAGAGCACAAATAAATATTCTATTTATTTCTAGTTCTTATAAAAAATTACTTACTACAACATTATGTAAATATGTATACGACAATTATTTTATGTTTTCCTTTTTATATTTAACAAAATTTTAATCATTTGTTTAGTTACATTTATTTTTCTTTATTTAAAAATAGTTTACATATCTTATATATAAATATTAACATTAGGTTTTAAGGCATTTACATTTTAAAGATCCATTATTTAGGTTATGAATTACGTAAAGTGACATGAGCAATGAATATACATATAACTATAATCAGTTTTATATATTAGTATAGTTAACCCGTTTATTTATTGTTCAGTGTAAAAATTAATAATTACATAAATATAGCCTAATTTAATGACAAATCATATTTTATACACAGTTAAAATTTTGGGACTGACTAAAACAATATCAAGTTATTAATAAAGAATGGAACACAACTCTTGCAAAACATAACAGTATATTTCTTATAACATATCAGATTCTCTGCTTATAAATACAGTATTTTACTGTATTGCAATATCTAACATAAAATAAAGGTACAACCTGTAAAGACATGAGCAGTTCGCCGTATTGAGGCATACAAAATTTTATTAGTTATAATTTGGTAAATCTATTTTCGTAAACTATAAAACAAAATTTATTAATCAGATTATAGTCATTAGAATTGAATTCTAATGTATAAATTAAAATACACAAACCATTCTGTCGTTGTTGTCCCAGTTTAAAAATCAATGATAAAAATATGGTTCGGCGATTACAACAGTTATTTTTGTCTTTCTTTCTTTTTTTTTCACTTAGGATATAAAATGAAATTGCTACCATGCGCCCACTTCAAAATTATCTACAAAATATTTTGACAAGCTCAATTATTTAATTGTAATGATACATATTTCACTGATTTATAATAATTTGAGATTTATTATTCTAATTGTATTATTAATATTTAACATCGAATCGGGGATTAAATTTGTATTTTTCTACGTTACTTAATTAACCATACCTTATTTCAAGTCAATAGTAGTTCATAAAGAACTACTACAGACTTGGAATCAGGTATGTTAGTTACATTTGTTAATAAAATTTTGTTTAAAATTGTACAATGAATTTAAAAATTTACAATTAAGGTTATAAGGAATAGTTTCTTCCATTCCATTTAAAGAATTGATTTATTTTCGCCAATTTTTCAACACTATTACTAATATTTATTACTATTACTAAAAAGTTGTATTTAAAATAAATCATTTAAAACACTCTTTCCTACGTTATTTACCACATATTTTATTCCTTTCTGGTCAATAAAATTTTTATAATTTAAATTTGTTTAGGCCTTGACATGTCTGACTACTTTAAGAATGTCTATCTTAAAGGAAGAAACTAAAATATAATTATTCCAAATATTGTGTTGTTAGTTTATATTCCTGTTATTCCTGTCTAGAATAATAATCAATTGTAGTATTTACTACAAATACTCCCTTTAGTATTAAAAATTATAAACAGTAATTAATTATTTGAATTTATTTTAGTAGAATTTTAATCCTTCAAATAAATTTACCATTTGTTAAATCAATTAAATAATGTTAATTTGTATGTTGTTGCAGGCTAGACTGGAACTAAAATTGTTGTATTTTCAAAATCACTTTATTTAAATTTTCAATACTGATATTAATTATTCTCTTTAAGATGTTGGACGAGAGAAATAACAGTTTCAAAAAACAAACTTTTTATTCCCACATAACCACAAAACATACGTTTACAGTATGTATTTTTAATTTAATGTATGATTAAGTTGGCCTACCTATGGCATTGAGTACTGTGAAAAGAGTTTCGTAATTATTATCTGTTTAGATAGATTGGACAAAAAAGAAGGAGTTGACATCTGAGAATATCTCAAAGTTGGAACACTTATACATTCCATAAAATCAGGTTGGATTTAATTTTGATTCATTTGAAGACTACTCAGGGAGCCACATAGAAACTATGCAAGCCTGATGTTATGGGCTTATAATGTCCCTTACTGAATACTTTTGATATAATATAGTGCTATTGATTATCCCTGTATATAAAAAGTTTTGCACAGCCATGTCTTGTGGGAGAAATTTTGAGTACATGGTAAGTGGTATAAAATTATTATTTGAAAAATTGGATTAGCCATGATCTTTTTACGATAATTATTAAGTTATGTCTAAAAAATTTTTGTTTTTCTTTGTGATTAATAATTTTATCACATACTGTAAAAAAACAGTTGATTATATTTAAACAGTCAAAGTGTTAATAATTTGTATTAAGCATTAGATTACGCTTAGGCCAGGAAGAGATTGCTTTGTTTCTCCGAATAAAAGAAGCATAAAAGTTTTTATTATATAAATAAAAACTAGTTATTTTTTATGAATATTGTTCAATTAATAATAGTTTAATATGTTCAAGTTTTGAGTTCAAGGTTTGAATTTGGTTTCGATTCAAACTAATGAATAAAAATTAATAAAACCTATACTTTTTACAATAATTTTATCGTAGTTATTGATTTTATTTAAATTCTATTTAAAAATATGATGCCTGAGAGATGAGCAAATTGTATGAAGTTGTAGGTTTGTTCAAAAAATACCTGATCTGTTGTTTTCCTTAGAAACAAATACAAACCATGGGAGGTGATCCCGGGGGGGGAGTGAAGGATATGTTTATGTGCATTTATGAATTTTTTTCACCTGCAGAGAGCATCAGTCACCGGTAGATAGTATATAGAGAGGGAGAGTGTACTGAGAGTTTATTGGATATTAATTTTCTGAGAAGTGGTAGAACGACTTGAGCAACTGTATTGCATTTAGCTTAGCAATACCTCAATGGAAACCATAGGGAAGATTCAATAGGCATTTAATAACAATGCCATTACTCAAATTAAGGAGTGGTACTAACAGTTTTAAACTAACTATTTAAAACTAACAGATTTTGGTGGTCATCAACACACTGAAATTATAAATTTATTGATCAAATGCAGGCGTTGATTATGCAGGACTATCATGTCATTTGCAGAAGAAGTGAGGATAACCATTGGTTCAGCACATTCTAGTTTGAGGAAGACATTTTTATCTGAGAGTGTTTGTGAAGGTTCTAACAACAGATAAAGCAACATTGTGATCCGTACAGATAAGTCGTTATTTACAGAAACGACGTTGGAGTCATTACAATAGGACACACACCCCTGACACCAAAGACAGTATAACAGGTAAATGTCAAATTGATGTTGAACTACAATAAGTTGGTTCAATATATTACTAGTACTATCTACTAATAAATAAGTTCAATGTCAGCTTCGATGTTATTATAATCCAAGAGACCAAAACTGTGGGCAGTGGAAAATATCATGACAACAGTCCATCTAGACCAAACAAGGCACTTCTCTGATATAACATGCTCTCTAATCTGCTGATATCTCTCGCATCAAGCTGGAAGGGATCCGTTTTCGTGGAAAATAAATAACAATTTGTTGATTACTTTCCATCACTGAAGCGATTGATGTTCTCTGTAGGCAGGATGCATGTAAAGCTACCGTTCATTACTTGAAGTCACCACTTATACTTTACTATCTGTGAGTTAAATTCAGATCAGATATTTTTGGACCAAACATTGTAAATATAAAGCTATATGGTTAGCGTAGTTTGAATTACCACCACTCGTAACTATCAAATGAAGTCCATGCTTAAAGAAATATGATGAACATATATTTAGGAACACCGAGTAAATAGGAATATGTTGAATTTCTGATATTTATATAATTACTAATTTCAATTTTTAATTGTTGCAAAATTTAGTAAATTTCAAGATGTTTGTGAATGTACATTTAAAAAAAATTATATTGTCCTATGAGATACAATCCATTGGTAAAGCATTACTTTTGTTTTTATTATTACATTTGTTTTAACATCTATACATTTTACACCTTAAGATTGAGGACAGTTTAACCACAAAATCCGAAGTTTACCGGGCTTGAAGTTTTAATCAGAAGGTCTGTACTATAGTGGACAGATGCCTTAACGGCATATTTTGAGTTTTTACATTTTAACAACTTTACGTGATATTTAATTTGTATTTTTAATTTATCAAATATTTAATGAAAGTTTAATATTTTTATTATCTGACAATAGTTAAAATGTGATTGCTAAGTTAATTAATTATAAATACTGCCAATTATTTTGCTGGAAAATTAGGAAATATTTAAATTAAAAAAAAAAATGTTTTTAAAACTATATATGATGCAGTTTTAAATAGTTGGTTATTCTCACACAAAATACTTCAATAAAAGTAAAATTACAATCAAGAGTATAAAAGTCATTGAAATTATTGTTCAAAGATGCAAAATTTGTATATATTAATCATTATGTGTGTAATTAAAAAGGAAAACTGATATTCTGGAATTAATATTTGAACATATAACTTAGAATGTTCACAATCGGTCACTTTGACCAATCATTAATCAAAAGTAATTGTAAATATATTAATAAATAAGTGATATAATCAAAACACGACATTTATAAATAATGTACATTACCCAATGTTAAAAAATATTTCAATCTATCTATGGAATAACATTTATTAATACCATTTGCAAGAGATCTAATTCCCATAATTTGTCACAGAAAAATTAAAACTTTTAATTTTCGTAAAAAAAAAAAAAAAAAAAAAAAAAATATTATTAGTCACCTCATATTGATTATACCGCCCTTCTTAAAAATATTTAAAACAATCAAATAATTCTTCTCAAAGCCTGATAAAATATCAAATTATAACTCTTTTTCCCCCTTATGGTATTCAGACTCATATTTTGTAATATAAAAAATCAACCCTGAGTCAAACTTTGATTAGACACCATATTCTTGAGATATCTTGTGACAAAAATGTTACATTCTAACGGGAGCTAGAAGAAAGATACGTGATGATATTGTTAGTACATGTTCGAAGGTATTCAATATATATTCAAACAATCAACGATAAAGTTTCACCAAATGTCAAAATGTTTATCATTATTAAAAAGTATAATAAGGGTAAGTCGAACATTTTTCATTTAATCCACTAAAAACAAGAATTAATACGTTATATATATATATATATATATATATATATAATACTTAAGCTATTTGTTTTATGCAAAGTAAAAAGAATTTCGATTCCTAAATCTGATTACGAAAACTTTCATTTGTACAAATTCAAATAATGTTTGAATTAATAATAAATTCCATAAATTTAAAATCTCACTGTGCTCAATATTTTTGTACAAATTAAATTTTATTCTCCCACAAAGCATGAATAGTAAACAAAATATATCAAATGTGCCCTTAAGTGTACTTAAATGTCATACCTGTTTGATGAAGCATGCATTGAAATCCCTACACAGTTGAAAAGATTGATAATTTTTAATTTTTTTTTTAAACAGCTATACAATGACAATTTTTGTAATATACCCAAGTAAAACCACACCCTACTAAGTTATTCTTTACATTAAATTTAAAAACAGAATTCCTTAATTTATTACTAGTGAATTGTTACAGTTATATCCGTTAGGTTCTACATAATTAGTTTGAGTACAATCTTCTACCAACCCTACCATTGTATTATTATTTATATTTATCAACGAGTTTCGAAGAGTACTAAAATATATTTCAAAGATGGAGGAACTCTGAAACGCTTTGGCAAATATAAATAATAAAACAATGCTAGGATTGGCAGAATATTGTATTCAAATGAACTATCACAACCCTATTAAAACTTTACGATTTTTAATAAAATCAATAATTTGACTGTTAGAATAGTTTGTAGACGAAGACGGGCAACATGTTAACGTTTTTGAAAATAACACAGTAAACATTATAATTAATACATATTTAGGATGTCCTGTTTTTTTTTACTAATCAATACATACAAACTTTAAAACTTAATTGAAAATGTCAAACACACAATACAAACACGATAGGAATCTAAGTCGCACATAATACTCTAAGAACATTGAAAACTATTTAATTAGTGTAAAAACCACATATAACAATGTCATGATAATTTGAAACATTCAAATCAATTCCTTTACTTTATTTATTTATTGTTGTTTTATAAAAAAAATAAATAAATATACAATTGAACACATGAATATCATTTACACTATAAATCTTCAGATTCATACAAGTAAAAGTAAATAAATTATAGTAATATAAATAAATTTTACGAACATAATTATATATTTAAAATAAAATGAAGAAATTCAAAGAACGAGAAATATATGAATAATTTTTTTGTTTGTTTTTGTTTAAAAATAATAATAATATTAAATATAAATTAAATAATAATTAACATCATACTTAATAAATATATTAAAATATATTAATATTTTATAAATTATAAATAAAAAAAATAATATTTTTTTTAATTTTCAATGTCAAAAGCACAACTTTTTTAAAATAAATTGTGTGCTAAAACAACATTAGTATTAAATTGGTCTTGTTAAAAAATCAAATCATACAATTTATTTCTTCTTTATTCTTTAACAACCGCGTTTAGGTATTTTTTAAATTTTTATCGTTTTTATTAAACATATCACAGAAATTACTAACCTTTTTTGCCTATGCACATAGTGTTTTTCTAATGTTCACTTTTTTGTTTTATTACATTTTGTACAAGTATTTTTAAAAAATAAATACACAGAAAACACACTGACACAAAAAATTAAATAATCGTAAAGATACACAATCAGTGATGTCTCGGTCTTTATGAGTTGGGTGCATCGGTTTTTTGCATTTCATCATTTCCACCTCAAACAGGATGGTTGCACTTTTGAAGCTAAACATTATTATAAAATAATTAAATTTGTATTTAAAATATTTCAACAGAAAAAATATAACGTAATATATATTTATATATTTAAGGCTATATTAAAAAAGTAACATATTTAATAGATTGTGTTATTTGTAATAATCTATAATATAAATATCTTTTTAAAGATTTTTTAATTATTTTTTACAAAAAAATACATAAAATACTTTATAAATAAAATAAACATTAAAGATTAAAATTTTCCTATTAACAATTTTAATTCAATTTTAACATTCAAAAATATTAAAGCTATAAGCAGATTATTGATTGCCTTTTCATTCACTACTCTTTGAGCATGTTCGTTAATATAAAGAACTACAAATCTGTCTTAATAAAGGTTGTGAAGAACCTGGTAAGCTTAGACTATTTAGCATCAGTTTTAATCGGTTTTGGAGTGTTGTGGGACAGACTATATTGTCAGTTATAAATTTTCTCCCAGTTCGACGCTGTCAATATCAGCAAGTTACTAAACAAACAATAATTACAATATTTTTTCATGTGGGTTTCGTGATTACATTCTGAATTTTGTTCATCTCCAGGGTGGAAAAATTAAGCACAGATCTAGGTCAGGGTTTTACTATTTCTGGAAAGATTTCTTGTGTAAGTGTAAGAAAAATACTGAAAATATCTATGAACTATTTTGACAATATTATTGAATGTAAAAAAATAATTTCTACATATTTACCATTTTCAAGCTCAATATCTATATTTAAGTAAATACTTTAAATTATTAAAAGAAAAGTTTAATTTCATAGGTGTGATATGGGCATTGAATAAATTATTAAAGAGTTGGGATAAAAAAAACAGTAGACAAGAGGAAAGTAGTGATTGTAAAACATGGCATCAGAAAAAAAGGTGTTAACTTAATTAGGCCAATATAAGAAAGAAGAATGGCAACATCGAGATTTAGAGTAGACTTATTTAGGCCAACTTTTCTCTCCACCAGCAGCCATCCCCACTCCTTGCTACTTCGCTTTTCTCCAAGCTTCACCAAGTTGTGCACAACCTCTATGTGTACAATTTTCTACTGATTGTGAAACTGATTTCCTTTTGTAAAACTTAATACTGAAGTAATTTTATTTGTTAGCGGTTTAATATTTACAACACGCAGATTTTATTTTATTTTGTTTTATTATTTTTTTTAATACTACAATCTTTTGATTTCAATAACTAAAAAGATTGTTTTTTGCAGAATGTTTAAAAGTCATTTTGACTAATCAAGTTATCATTTTTTTTTTGTTTTTTTAAACATATGAGTGGAATATCATCTAATATATGAGTCCATATCTACTCTTATAGTGACGATAGATTTAGATCACTCCATTTCATTAGAGTACATCATTAAATTAATACATTCAATAACAACTATTTTAACTACATCATAATTTTTTTTCTTTTGTAATTTCACAGCTAATAAGCTGGGTTTTAATAAAAAGTTTTCACTCTTTTAACTGCGTTTGGTCCTTAATTTCATATTTATGAATTGATTTAATTTTAAATTGATACGGTATTGCTTATTTGTTCTAAATTATTCCATAATAATGGTCAATGTGATAACATATTACACTAAATCATATTTCACATTCCAACAAACTAATTTACATTATGTTTTCTTTTTATAACTAATATAAAATAATTATTATAAGATAATAAAAATACGAAGGACAAAAACATGACTATTAAAAAAGGATAATGTTTGATTGTAATAATTTAAAAAACCAAAACAAATACAACATTAAAACTTTTCTTTCTGGCTTATAAATGCTAATAAATATCATGGTTTTTAATTAATAACAAAGTGTAAAAAATAACACGTAATGTCAGTTTATATACATTTACATCGTTTACATTATTTGAAATAGTTATTAGTTTACGTTATTCTAAATTTATTTCCGCTTTAAAAAAAAATTCAATTAGACAAGTGTCACATTTTTTTAAAAAATACAAAAAAATATATAAATTTGATGTAAATAAATAAAATTATACAATTAGTGTATTGTCTTAATACAGTAACTTGACATGTCCAATTTTACTTTTTTTAAACAAACAAAATTATTGAACAATAATGTGGGGTGCTGACAGTAGGACGGCAACTGTAGCTATTATCGTAAATAACGTGAACACTATTAAACAAAATCTGTCCACTACCATCGCGGCAAACTTCCAGTCGCTGATAAGTTCCGCTTCCTCATCAGCTTTTTTCATCCTATTTGTAATAAACTGCAGCTCCCTCAAGATGTACTGAAGATCACGTTGTGCTATTGTACAAGCTCCCGTCTCATCCAGTGTGATCCCCCCTCTCATGTAACTGCTATTCGCTGATGTACAATGTCGGAAATCATCGTCGATGTCTAATACATTCGCTAGTAGACTCTTTGACGACCTTTCTTTTAGTTCTAATTCTTTCATGCGATTGCTCATTAGAATTGTTTTACGAGTTATTTTTTTACCAGGTCGTCCCATTCCTAACATCCAGGGTAGCCATTGGAGAAATACGCTTTTTATCTGTGAAATAAAATTTAAAATTACTTTTTTATTGTTTTACTATGAGGTGCGATATAAGTTTTTGATTTCCCCTGTTTAATTTATTTTTAAGATGCTGAAATCTTTATTATTTAAAACCCCATCTATTTTATGTGTTTGCACTGAATTCAATAGTATTAGTACGATTATTCTATTTTATTTCTTCTATATATGAATTGAAAATGAAGATAAATAAAAAGCCTTTCCACTAAAAAGAGTTTCAATCTGCTATGAAGTATCTTTTTTTAATAGAGAATTTTACCAAACAATTTTACAATGAAATATCAAATATATTAAGTGATAAGCAGCATTTCAACTTCACTATCAAGAATTGTGTAATGGTTTAGCAAAGGACATTTAAACACTCCAGGTATTACGATTTGTTGTACGAAGTTGTATACTGATGTGTCATGAAGTGACAATAGAGCTGGAGCTGTGGTCTACAGTAAATCAACTAAGATTGAACTTGGAAAATATTTCAACAGTATTTCATGCAGAAGTGCTTAGGATACTGGAATCCACACAACTATATCTGGGAAGAAGATATGTAATAAGCATGTAACATTTAGGTCAGACAGTCAAGTTATCATTCAGCCAATCACTATAATCACAACTTGACAAAACTCTCAACCCTCAACCATGTTGAGGTGCAGAAGGTGCTCATGGAGCACTTGAGAATAATGAAAACGCTGGTGAGATAGCAATGAACAAAGCTCGGACTCCACTCACTCAGGTTCAGAACCTGCTATCGGCATAACTAAATATATAGCAAAGAGGATGGGTAAAAACAGATAGTGGAGGATCTTAACAGATATAGTAATGTCTCAAAGCGTAATCACTATGGGTAATTTTTTCAACTCATGCTAAAACATTTCTAAATATATAGTTTTACTAAACAGACATAAAACAAAGAAAGTCTTGAGCTTCCTCATTGGACATGAACATTCAAGAAACATATGAACACTTCACAATGTGTCTCTAACTTGGTGGTTCGGAATAAAAGATTTATAACAAATACGAGGAACTGCAGATTACGTAATAGTGAAAAGTGTGAATTACAGGAGCAAAACAACTACTGATTACAGTAGTTTAAACAACTACTGATTTATGACATGTTGTTAGAATGTGAGTACAATAGAGATATTTAATTATAAAAAATGTGTGAAGATGAGTAAGGAGAGTACTTGCATTAATTTTACAGGTTATACTTTAAATTTGTATTTGTGGTTCAAAAAGTCTGTCTTCATTATTATGTTTGTCAGTTGACAGAATATGACTCCTTGATATCTTACCATAATTGGTGGTAAGAAGGATATGTATAGGCAGATTCAAAAATCAAGCAATTTGTTGGAGAAGGTTTTGGCTATGAGGCATTTAGTGGAAAATGTTTGGAGCTGTGAAACTAAAACATCGTGGATCTGATAAGGTATGCGTTGCGAGGTGATAAGTGCACCTTAGCAATTAGGCAGAAAGAACTCTTACTGGTCAACTGCATGGTTTTTATCTATCTCTAAGTAAATAAATAATAATACAGTACTACAAATGTACGTACTTAAATTTGAAAAATAATACATTGTATCTATAACAAATATTCGAAATAATTCCCCAAATTTAATTTGTAAAATAGAATATAAACATAAAGTTCAGGAAGCTTATAAAATATAGTACAAACCCAAGGTGGCATTTCATGAATGTCTGCAGTTCTATGGTGGTAATTGAGCACAACGACCGTAAGTACGACAGAGGACGCCACCATAAACATAATGCAGTTGAAATAGGTTCCTGCAAAATATCACCAAGAAATATTTTAGAAATAAACTAAAATACATTATTTATCAACACCCTGTTTAGAATGATAAACATTCAATATTATACTGTATTTTTAATTATTGATATTGTTCTAAAACTGCTAGAATTTATTTGATTTATGTTTTTCTGTTTACTTTATAATATAATAAAAACAATAATAAAGATAAAAAGTGATATAATTTATTGTAAACTAACTATTTAAGTTGTAAAAAAGTAAAGAACTTACTTCGGAAAATATAGCTTTATTAATTTAAACATATATATTTACATTTTATTGTTGTTGTTAAAATTCAATGTAATAGAAAATAATATAAATTTGGAAATAAAATAACACTCTTTAAATATATTTTAATGTATCTTTATAATATAAAAGGAAAATACAGATGCAGCAAGTGTGATCAAAACTGTTCATCCTTTAATGATTCGCTAGTTTGAACTGCAGTGAGTTAAGCTTGCCTTTTCACTAATGGAGTCACATCGAATGAACTTATAATGTATAAAGTAGTTTAAACTAACGTATTACCTGTGGTGTTCTTCTATGATTTCTACAAAAACAAAAATAAAGAGCAAAAAGAAGAAATTTTACGATGATATTAAAATTTGTTATTAAGAATTTACATAATTTTAAGAATGGATATATTTACAATATTTTCTATAATAAACTGTGCTGGTTTTGAAAAAAAAAACGAATATTCTGCTGTCAAAATATTCTATTTAATATAATTTATTTAAAATATTTTTATTAAGTAAAAACTATTTTAAAACAATTCTACTAAGAAATAAATATATAATATAAAAAATACTAATGCATAAATTTAATGTAGTAAATGAACATAAAAATAACAATAAATTTATGTGTAACAAAACAGATAATTAAAAAAATTAGAGTTAAAAATATTTTTAATTGGTAAAATAAATATTTAATATGTATATGTATGTACTGTATATATGAATATAATTATAATATAAAAACTATAATTAACTTGATTAATTTTAAGTAAGAGACAAACACACTTTACATATACATGCCAGCTCATGCTATCTATGATTTGGCTAAATTGTAATTATATGCTCGCTTACAACGTAATAAATTTCCAGCTCAAAATCAAGGCTTGAAATAGCATTATAAATTAAATATACTGTAGCCTAGGATACTGGGATTTTGAAGGTGTAAACTATTTGGAGTATGAGATGTTAAGGTATTTATACGAATGTGAATATTATGTATTGTTATTAACATACATGTATTGTGTTAAGTAATAAGAATAAAAAGCATAGTGTTGAATTCCAACAAGTATATTAAGCACAAGAACAAAATAAAAGAACGGATTTAATGAATGCAAAGTCGTTAATTTCTACGGTGTCTGAGTCCAAGTCCTAGTCTATTGTTCCAAACATCCCCAAAAGAAACTTTTTTTATTAAAATAAGCAACACTTGTGTAAACTTCAATCACCGAATGAGAGAAAACACAATTTTCCACAACAAATACGTTATTTCTAACAACATATTTCAACTCATTACTAAATTAACATTTTCATTTGTGACATACCTGACACATAACACAAACATTAGTCCTCAAAACCAAATAAAGGATTTATTTTGGAATATTGTGTTTTCCTTAATTATTTTATTCTTTAATTTGTATTCACTTTTTCTTTTTTTAGTTTTTGTGTACTATTTTTCCTACAATAAACAATCCCATTTGTTTTTAATCCATACATTTGATTTTCTTGTTTTGCAAAATCAAATGCTATATAAAGTAATAAATAATATTAAAGTGTAGTGTAAATTTAATTTTAATTAAAAATCATTGTCTTAAATAATTTTGCAATAAAATTACGTAAACAAATTGGTACCTAACAAATAATAGCAAATGAATTTATAGTGGAAAAATGTGTTTTTTTCGTGTTGATCTTTAATTTGTATTCACTTTTTTTCTTTATTTTTAGTTTTTTAATTCTATTTTTTCTGTAAATAAACATATCTATTCGTTTCTAATACATAAAAAAGGTCAACACATTGAATTCCTATTGTTATAGTTCTAGTTTTTGTTATTGGTAATTCTAACAGTATTGGGTAAACACCATGATTTGTTTAACCTCCATAGAAATTGAACTCAGAATCTCTTGTACATAAATCACGAACAATAGTCATTATACTAACCAGAGGAACAACATGAACTTTAATAATTTCATTATACCTGTTTACAAAATTAATACTGTACTTCAATTTCAAACTCAGTAAAATGTTTAAGAATATATATAACTACTGAGCCAAATCACACATAGGAAACATCAACACATAAGCATTAACATAAACAAACTTTAAAAATTTGTTAAAATCAACAATATTAATAAATTAAATTCATGCATTTTCAGAAGAGTCAAAATACTACAAACACTGGTTTTGTTAAAATGTAATAACAAATATAACACTCTTGTTATGCCAATGACACACATATTGTCTCAAGTGACACTATTCCAGGCAACATTGAAAACTGGCACACTCAATGCACATAAAAAATACACAATCTCGAAAACCTCCTCGGACTTTCTGTCTATGTTGATTAATTATGTATACATAAAACAGATATTTACATATAATATATTAAAATCATTTGATTTATTTGAATGTTTAAGATACTTTGTTAATTTATTAATTGGATTGTTTCATGTTTTAGTACAATTGTTTATTTGTATTTTTACAGAACAAAAAGAAAAAAATAATATAGATTTAAATTAAATAAATTTTAAAATAGTAATATAAATTCATATTTTAATATGGTAGTTTAATTATGAGCGCGTATTATGTTTGTTATCCATTATAACTGTAGGTTTAGTGAGAAATATATTAAATGAATTATTTAAAGTTTTCTTTTATTTTTATTTACCTTTTTTTCTTACCGGGAAACTCCTGGTTATCCATGGTGTTAAGTCAACTTTAGGCCTGCGTCCACAAAATTACATTTTAACCATTGTTTTTTTAAAAAACTTTTTTATAATTTATTAATTCTGCATGCTTTTAAACAAAATTTATTTTATGTTTAAATTTTATATATTAATACAAAGAGGAGGTCAACGAATATTACTGTATCAATCCAAAACAAAAAAACAAATAATTACAGTAGCAATTTAAAAACAAACAAAAAATCTTATAATATACAAGTTATATTACAATTTTTTTGACACATCAACAAACATATATTGGGTCAAAGTCATATGATACTTGGAGGTGGAGGTTTTAGCATTGTTCTTATTTATACTTGTCACTGTAGTTTATCTCTCATTCTTATTTAAATTATTAATTAATATATTGAAAGAAAAAAAACTAAATTTTTGAAAGAATAATGAAATAGAGAGATAGACAGAGATAGAGAAGTAAGCAAGCGAGACACCTCACCTGGTCGAAGCAGCTTCCTGGAAAAATTACTTCCTCAAGACAATAAGAAGAGATTTGTATTAGTGTGAAAATAAAGACCCAAAAAATACTTCAAAATTTATTACCATGATAGTAACAGTTTCATTTAATATCAACAATTGATTGCGAAACCGTTACAATTTAATCGCCACGTTCCAATAACTAGTTTTAAAACAACTCATTTATTTTTGAAGTATTTTTGGGGTTAAGTGCTCTAGAGCAGGTATTCAGGAAAAATGGAAAGTAATTTTCAAAAAGTAGCGAAGGAAAGTAGATGCATAATTAAGCGTAATTTGATAATGTTTTTACGTTAAACCCATATTGCTAAACAAAATAAAGTGGAAATCATGTAGTTACTAGGCTATACAAATTTTGATTTTAGTTTTTTTATTACAAAATATTATTGCATTTAGTTTAACATCTATAGTACACTATAAGTATAGTTTTGTATTACAAATATCATTCAAATGAATCTTAACAAACATAAAAGAAATGAACATTTATCTAACAGGAAATTAATTTACTTATTTCTTATTTCTATATACAATACAGGGTTTGTAAAATGTTTGAAATGGGCTTTTTAATGTTTACAGATCAGAGTAATCAACATATTTTAAGGAAGGAAAGAGGTGATTCAGGTATGGATTCAAGATACTCTGGAGTTGGTAAAGATTGAATCACTTAAATATAAGAGGACACCCAGGAAAAATTATATCAGTGAAACTGGGGAAGGAGACTATTTGTGGTATCTTGAATGTAGATGGAAGAAGAGATAGATTTTAGATGGGATTGGTGAAAAGGTCTGATAAGGAAGATCAATTATAAGGTTCCTTCGAATGATGATTGTTTTGCTGAGAAACCACTGTTCCCTAAACAAAGAACAAAATAAAATTGATAATAGTGGAGGCTGATTTTGGGGCAGGTGCAAGGAGAATGAGACATCAAGTCATCAAATAAGGAAATTTTGTTTATGTGTTAGCATTTGGAAAGAAATGTTTACCGCTGTGGAACTAACATATAAGGATCTTCAGATATTGATATGCTGGATATGATGAGTTTCCAAGGTCTACAGGTGCAGTTTGGAGGAATGTCCTTTAGTGTGTAGGCCAGAAAGGACCCGTGGTGATCTACTACCTGCTGCAAATAATAATAAGTCAAATATAAAACCTTCATGGTTCCTTACATGTGAGGAATGCGACAGATTCCCTTATTTTTAATAGCTTTTAAAATAAAGATATGCCAGTTGAATATACAAAATCTGAACAATCCAAATACTTTTCTCTGCAAATAGAGAAACAAGTGTAAACGAGATAGTGAAAAATCCCGGTGTTCGGATGTAGTTGGTCATATGGTCCATTTGCATTTGAACAGTTCCATGAATAATCAAATCTTAGATACTGAGCACTGAACAATTTCAAAAATGATAAATGAGAAACCGTTACATTCTTCTAAAGTGGTTTTAAGGAGTGTCAAATTGATTAAATGTTTTTTTATTTATTTTTTTTAATGACACAGGAGTAACCTACACCATAAATTTAATGGATTATTCGCCAGTAATGATAACTTGTGATTGCTGAACAGAAAAGGCTTAAAATTAATCCAAGGAATCTTTTCTTCCAACCAAACGGAGCTACCCCTACGTGGCTAGGCTTATAATAGAATGGTGTTTATCAGATGTGCATTCAGATCCGATATCTGACAGTTTGATGACATTGCATGTGGGGATATTTGACATATTCCAGCTCGTAAATATCCAGGGTAAGTTCAATAACTAGCTAATCTGTTCACAAGTTTCAAAATGGTAGCAGTTCAAAATGATTAAAACATTAAATGTTAGCTGTAATTAGAATAATGTTTTATTTCACCTTCTGAATGAAAATAAAAACACTTACATATTAAAAATTTTGAATAATTGACAAAATTAAACAAACAGTACATAGCCGGAATTATTTCTTATGGTACATATTTGTTTCAGAATTATTTTGTATTTTATAACAGCTGTTATCAATACAAAATATGCTTCCTGTGCTGGATTTATATACAAATTAAATAGTGCTGTTATAACATTTATATAAATATAGTAAATAAATTTATATGGGTAAAATAATATATACTTTCAGCTTTTATTGAAAGTCATATTGGATTATACGACATTTTTCAATGTTCTTACACAAATTAAAACAATTAATTCTAGCTGTAATTAAAATAAATTAAAATTATTATGTTTGTAAATATACTGAATTTTATGACATATTTGAAATACAATGCTATACTTATGATATTAATACACAACAAAATTTGTGTATTTTGTACGCAGATGTATAATTTCCAAAAGTACAGTTTAAGCCATGCTCCATGCTTCATGTCTTCTAAAACGAGAAGACTCTAATGAAACTAACATGACGATTCCAAATAAAGGTGCAGCATAGTATAAAGTTTAAAATGAATTATTTATATTAATTTTAGGTAATTTACAAATATAAATTAGTATTTTTATTTTATTTAAAATATTATTATTGGTTTCATACAGTGTTTTTCACAACACCATGCACAAATAAATATTAATTCAAAGTTTTGGGTTTAGTATTTTAATTTTACAATTACTGTACCTATTTCATTGGATCTATTCTGTGTTTAGGAGACAATCTGATTTGAACAAATATATAAATTTATTAAAATCCGTAATTGCCATTGTTTATATTTTATATATTTCCACACGCATTCTATGCAATCATTCAATAACAACTTTTGGAATTGGCTTGGGATACATTTTATATAAATTTAAAACATTTAGCACGAAAACTTTCTATAATATACTAACTAATCAAAAATTAATGTTATAATTATTTAATCACAAAATCGTGAAATAAAAAGTATTAAAATTCATAAATAACTAAATTTAAGTTTCATAAACATAAAGTTTCATTTAGTAATAATGTTTTTCAGCAGATTTTATATTTTCTTTTATGTTTTCGTGTTTGCAATTAATTATAAATTGCAAGTTCAAATTATAATATATGGATTTACAAATTAACAAAATATTAATTTGAAATGTGTAATATTTGGATAATTTAAAGTAGTTCAAAATTAATTGTAAGTAGATATACTAGTATATTTAAAACTTTCTTTCTATGTTTAAGTATTTGTATTTACACATCTTCACAAATCACCATTTTTGGGCATAAATATAGTAGGATGTATATTAAAAATTCATATATTTTATATTTATGTTTTCAAATGAAAACAATTTTTTACCCAAAACTTTGAAAAAAATATGTATGTTTAAAAAAAATAATTCTTTTGAATTTATTATCTAACCTAGCACTGGAACAGCATCAGAGGTTTGGGGAAGGACTTGCGCCAACCGTAGAAGAAATACAGTCTGAGAGAGAAGTATTGTAACACCTGAAACAAATAGCACACCAAACCCCATCCACTCCTCACATCCAAACTGTATTGAATTTAATTTATTGGTACATTATTTTTATAATTTTTTTTTTTTAATGTTGTTTTTAAATAAAATAAACATATCTTTTACTAAATAATTAAGTTTTGGCAATAGGATGAAACGATACAGAAATAATCATAGCAGGCAATACTTATAAAAATATATCTACAATGAAAATTGGTAACGTCAAATAATTAAATTAGTTAAAATAAAACTTTCAACAGCATATTTACAGAAGTCATAGTAAATTTAGAAACATATAATAAATTATGTACAAATTTTATAGACAATTTACATCAAACAAAAATAATTATATTTATTTTATAAATTAGTTGCCCTAATAAAATATTTATAGTTAATAAAATATAAAACTGATTTGGAGAAATAATCATTTATTTTATATTATTATTATTATTATTATTATTATTATTATTATTATTATTATTATTACCATTATGATTTTTATTATGTTCATAGTCAAATGCATATTTTGTTGAAGATGCACAACAGTCCTCAAGTACGTTATTAGCTTCCAACAATTTTATATTTTCAGTGTATCAAATTAAAATAAATTTGATACCTTATATGTTAAAATATTTATTGTATTGCCGTACAATTCTACAAATTTATTTAATATTGTTTAAGACGTTTTATTATCACAATTTATCTTAACTATATATTTAGAAATTTGAACTACCCTATAATGTACATGTATAGCTTCTTCAAAACAATACCTGAATGAAAGGTTTTTTTCAGTTATAAGGTTTACACCTTACTGGTCTTCTACTCAGAAAGATTCCCGACTCTCAACTTTTAAACCTCAAAACAAATTGAATACTAACTAAAAAAATGGTCATTCGAATATGTACATTTTGATGACAACTGCTTTTATAATTTAACTATAATTATAATGAATTCGTAGCTACGATCCGAATAAATTACTTAATATTTATAAATAATAATGTTAATTCAATAATAAAGTATATGTGGGCATTTATTTTTTATTGTTTAACCTTATTTTCATATTTAATTAGAATAAAATAATAAATATAGGCTACCTGGATAATGTTTATTTTAAGAAAATAATATGATTTTACGTGCATAAATGAAATTAATACAATTATACAAAATTTTAATATATATTATATAATTACTCATAAAATAATGTAATTATTAAAACATATATATTTTTATAAAATAATTTAGTTCTTTAATAAAATCATAATGTAGGATTTTGATGAATTATATTACACAATTTGTTGATAACTACTGCACTCTACATGTTCTATAGACTGTAGCAAAGCAAGCAATCTATACCAATAAGCTATGTTTAGATTTAAAAAAATCTAATAAGTAAATGTAAATCTATTAAATATTTAGATATCTTTATGGAGTTATTTTTTAGTTTGTAGTTGAGAGTCGGAATCATTGCATACTTAACTAAAGTCAAATAATTAAAAAAGTTTTGCCTCCAGCAACCAAGTACCAGACAACAAGGCACACAACAGCCAATCAAAACATAGAGATAAAGATAGAATAAGGGAAATATAAATCAAGCGACACGAAATGGGCCTTGGGTACCTAGCAAAGGGATAGCGTCGGAAACTTGGGGTAAGGTCTCAGCCACCAAATTGAGAAAGACAGTCAACGAGAGTAATATGGTGACGCCTGTAACAGAATCAATTGGGTTAGTGGCCCTGAAAACTGAAATTTCACTTATATCTAAATATTTAGCTCCTTGATATAAAGAAAAATATACATTCATCAACAGCTCTCTTGAATGTTAACATTGTACCTGTAGAAAAAAAGGGTATGAACAGTGAATGTTTAATTTCGATTAAAATACAACAATTTTTTTTTAAAAAAGTTAATTAATCGCGGTTATATAATCTGCTACCATGTTATTGTACTTTACTAACTTTTCCAATAACTTCTTTTTTTACTAATTTACAATGATGTAATAAATGTTTGGGATCAGGTTGGATGTGAAACAACACAAAAGTACAAATGAGCAATTTTATATAATATATTATTTTTTAAAGATTATATTTGAAAAATTTGAAATGATTACATGACTTATGTTATGTGTTTAAACAAGTTTATCTGCTATGAAGTTTAAATAGTAAAACTAAATTCAATAGTTAAAGGAAAAGTTCATATATTATCAGAAATATATATTTTGTAAATATGTTTTTACTTGACTTGAGTGATACATATTTAACTTGTTTTAAAATTTTCAAAATTACAAAGAAAAAGACATCACTACTTGTATATTTTAGTTTTATCAGCTCTGATGGGTGATTTCTAAGGAAGAGCTAAATGTAATGGACGGAATAAATATTGATTTATGTATACTATTGGTTTATTGGTAAAATGGTAGAACGTGGCGCGTGAAGGGTTTGTAAAGTGAATGCGCCATGAAGGAGATGTGTGTGTGTAGATATATTTATATATCGCAACGCAGTGGACGAAAACAACAAAAATGTGTAAACCCATAATTTTGTTATTAAATTAGTTTTGTTCAGTATTAGGTCATGTAAATTACTATTTTTTTACCTACTACTGTTACTAACTTCAATGAAATCAAATCAAATGAAAAACATAATTTTTTAGCAACTGTTTGCCGAACTTTTTAATTTATTTTATTATTTTAATATTATTTTTAATTTTCAAAAGTGCAACATTTTGATATCTATATACTTTAGTAAGATATTTTCATTGTTGTAAAATATCCCACAGACTTCAACATAAATGTTCATTTTAGTAGAAAAGTTTGATCTTTGGACGTACCACGAAGCACATAGGTGCTCGCTTCCCCCACCAAATGAAAAGTGGCTAGCAACCTGCTTCTCGAATCAAGACCAAGCACCAAAACTCAACAAATGTGCTTTATATTGTACTCATTAAAAAAATAAAAAACTTAATGTTGTTGTTTATACATTAAATATTAATCCTTATAATCGACCATAAGTTTTAGATAGTAAATAAAATTAACAAACATTGTTTAAAAGGTTTTTTTAAATATATAATAAGCACAATGGTTTTCTCTTCAACAGGTAGTTTCAGTTATATATATATATATATATATTTGTCATATATAAATTTACGACATGGAATATTAATGTTCAAATAAGAATTGATATGATAAAAAATATATTGGTCATACATGTTACACCCATAAAAGCTAATAAAATCAAAAATAATAAATGTAAAATCTGTGTATCATATCAGTACTTAATATAAATATATATTTTTTAATTACAAATAAATGAAACATTATAAAATATTAAACTCTTATATTAATCCATTGAATTTTTAATAAAAAATTAGCATTTAAATTAATGCAAATGTACTTTATAATTTTTATTTCGTGTATTCCTAACATCATATATCCAAAAATGAATTTTTCATTTTATTTTAAGGAATAACTAAAACAAATTTTTTTGATTAAAAATTCACATTTAACAACAATGATACAGATATATTTTAAATTGTGATGAAACCAAGTTTGAGATAATTACTGTCAACAAATAATTTGATACTGAAACAAACCTTATGTAAAATACTTTTTTCCTTGTTATTTTTAATATTTAAATGTGTTGTTACATTGCATAATTAATTTGTCTATTTAAAAATATAACTACCAAAATATTTATAATTGAGATAAAACCCTCTAGTAAGCAAATCACTTAAAACCACATAAGTCAATGAAACAAATTACATAAATGCACATTTGTACCTTTGTTATGTTGGTTCAAAATACGTTAGTGAAAGTAATATATTTCTGACTACATGTGATATTTGATTGAGGTGGCTACTAATCTCTAATAAAATTACAAGACAAACATTTTAAACCCGTTTTATTTGTTCATCACTTTACGACCACACACATTTAAATTCATCCAAAAAATGTAACCATGTAAAAACAAATATAATATTGTTTGTAAAAATTCCTCCAAGTATCAATTTGACGTTGGCCCGGCAGAAATATGTAGAAGAGGGAAAAGCAATTTTACCTATTAAAGGAACCGCATCAGAAGTAGTAGGCATTGATTCTGCTACTAGATTCAAGAAGACTGTCAAAGATAAAAGAATAGTCACTCCTGAAAAACCAACGGCCTGGCCATTAATTAAGTTTAGTTTGAGAAGAAAGTATTTCATCGGGATAATCAATTTTAGTTTTAAATTTACTATAAACTACAAAAATATAAATGTTCACCATTCAACTTTGTTGAAACCTAATATTTAATTGATTTTTAAAATAAATTAAAAAACAGCTTTCCTCAGAGTTAAAATTATTTTATTTTTGCTTCTCAAAAAAAAATTCAAATGAATATAAATATAGAGTTTTTTCAAGTAATAATAGACGTTATTTTTTGGAAATAAATGAAACACGGGAGGTGGAGTGCAAAGAGCATAAACCAGTGGACTTTAAACGGGAGGGTCCACTCAGCACCTGTCAGATTTTCATTTTTCATGAAATTAGGTCCCTTTTACTAGCATTTTAAGCTTGGAGAATAGCACAAAATCGCAAGGAGCTATGTTGAGAATGTAGCAAGCCACTGGAATACTATGTTTAGCTAAAAAACTCTTAATATAATACGAGGAATGGAATGGTATATTGTCATGATCCAGGTGCCAATTCCCAATTCTCACGTCAAATGACATCACAAAAATAACAGATGATTTCCAATAATACATTCCTTCGCAAAGTCTTAGCCTTATGGTATGTATTTTTGTTGCCCCACAGCACCAGAATCAAAGAAAAGAGTTAATATAACTTTTGCTCATACATGCCATGCTTTTTTTGGCCTAGTCAATTGTTTAATGTCTCTACTGACAACTATGCCTTGGTTTCTGGGTCATATTTATAAACTCATTATCGTTGATAACATAGTTCGGAACGTTTAGGTTATGTTTGGAGAGTTCGGAATGAATTGCAACTAGGCGGAGTTGCTTTTGATCATTGTTAACAGATATTGCACATATTTCACTGAAGCCCTAAATGTAATGTACGAAGCCAGTACTTAGCCTCAGTTGGTCTAAAAACTCTCAGATAATCACACAATGATCCTACAGTACCAAATCCTGCATTTACTCAATCACCTCGTCATTTTGATTAATTGAGAACACAAGCCTTTTCTAAATTCATGTGATGTCCATGGCGTCGTCTACATGTATACGAAGAAACTTCTGAATGGTTTTCATTTGGATATTTCTACACTGGATACAATACTGCTACTTACATCAATATGTCTTTCCACGAAAAACAAAAATCTGACAGGCAAAGAGTATTCTTATTCATATACATGCTGACTGTCAGAAACTGATGCTCCCTGTAAACACGAACAAATTAAGTTGTGCTCATAAAAGTTATCACTATAATTCCTCATCGTAGAACACTTCCCATGCTTCATTTGTTTCTGTAGGTAATATTCAAGTTGGTTACATTGTATACAACAATGTGGTGTTTGTTATTTCTTAGTATATTAATGAAGGATATAACTGTATCCAATTTGCAGCAAAACAATATTTTCAGTTTTAGCTCGTAAAACTCATGATTAATATAAAACATTATACAGTATACTATTTTTGTGTAATAGTCTTCCTTAGTTGAAATATATCAAAAACTTGATTATAAATCTAATTACTAATTTCCTATAATATAAAAAGAAGAAAAAATTTATAAACTTTAATGATATATCTCACTTATTTTCAAAAATATGAGACTTAAACTCAATAATGTCTGCAATATACTACTATCTTCCAAATATTAATCATTTTAATGAATTTTATTTGATATTCACAAACTTATCTAGAAATATCCTGATATATTTTCAATTTTGTTATATATAGGAAGCTAAATTATCATAAAAGTATAAACCATGTAATAATCTGAACATAAACAGACACACGCTACATTATAAACATATTTACTCCATCTAATACAGTCAAAGTAACTTACTTTTTAAAAATATGTTATAAAAATGGAACATTATTGTACTCATTTGTTTTTTAAACTGTATGAAACTAGAATGTGGAATAAATAATTATATATAACTGATTAATCCTTTTGTTTCCACATTTTAAGAACGGCAATAATTGTTAAGAGATAAATGAACAATTGTAGTTTACTTTATTTCATATTAAAATTTAGATTAAAACTAAACAGTTTAATGTTAGAATTTGCAGTCTAGATTTAATTTGTATTGTAAATAACCTTATATTCTATATAATATACTGTAAATTTGCATCGCTAATAAAAAAAACAAGTATCTTTTTTATTAATACTTAAGCATTAAAACGGTGACCATTCTTTTTTTTTGCAACAAGCAAGAACGTCAATCTAGTTCTATCCTAAATTTCTGTTTTGTATACATTTAAAAAATGTAAGGTTGATTAATTGTTTTAATCACTATCCTGAATACTAAGATGTTGTTTTTAGTCAGTTAACTATTCTGACAGCATAAGCTACATCCATACAGAAACACCAAAATTAAATACTAACATTCAGTTTTTCTAATGGACTAGAATTCACAAGTAACCAGAGCTGTACAGAGTTATCAGTCCCCCAAAGAAAAATCAGATCTCATCATCAACACGAAAGTACAAACAAATATATATTTCTAGAGATTTGGATTAACGTTGTTTTTTAAAAGTAGTAAAATGTGTTTTTAAAAGTATTACTTTATATCTTGGTAATACAAAAATTTACATCTCTCTTGGCATCCTTATGCCCTAGAGGCTTTCCCCTCTGTACTGCCCTGAAAGAAACATATTAATTTTGCACGTAGTAACACTCTAACTCACACCAATATATTCAGATACAGTCTCCTTTTTAACGTACATGTTTCATTTATTTTTTAAACATAATGTATGAGACAGGACACCACTATGCATTTCATATTTCATGACAATTCATAACACATATTATAACCTATAATACCTATTTTACCAAACTCATACCTAGTGTAAGTTTCTCCCCTGAGTCTGGCGGTAATGTAAATCCAAGAAGAGCCATGGATGATATTAAAACACAGGGTACTATAAGATTGAAGAAATAATACAATGTTCTCCGACGGATCTGAATGGTAAATGTGACATCTACATAAGGCTCAGGACAACATTGGTAGACTATTGTGTTCTTTTTTCCTGGCATTCCTATTACAAAAATTAAATATTATTTAAGAATAACTATTTAATTGTGTACAGAATTACTTTATGTAAAATACTATTTATATTCTAAATCAACAAAAATATATTATTGCCTTTAAGATACCATTTCTATTAGTAAACGATAAAGTAATATAGATATTTTGAAAACTACTTTTACAAATGTTTCACATAAACACTTGAAGGAAGAGTCGCTTTCTTTAGATCTGCTCAGAAAATCAAGCAGTGCTGGGAGCTTTGAGATCAAGTAAAGTTACATTTAAATAAGGAAAGATGTACTGATCAAATTAGTAGAAGTTAAATAGATCAAGCTGGTTTCCAGGACATTCTGGGGTTGCTTGAAATAAAAAAGGCTGACTAATAGGTCAAGGTGAGTTCATCCTGATCTGGCCTTGCCAGTTTCAAGACATAACAGTAGAACAATGATTATGAGTTGGTTTGATAAGATATGTTTACGCAAGTGTAAAGACTCATTACTGTAGACAATTAGAGAACTCCCAGAATGAATCAGGGAGAGGAAGTAACTTTTAAGGCAAGGAAGAAAGGATCTAAGATTGATGGTATTATAACAGGGAATGGTGTGTTAATTACCCATCTTTTAATCATAGAAAAAAATATCTGTATGCAATGTGAGCTTAAAAATCACTTGAGTATTTTGTTACAGTCTATATGGGGTATAATAGATATGAAAAGCTCAGGGTATAAATGTTGAATGGTAAGGACTAGTAATATATCAACTCTCCTAATTTGATAAAGTATATTAAAATAACAAATAGGTTTGTTAAAGTATTGTTCTCTAGATGAAGGGGTAATGAAATGTAATACAATCACCATTATAGAATATACATAAAAACATTTTTTTAAAGACCTTACAGGTGTGTGTGTGTGTGTATATATATATATATATATATATATATATATATATATATATATATATATATATATATTTACAGAAACTCAAATGAAAATATGTGTAACTTGAAGGATCCCATTGCCACAACATGTGGTTAATATGTTAACCACCAGGATTTTAGAATATTTTGTGACAACCAACAAACAAAAAGTGGCAATTAACTTTATTAATTGCTTAAATTTAGTGCTTTGTTAGTGTTATGTAAGTTTTTAATATACATCTTACAATGCTGCAAAAGCAGCTTTAAAAACATCGAAACTCTGAACTGGCATGACTAATTCAAGGTAATACCTCATTTTTAATTAAAATAATAAAATATTTGTTTATTTTTGGCTGTTGTTTTATGGTTTAAAGGCCTAATTTTCACGGTCATCATCACCAGAAAAAAGAGCATCAAATAGAAACTCCTAGGTTTAAAATACTCTACTAGTGTCAGAGGTGGAATAGAACAAGAGTTGGCTAAGACAGACTTGACAGGAATGATAAAAGAGTGAGATTGATCCCAATATTAGAAGAAGAAAGGTGTAGAATCCAAATAGAAATCCCAGGGATTGTCACATCCGTACTCACAAGTCAGACTCAAAGCTTATTATTGTTAAAATAATAGTATAGTTACATATTTTGATTCAATTTGTAAACGAGCTGAAGAAATTAATCAAATTACCTGGTTGAAGAAAATTATGAAATAATCAAAACCCAATTATTATTAATCAATAAAAGTGGGAATAACAAACTTTCATAATTATTCTTCTACACACACAATACAAAACTCAATACAAAAATGCTCAAAAAAATTAATGTTTCAAAAAAGTGTTACATAGTAAATTTCTTAAACCTTACTCTCTTAATGAATACTGATAAATGCAACAATTATACCAACATTCGAAAAATTATATTTGTTATATGTATTTATATAATAAAAACAATTAAATAGACAACTAAAACGTGTATTTCTTTTAATGAAACGACTTACCTAACAAATACCATTCTCCATTTGTAATAAAATCTGAAAGATCACCTCCAGATTCTGATTTTAACTCTAAATTTAGCTGTAAATTAATTAAAGTTTGTGATTAGGACAAAGTAATAATAATTTGTAGTATACAAACAATAAATTGAAATTCATAGATTTTTTGATTTTTTTATTGTTAACAATACTTTTCAAACATATAGATAACATAGACTGTATATAATATAGACTGTATGATTTTCATATGTTAAAGAAATCAAGTTATTTTATTAACACAGGATAAATCAAAAACGATGTGGAACACCATATTACAGTGCCTAGGAAAATAACATGCAAGTAAGATTTTACTATTGGGAACTTTGCTTTTATTTTACACATATGTAAGTGACAGAAATTGTTGAAGTAAATTCCTATTTATAATTTGTAGAAAAGAGAAAATGATTACAACTATTGGCTCTTAAAGACATGTTTTCCTTTATGTTGATATATAAACAATATTAGGTAAAATTGAGAATTTTTTCTTCTACTTTTTTGTACACATGATGGTTTGGATGTTTACGAACCAATTCCATCCATTATATCAGTTTATCTTTATGTTTCAAAAGAGAGAGTGGTAAAATTACAAACAGCTGAAAATATCATCCTAGTAACGTACACCCCTATAATACAGATATTTGAACTAAATAAACGTCAAAATACAAAGAGAAGTATACTTGTACATATGCACTAAAAGAGAGTAAAAATAAATAAGAAGAATTGGTTTTCTATAACCAATACAAAAAGTGTACGCAAAGGTCACAATTAACCAATTTATTTTAAATAAATATAATCAAATACTTGCATAACTATGCAATTTATAATGCATGATATGTTTAATTATCCATTCATTTTATGCATGTGCATGCTATTAAGTACAAACACTATTGATAATTTGTTTAAAGGAGTAGTTTGTAACAAATATCGTGCATGTATTTTAATATACGAATATAACAAAATATTACTTATATATAACGTATAATGTGAATACTTAGAAAAAATATATTTCTGTATAATTTGTATCATGCACATTTATTCATAAAAGTATGGTACTATTGATTTAATTAGTTTTTTCTCTTTTTTTACAATGATGCTATAAGTTATAATTTACAAAAGTTATGTTAAACTTTTGGCATTTCTGGCTTCGGTTAGTGCGATCCAAATGAAAATTTTATACTACTCTAAACCCATTTCAGATGCTAGCTCCTAGCACTACCAAAGTATAACAGACTCGCAGTCATTCATATATTTGTTCAACCGTTACTTTGCTAGAGGAGTCTAGAAATGGAGCACAAATCATTCGCCTAGACAAAGTACCTTATAAGCATTGTGAGTTACTTCACTCTTTTTCAAGAGAAATTAGTAATCTGTTGAAGTTAAATAAACATATTTTAAACGTAGTTTTTGATATCTAACCTAACCTAACATCTGTTTCTATATACCTTGGAACATGGTAACAAAGAATTACTCGAAAAAACCATAGTGTGTGATTTGTATTTAAACGTTAATATGGTGATACAAACACAAGGATGTTATTATAATTTAATATATACTTGAATACAGTCACCTTTGGTTTTTTTTTAGTTTCTACATTAACAAGTATAAATAAGAAAACGCTATTTCTTCATATTCATGAAAATAAAGATTTGCAGTCGTTAACAGATAAGCTCTATAAAATTAAGATAAAACTGCAGTTGTATAATTTTACCAACTCAAGTTTAAATTTTAAATAAATTACAATATTAAATAACAATGTTAAAATAAAAATTAAGGCACTAGACATTAAAATATAATTTGATAATCAAACTTGTAAGGAGCTCACACAATGTAATGAGTAGCTCATTGAAGCTTGTGTGGCTATGAGGACTGTCAAACCAAGCTGGAAGGTGGACATACAAAGATAAGACATAGTAAAACTGTGGCTTATTGATTAGTTTGTAATATAGATATGAGGTACCATGATTGAGCTCATCTGTTTATATGATGTATTACATTGTATCTTTTAAACAACTTTATTTAAATATAAGATATTTATTAAATCAAACATATTATATAATGTGGATTAATCACACTTATAATGGTTTGAAAATTATGACAATAATATTAATAGAAGTTTTATATTTTGTTTCTCATCTACCTTGTGAACACCAAAACATGCCATTTAATACATTAAGGTGGTAAAACATGCAATAGGTACATGAAGCAATGAGGGATTTACATAAGCATGCACAAAGTCGTTGGAAGCCTCCATTGTCGGTAACCATCTCAACCTTCAACATTGCTTTAGGATTGGAAATTGATGGAATAAGAAAAATAGATATTATTTTGTTTTTATAAAAATTTAGGTATGATCAAAATGTATTTATAGTAGTTTAATTTAATAGTATTGAATAAATCATCTAAAATACACAAATTAAAATATAGATAAAATAATAACGTTTATTAAGAAATAGTTCTTTTAGTTTTAGTTATAATCAATGTTATAAAATGCTAAAAACTTTGACTTAAAAATCAAATCTATAGGAATGATAGTAAAAATAAAATCATGAAATGAAAGAACTATCCGTATGTGATTCATGAAAACTCATGAAGAGAATCAAGCTAAGGGTTGTAAATTCTGTTTCTAGGTATGAAAATGTAGTTGTTTAGTTTCATTAACTGTGAGGGAAAATATAATGAAAGAATATTTGGATTCATTGATGTAAAAAATAAGGGTCTCGATGTGATAGAGGTAAACATTATAAGAAGAGTTCAACAAGTGGCGATACGTGGCGATACCTTATTTAATGAAAATGCTTCAACAGAAAAAATCCAAATTTTAAGTTCAGAATGTTTAGTTATAACATTCCAATGAATTTAGGTTCAACTTAGTCTAGCTCAACTTAGACTTCCACATCATCACTGGGAGGTCTTAACAATCTGGGATACAAGGGAGTAACTTGTATCTGTCAACAGTCTAAGATCTGGGTTGATGAAGGTGGAAAACGGGGTCCCTCAGGGCTCTGTCCTTGGCCCCTTTTATTTGTACTCTATATGAATCACCTAGCAAGGTTTCTATCTTACAAATTAGTCCTTTTTGCAGATAATACTACGTTTATTACAGCCAGTATAAATTTAGAAGATATAAAAGCAATTAATAACACTACGATGGAAGTATCTGCACTCTGATTTACTAGAAATTCACTTAAGCCTAATATTAATAAAAATAGAGGAACTACTCTATGAACAAAATGGAAACCAATCAGGAAAATGATCAAGTTAAATTGCTAGGTATATTTCTGGATCGTATGTTGAATTGGAATCATCATACAAACTATTTATTATCCAAACTATCTAGGGTAATATTTTTATTTCAAAAACTCAAAACATGTTTACGTAAGAATGTTTTGTTAATAGCATATTATGCATTTTTTAATTCTCACTTAAATTATGGACTAATAGTGTGGAGAAATTCTTACAATGCAAAAAGAGTTTTACTCTGCCAAAAGAGAGCCTTTCGCACAATGTTAGGACTTGGTAAATTAGCTTCCTGTAAAAAGCTTTTCATTGAACTGAATATAATAGCTCTTCAAAGCATGTACATTTTGCAGCCTTTATTGTATGTTAAAGATAACCTAAGTCACCTTGATGCTCGTAGTAGATGTCCTACATAAAATATAAGAAATTAAAAAAATATATAAATTTTCCACATGTCAGGCTTACAAAGTCTTAAGCTCACTTTAATCAAAGTGGAATAAATTTGTTCAATAGTTGCCAGATGATCTCAAACATCTGCCTAGAAAAAAATTTAAAACTACTTTACAAATCTGGCTCAAAGCAAAATCTTTGTATAGTGTGACAGAATGTTATAACTCTATAAAATCCTAGGACTGAGTGGAATAAGAGTCATGGCAATTAAACAATGGTTTTAATAACTGTAAATGCCTGTAAATGAGTTTTGCTTTTAAATTGTATGTCTTGTTATGTTTGTGAATGTGTAGTTTTCTATTGTACTACAGTATATAACTTTTATTGAATGTATTGAGTCTATGTTTTAAAATTGACAATGTGTTTTGCAATTGTATAATTGTTTAATGATAGAAAATAAATACAAATACAAATGTAACACTTGAGTTCCAGGACATGCTGGATTGGTGGAAATGAATGTGTAGATATCCTGGTTCATAGAGCATTAGCAGAAAACTTAATGAACCTATGTCATTCTGTCGTGTATATGCCATTCTGCAATTCAAACCATTAACTTGAGCTTGGAAAGAGCATAAACAGAGGACTATCTAAGGATGAGTTATCACATCTTGCTTCTTCTAAATAAATATTATCTGACCAAATATTCTTTAGGTAAAGGCAAAATAAAGTAGGTTTCAGTCCAGAGCTTGAACATCGGCGAAAACATATGCACAGGAGAGGTTTACTCACTTTGGACCCTCTGTACCGGAAATGTAGCTTTCAAAAGGACACTGCAGAGCGCTTGCTGTTTGAATGTAAACATCTTAAGCAGAGAAGGATTAAGACCATTGGGTTGTTGACCAATAAAATTGTCAATCCTTCAAGACATCCATGTCAGACACATTATAAAGTTTCTGAAGATGACGAATATTTTTGGGAATAGTTAGGGAGAAGTGCGTAATTTGAGAGTGCAATAAGCCCTTACTTCTGAGTTCCATATTAGTCTGCTCAAACAGAAGAAGTAGAACCCAAAGCCTTTGTGACTATCTTAAGAATCCTAAATAGGGTCTGGAAAATATTATAGTCATATATTCAATAACAGAAACATTTTGGTCACGAAAGGCAAAGAAATAAACAAACCACATATATAATGCAATCTTCTAAAAATCAACAATAAATATAAAATTTTATCATCATAATATTTACTTTTTCCTTGAATACTAGCACAACAACCGGTAACTTCATTACTTTCTGCTACAAAACAACTAGTGGTGACTTTTAATTATAAATTGATTATTTAACTTTAATACTTCATTAATAAAATATAACTTACGAATTAATTTAAATTAATGGGAAATTATATTATTCTACATATTTGTGTATAATATTTTAATAACAAACGGCTAAATAATACAATTTGTAACTTAAAACATAATGGGAGAAAATAATAATTAAACCTAGCCTATGTATCTTCGGGAATTGTACTGATTGGATTACAACGTTGAAGGAAGAAATGCTGCTTAGGCTCCATGCAAAATAGTGTTCATTACAATAATGGTGTCCCCTAAGTGAGAAGCGGAGGCGAATCCTCGCAAGCCAGTTCGTGTAGCCTCGATAAAGCAGCAGCAATCATATCTCCACATTATACATTTATTAGATTTACATTTTATCATTCATATTATTTAACTTTTAATTAAAAACTATGAGTTTGTGTAAACAAAAATTAAACTAAATCATAGATATGTTATGGTATTTTGAGGGAAAATAATTACATAATGGAAAAAATAGGATATTTGATTTGGGCAGTCAACCAAATCCAAACGGATATAAACTGGTTACTTTGCATCATGCTTAAGTTACAATTTTCCTCAATTAAAGATTTTCCTTATTGCTCGTGAAAATTTTTATGATGATTATTTAGTTTTAACATTTAGTTTAGTAATTTAGTTGAATAAAATTTTAATATGTAGGTATTAAATATTTCATAAGTTGTGCTTCAGATTGAAGGTAAAAGTCTTCACTATGTTAACGATTATCAGATCAAGCATCCAAATGCTGCACCAAACATTATTGAACATTTGCTAAAAAGAATAGCATGTATATTCATTTCACAAATTTAACAGACGCAATTCGATGATACTAAAGAATATTCAAGAAACTAATAATTTTCTGTTTAGTAAGATTAGTAAATTATATGGAAAAAATACCGTCTTATTTTACATTCAATCTAATTTACATATTTTACAAAACGACGAAAATGTTGAATTAAATTATTGATGATAAAATAGATTACTGTAAAATGGAAATTTTTATGATATCCCAGAGTGTCTCAAAATTCAAGACTTTTGGTGGCGATTATCCGCACCCCAAAATTGAGTTTTTTTTTAAGTTTTGGTAACTTTAATAAAAATTGATGAATATTTAAAAGCCATAATTAATCAAAAATCATTCAAATTATTGGTCGTTACCCAATGGCATGCGATAGAAAATAGATACACCTACTCCTAATTTTTGTTTCAGCTTGATAAAACGATGTAACTATCATTACAAATGGTAGAAAAGCCCGACGAAACCATAGTTGCCTTACAGAGAAATAAAAATATTATAGAGAGGGGGGGATCAAATTTTAGAAAAGTAAGCCTTATTGCATTTCTTAAGGAAAAAAGTTAATGTAGCAATAATTATTGTAAACCTAACTATCGAGTGAAAAGATAAACAGCCAATTTTAATTGGGTCAACTGAAAGAGAGGGATACTTTTGGAACATTGATGAACTATAAAAATATATCATTTAGTCTATATAAAGGAAGAGACTTAATATGGTAAAGGACAAGAAGTGGAGCTGATTCAAGAGCCGGTTTGTTACCATCTCAATCCAGTTGTAATGCATTATGAAGGTAAGCTTCTCAATTTTGCTTCATTAAAGAGGTTCTTTTTTTAGGGAAATTTAGTTTAAATCTTTGTTTAAGACTTGCGGTTCTTCCTAAAGACCAAAATTTAAAAGTCTTCCACAGCTCCCAACCTTTGACATTTTCTGCACAACTATATCATGCTACTAAACTTACACTCAATAAGTTAAATTTTTAATTAAATTCATATTTATACAGAAAATATATTATTTTCAGAATAATAATATTCCTTAAAAACTCAAACGAATTATGTTACTTTTCAAAGTAGAAAGGAAATCAATTTGGAAAAGTAATTGTTTACATCAATTTTATAGTTTCCTGAGGAATATTTTTCAAATTATATAATTGACCTGTTTTAAAATATTTATATTTACTTGTGCTTATTTATTTAATATGAATGATTGTTATAACATTTGTTTATCATGGTTGTGTAAATAATCACTGTAATAATAAGACTAAATTGAAACCCAATATGAAATATTTTAACTTATAGTCATTTAAGTTACATGTGGAGATATGATTTAAATGCGGATATTACGCTGCGCCATCTTATATGTATAGGCCTTGCCAAAAACATTCACACTTTTACACGTACGTGTAAAGTCCTAGCCAAAAACATTCAGACAGGTCGCTTTCAGAAGGCAAGGTATGATGAAGTAGCTGTGACAATGAAATAAAGTGAATAATTAAAAATAATATTAAGACTTAATAATGGTACAATGACTTTTATGTTCTTGATTTTAAAGTTTAAACAATTGATTTATACCGAGGATATAAGATAATTATAATATAATATTTTTAGTTGTTGTGATATTTATTTGTAATGAGAAATTTTGTAAACTTGTGAAAGATAAAACTACAAGTATGATATTAGCTAAAAAAAATACTTTACCCTAATATTACAATATTTTGATAAAACAATTTTATAATAAATTTGTTTTTGTTTTTTGTACTTATAGGTATCAATTCTATTCAAAGCCTTATTATTATAACTGGGGGAAAATATAATAGGTTTTATTTAGAACATAGATAACAACTATAATTTTTTTCAATAGGACGCCATTTTGAAATTGTCGAATATTTCATCATATAATAAAATCTGCACAAAATTATCAATTGTGTATTGTTATAGGACAATTTATACACCCCGTTTTTTTTTTTAACATTTCAATATTTTACCTGCCGAATATTTAAGCAAGACGGACTAAAAAAATCACTTTTTTGTAACCGAATAAATTAAAAGTTTTGACATCGGTAATATGACACAAAGAGATTAAATATAAAAAAGAAGATTATCCATTTATTTTTATTTTTTAATTTTTTTATTCTGACTACTGAATTCAAAAATAGATCAGAAGATTCTGGGACATTAAAAATAAATTGTAAGTAAATTGTTTCACAAAATATATTACCAAATTAAGTAAGTTTGTTTTATAAGATTCTACTTCTAAAGTCGATGATAAAAAAAAGCAGAGAATTATTAAATCTAAAAGTATTATTCAAACCCCTACAGCAAATTCAAATAAATTTTTAACATTGTGTAAAAATACAAAATAACAATGATGTGATAAACTAAATTAATAAATGATAAATAAAATACTCAAAATCAAAATGTGAAGGAAATTAAACAACTGAGCTTGCACGCCTTTTATCAAGTGGGACAAGGAAGTGAAATCTAAGAGGCTGAAATAATAATAATACCTGGTTTCCATCGTACGTCCAGCTACCGAACTTCATATCACAATGCTGGTCATCAAAGGGGAACCAAGTAATGTCTATCTTGCATGTGCTCTTGAAGATACCTGGTGGGACGTACAGGCAACTACCGTTATGTCTAACCACTACATTCGTATGGTAGGTCCCGTCGAAACCCTCGTCAGCACTGGTATCAAACATCTTCTTAATATAATATCCCCAATACAATCATTATTTTTAGATTATTATTTTTAAAAAAATAATTTCGAATAACCCAATGAAACATTAATGAACACTATCATTTTAATTTTTACTCTTTTTAATTTGTTTAACAATTATAACTTTAAATTATTTCTATTCATTATTACTATTATATTGTTAACTCTATAAATTATTAAATTTATAAATATGGAAGATTTGTTTTTATATATAATAGTGTATTAATTATCTAAATTATTTTAAATAAAAACTTAAAATTTGTATTTCAGCATAAATTATTATTCCTTACGAAAATATTTAGTATTTATATTAATCATTTGTTTATTAACTATATAACTTTAAATATGAGGTATTTTTTCTCTCCAATTTATTACACCGTATCAACTATATAACAATTGTCTTAAAAGTCCCCCCTATTTTTTTTTTTATTTTTTTTTTATTATTAATGAAAATAGACAGATTTGCTTTTGGGAAAGTTTAGATAACCAAAGGAGGAGTTTTTTGAAGTATCAACATTTTCAACCCTTACCCCCAAAATGGGGTAGTTTGGGGGTATGTCAAGAATTTTAAATAGCAACCCCTATTTCGTGATACCTCGTTTTAAAGGCCTTTCAAAAATAAGAATAATGGCGCAAACTAGAGGTCTCTAAAATGAGGTATAACTCAATAGGGGTTGCTATTTAAAATTCATGACTTACCCCCAAACTACCCTATTTTGGGGGTAATGGTTGAAAATGTTGATACTTCAAAAAACTCCTCCCTTGGTTATCTAAACATTCCCCAAAGCAAATTAACTATCTGTAATTGTTGTCTATGTAATTACTACTCTCTAGCTTATATTCATTGTAATACTGTGATGTACTAATATTTATTCATTATATTTGGCCTTTTAATTTATTTCTTCTTAGTAGTTATTTTCTAAGAGTTTATGTATTAATTGAAAAAGTGAAGTTTTTCATTAGTTTAGTTTAAATATTAAAATAAACTAATATTCTGTTTTTATTCATTGTTGTAGGTATATTGTTTGGTTATACATGTAAAAATTATGGCACTTTTATTATTTAATTTGTGTTTAATTAAAATCCGTATTTTTTAAAGGGTATGATAAACTAAATTTTTAAAAAACGTTTTTATTATAAACAATTTTATAATATTTCAAAGAAAAAACTACATTTTCCATAATTAATTATTGATTTTTAAAAACAAAAATACAAAAGAGTTGATTGTGTTTTATAATAGTAACAACTTAAAACTTTAAGTTATCTACAAACAAACCTAATTTACATACATGATATGTAACATATTTAACAAGTATATTATATAAATGTATCAGATGATTCAAAATATCTGACCTTTACAGTAGAGAAAACACTTTGAAATATTTTAAATACTAGTTTAGGCAAAAACTACCTATCAACAGTTTAAAACTTCCCTACTCATAGAAAGAATCATGGATAACATACAGAGATAGTACTTTAAGAGATAGTACATACAGAGATAGTATACCTTTGGGCCTACTTATACGTCTTTGAGCAGAATAATGAAGCAAAAAAAAGAGTAATGTAATAATAATATCTGTTTAGGATAGTACTTTCCTGGTGGAACATGTATTTCGGTGTGGTGGATAATACACACAAGGTGTTCAACAATGATTTTAGGCACAACTTCCGGAGACTAAGGAGCCACATCGTAGTGTAGTGTGGCAAATGATTCAAAAATTCTGGGAAACTGGTTCTGTTCGTGACAGTCATCAATATAGACAGACGAGAAAATATCTAAGGCCGTAAGCTTCCAAGTAAGCAGAATTCCATCAGAAAGTTGGTATCTTATCTGCACGATATAAACTGTTTAAAGAATCTTGAAGACCTCCAATTACAGCTGTTAATAAATTGAAACTTGCTAGTAACATATTGTAAAATAGTATTTACTTTTTCACCTGACATTCTGAACGTTACGTTCTTCACAAAAGAGACATAACCATTTGTAGGGGTACGTCAACAGTCAAAGCTCACAATCCCCATGAAATCCACAAGTTACTGCTGCATGATTGGTCTCTGAGTTGGAAAGTCACGTAAGCGTATAAAAGGACTATTTTTTTTCTGAGACTGTCAACTTTCAACGGTAATGTATCAATTTGATATTTCCCTGCATAGCGTTTTTGGCGGAAATTGCATAAAGGTAAAGCATATGGATGGAACTACTGACCATATATCTACGGCATTGTTGGACCAAATGTTTACGGACAGAATTATTTGGATTCCAAGTCACCGGAACGTTCTCTGCAATAGTATGAAGATATGAAGATAACTATCATACATTACATTCAGAATCTAAACCGTGTAAACACAATGTCTTCGAATACACTATTTGACCTGAAAACTATTGTGAGAATCCTATCAACATACTTGTAACGAAGTGACAGTTTTAACTGATTTAAACTATTTTTGTGTTTTCAGTACTCTAATCTCAAGGCCATATTGATTTTTGATCAACGTGTATACGAGTAACAGTTCTGATATTATCATTTTATTAAAAATTAATTACTCAATTTGTAATCGAATTATGAAAACATTTATACATAATCTCTAGTTGTTTTATTTCTTTTATTTATACCAGTGTTATTTTATTATATTATAGAATATGTCATTATGCTTGTATTTTTATATTTTATTTTAGGGTTTTAGTCAGGACTTACTGCATCGCTTCAAATGAGGTTACCACTTTCTTTGCTCTGTTTTCAAATTAAATATTTTAAAATACATTCTGCATCACTTGATATTTAAAAAAAAAGTAAACATCATTACCTTGTAATTATATTGTAACAGAGAAAAGTGCTTTATGCCTTAGATGAAGCGACACTTTGATTTATTTTCTTTTTTTTATGAAACGTTTGTTTATAAACGCCCCGAAGTGGCATACAATAACGGTAAGATGCTGTAGTCCATCACCTGTAATACTCAGCTCATGCAGAAAATTGAGAGAAAAGATACACGTAAAAAAAAAAAACACCAGCTTTGTTTAGAAGATGGTTACTGAAAGACTAAAAGGGTAACGACATCTAGAAGTAATATAAGGATGTTTTGAAAGAAATAAGATACCATTAGTCTGATATAGTAATAGGAACTCATGCGGGGTTTACATGTTCCATACCATAACCCTTTACTTCCTTTCGCTCCATCCTGGAATCCTGGAGTAGTGGAGAAATTCACACTAGCTTTCCGTTAGACTTACAGAACATAGTTTTCATATTATATTTGTTAAAGAAAAGAGTATGATTAGTATTAAAAATATTCATTTTAAATATATACAGAGTGTAAGTAATTATGTTAACGAATTGATTACTTTTTAACGAATAATAAAAAATTGGTCAAATAATGAATGGCTCGAGAGGTTGTAAATCAATATTTTCAATGTAAACTTATATTGATTTTACATATAAAAATTTCACAAAAAATCACATTTAGAGGTGATGATATTCTTGATATTGTTTAAATAGTTTTGAAGCTCTTAATCGAAAATTCTGTAAAGAATGATAACAATAACTCATATATCCATAAAGTAAAAATTATTTTCAGAGTTTAATGTCACCTTCTATGTAGTTGTTTTCGGTGATTTAATCTTTCAGTTTTTTATATTTTTGTTTTTTATTGAAAGTACAAAGAGTACCAAATCATCTTAAAATGTGATTTTATAAGGAATATTGTGATAAAAAAATATAAGTTTACATTTTAAAATTGACCTACACTTCCTGTAAGTAACCGTTTTGTCGAGGGAAATTTTTATTGTATACAGATAAGTAGTTCCATTTAAACAAATAGGTGAATCCAAATTCTTGTTTCTCAGCAATTTTTCAAAAGTAATAATGAAGTTTCCATAATTTATTTACAATCTGTATATTATGTTTTTTATTCTATAAAAAACTATAATTGAAATAAAAATAACTTAAATAGTTGTTAAAAGAAAGAAAATTAGATTAAAATATTTACTACGAAACAAATTAAATATGTTAATTGTCAGTTCATTTAAAAAAAAAAAAAAAAAAAAAAAAAAAAAAAAAAAAATTCGTTGTATTTCTTGACTACAATTTCAAAACATAAATCTCTATTTGTTATTTTATTTTATTTTTATTTTATTTTTTATTTTTTGTGATTGAGTTCTTTCTTTGACGACAGCTGTTTTGACTTTAATAGATCAATTTCATGTAGTTTTAATAATTATAACCCCACTCCCTTTAGGTTATCTAAAGTGGATCATTGCAAATATCAAATATTAAACGGGCAGTGTGAAATGTTTTAAAGTTTTTATGAATAAAGAAATGGTGGGGAAAAAACAAGCTCCTTAGAGCCAATCCTAAATGACGGCTTGTTAAGGTTTATAATAAAGTTCTGCAACTAATATTGTTTGTCTTCTTTTTCTTGTTTAAAGGCGACAAACCATCATTGTCTTATAAAACAATTAATATAAGAACAGAAATTAAAACCATCGTATAATCTAATAGGTCAGTGTTAGAAAAGAACAAGAGTTGTATAGTGAGAGATCTGATAGGAAAGATGAAAGAGAGGGATTTAATCCAAGACTACATGAAAAAATGGCTTAGATCCAAATAGTATTCCTCAAAATTGCCAAGCCCGTACTCACTGAAGCAAGTACCACACGCATTGTTGCATTTAAAATTTGACCATAATAAAAGGTCTTACGAGTAGCGAAAAATTTTCATAAACACTCGTTACGTAAACTGTAATTTTACTTGATTAAATAACACTATTTATCTAAGAGATCAGGATTGGCATAAGGCAGAGACTAGTTATCCACTTGGAAGTGTTTTAATCGACAATCTTTAATATGTAAAGTTTAACTTTCTTACCGAAATTAAGCTAAAATTGTTCGTTTTTTACATTCTTCCTCTCTTAATACTTTCAAATATTATTGTGGCTTCCAAATGACAACTTTGTTCATACTACTCCAAAAAGAGCATCAGAATAATTTGTTATAAAAAAACTGTTCCTAGTCTTATATGAACAATGCACTTATAGAACTAAGTTTTAAAACTTTGACGGGCAGCATTTTGAATTGGCTCAATGGGATTAAATTTTCTTTTTGTCATTTCTATCTACTCTACAAGGCCTTACAACTTTACCAATTAATTGGGGAGGGTAACAAAAAATTTATTATACCAAAAAGAAAAATCTATAACAAAACTAATATTTACAAAGTTAGGACTTTTTACAAAACTAGTAGAGGGTCCTGGAGCTTCCTAATCTCAATGGATATAAATAATTTAAAGACAATCTATCCGTTACTAAATTAAAGTGTTAGATTAAAGACACATCCATTAATTAACAAAGTAATAAATATATTTGAAAGTTATTTATATTGAAAAACTTTACTTACTTTCCCATCCCAGATCTACGGACCAACAATAAAATAAGGATGCATCTTGCGAAGTTCATTACTTAAGATCTTTGTTTAATTAAATCATAATCATTTATCATTTAGCAGGATCAAAACTACTGTCGTCGAAGAAAGACGTTTGCTAAAAAGCAAAAGCAGCTAATACAATTACACTTAGTTTTAAGAACAAAAATTTAAACTCTGTTAAACACACTTTCATTTTCTCTTGAACTAGTCAAGATTCCACAAGATAAAAATAAAGTAATAACTTTATAAAGCTACCATAATATAATTATCACTGAATACATTTTCGATGAAATTTCCATTGGTAGATCGAAGCAAAGTAGAGGATGGATTTTACCTGTTATACATCAGAACATCCGGTCTCCAAATCTTTGTAGGTGTTATTCTAAGATCTTTGACGCCACCATACTCAGAGTCGTTCCATCGAAGGTTGTAATCGTTCCATTCCTTTGACAAAACAAATTGTGTAATCATGAAAAGTACAAGTCATTCAAGCATGAAAAAATCCAATGTGTATTTATATACAGGCTGAATTTTAAATCCGCCTCCTATTTTTCCCTACACTTTTTACCGCATCAATAATTACCGACAATCGTTTCTTGTTTGGAAAGATAATAACTTAATTTGTATGCGAAGAACTATTTTGGCCACCATATTGTTTTTTTTAGATCCAAACTTTTTTAACATCTGTTTTTGTTCTCGAGTTTTTAACCTTCACAAATAGATTAATGTTTTGTAGTTATTCCGTTTGTAACTACATAGTACATTATTGTTGGCTGTCATCTTGGATCCACCTCTTTACATAAAGTTATGAGATTTTGAAACAACTTATTGTATTGAAAGAATATCACTTTCTATGATAGAACTTTAAAAAATTCAAGATAGTGGCCAAAATCTTTCTCTGCGTAAAAATGCAGTACGAGTGTACAATAATGGAAGACTGCTTGCAAACGATACTACAGACACTGTTAGAAAATCTGGGGAAAGGACTTAAAATTACACACTATACAACATTATATTATCTTCTTATATTTGTCCAGTATTGCAAAAAGTAAAATGTATATTTCTCTTATTACCATGTGAATCCGTTTTATACAAATTGAGTTTCATTTTAAAACTGCGAACGCTTAGGCTAGTTTAAAAACATAATACTACACTTGTATCAATTGTGTTACATACTACTGTACTTACCAACATCCTTAAAAAGTACATTTCACTTTTCGAAAAACATTTTCGAATATTCGAAATTATTACTTATAAATAAATTATGACAACTGAATGATAGTTAATTTACAATAAACAAAACAGTTATTTTTAACAGTTTCTGATAGAACAATCATTTCTGTTTCATGATATAAGGTACACTTAGTAGTTAAAATATATTTTGAAGGTTTAATTTATTACTATTATTTTATGTTTTTGTGGAAAATTTATAAACGTATCTCTGCATTATTTAGGTCTTCCGTAAACACAAGTTATGTTAGATCATAAATTGGGTCGGATTAAATTGTTTTCAAATGGTATTTTGGCAACTAAACTCTCAGGAGGGCTGTGTTTAAAATTTAAAATACGTACCGGTAACGATATAATCAATTATGTTAAAAAACCAGTATTTCAATATCCTGTCTTGAGTTGAGATAATCTTCCTCATTACCATAAAATCTATTTAGAAATATTAGTCATTAAGTACATTATTAAACTGAAGCTATTGTTAGAATTTCTGAAGGGAAATTTAGGTAATTTGCATAGGTAAACTAAATGGTGACTGTAAAATGGTCTTAAAATAAGAAAAGGGGTGAGTGTTTATGTTTTTATTATATCAACTTTGGTACGACGTTGCAGTTTCTACAGGGTGCTAATGAGACCATTGGTCAATGTGCCTTGGTCGATTTATTGAAACTATAGAAGTGTTACAACCTGAAGGTTAATATTGAAAGCCTTCCTGAGCACTTTTTGCAGTTGCCTATTTCAAGAGGATTCCGAGGAAGGATCCTGGATCCATAAAGCTATAAATAAAGTGGAGGGTCCGCTGAAGTGTTCATGACAGGCGATAGTGGAAGTGTCCCTATTTAATTTTATTGACTATATTTTAGCAGATAAAATTAAAAGATGAGATTCCGCAATAGCTTTAATTTCGGGGATATTTCAGAACAATAAACTATTTCCGACTAATTTATGGCGGGCAATAACAGCTAACTAAACGTTGCGAAGTGCGATACCGCCTAAAAAGGTGAAACTGCTAGAAAATTCTGTCACTTCTGATCTTATGAAAATGAGTAAGCAACATCGTTTGAACTAATGTCAGGTGTTTACTTAAAGGAGATAGTTCTGAAGTTTTTAGCATGATTATTTCAAGATCCTCATGGTTCTTGCAAGGAGCTTAGATAAGATGCGAGGGGAATTAAGTTGGGCTATATATTCCAAAATAGTTGCATTTTGGGTAGCAGTGGAGCTACCCATGACCCCAAGTAAGTACACATTAAAAACAAATATACCAGAAGACGAAATATTAAAGACGTTAGTCCAGAAAAAATTAGAGCGAGGATGTGTGATTGGACGACTAAGAGGTAGAGCTCAAAAAGGTGGTAGTCTGTGATGAGACACGTAACAGAGAAACGAAAAGACTTGAGGGAGGGAAGGAGCAAGTTACAGTTATTCGTGGGATATTACTTCGCAAATTAAACTACTATGTACTAAAACAAAATAAACATGCCAGGGGTTAGAACAGTAAAGATCATATTGTAGGGGAAAATAAGAAGAAAACATATTAAAACAAAACATATCAGGAGGAAGAGCTCAGAATAGTGGGAGTCATAAATGGTAACGAGAAACGTAGAACCGCGAAGACTAGAGGAAGGCTAGGTTTATGATCTATAGTGCACATAACGTTTTTTGTACATAATAGAAATAAATATACCTGAGGTTAGGATAGTGAAGAAGATATTTTAGAGAAGGCCATGGGGAAGACGTATTAGAGCTAGGCCGAGGAAGATCTCAGGAATATAGTAGCCTGATGGTGGAGACGAGTGACGAGTGAAGAGATAAGAAAAAGACAAATGGGAGTTTATTCAAGAGGCCCAGGTTGTTTGTGGGTGTAGCACTAAGAATGTGCAATACTGTATACAAAGTAATTAAAATGGGGAAAATGTAAACTTCTACACCACTAAGACACCAAAACAGAGAGAAACCAGACAACGCTTTCTCAGAAGAAAAAGAAAAAGTCCCTCAGAATATTGAATAACATTATCAAATGAACTAAATGTAGACTGATTTTAACCGTAATCGAAAACGTTATGAAATGGAGACAGGACTGACGTGTAGTAGCGGAAGTTGTTTTAAAGACTTCATTGGAATTATAGTAAATTTAATTTTGTAAATTATGCTGTACATATATTGTACGTTACATAGATAACCATGGAAAAGAAAAATCAACCTGTATGTGATCAATATAAGCTTGAGAAAACAGCTGAGAATATATTGTAGTCTATATGGGGTATAGTAAACTCAAACTTGAAGTACAACTACGAAGACAAAATAGCCTCTCGAATGCAGAATAAAACAAGTATATAAAATACTTTTAAATCCAACACTTTCATCAATTTTGGTTATTATCAATGTCCCTATGAAAAATGAGTATCAACTGTGAATTTAAAATCGAATTAATGGAACTAAAAATAAAATGCAAAGATTAAAAAAATCCCATTGATTTAATCTTATAATACTTATCTAAAGTACTTAAGGATTCGTGTAATAAACTATGTTTCCAAAGTACAGTTTCAGTTTTGTCATAAATCAGTAACGTCATAATGTCTTGAACAGATCACGCAATCATATATTGTTTTATCTCAATAGGCTCAGTAAAAGAACCGATCTTTTTTATTATTTAAAGAGTTGCAAAGTTTCCAGGATCATTATAGCTTTGTTCCCAGACGACTCTATAATATTGTCCCTGCAATTATTCTAGTGGGTATTAAAATTTGCGACTAAAGCTAACTCAACTCTTAACTGGCTCTTTACAATGACTTCATTTTGAATGCATTAATTAGAAGTAATTATTTACTCCTGAAAATATCAATCAAATTGAATCATTAGGTGTTGGTTACGTAATTGTGTGATAATTACTGGTGGAATGATAAACCCCTTCAAACACGGTGCGGAATAAATGATGTAGAAAAATAATTATAATTTGATTTAGTAAAGTTTAGTTTCAATGAAAAGTCTTGTGTTCATTTTGATACCATGTTATATGTAGATATGAAATATGAGAATTCATAAAAGTATTCAAAAAAGGAGATTGCAATAGATGGGGCACTAGGAAGGACTGGAAAATTGCAAAACTGTAAAGGAGATGCCGGAGTCTAAAATGACGATGGTTGGAAGAAGTTAAAACGATTTGATATGTATGGGCGTTAAAGGTGGATAATGTAAACAAGAATTAGAAAAGAAATAGAGCAAATTCAAGGCTTACAATAATTAAATAATGAGTTAATAACTTTCTATAAAGGTGTAGATTTAGTAACGAAGTAAAAACAATATATTACAATGGCTGGAACAAATAGAAAAAGCACTGTGAAGAAATTGGTAAACTGTACACAGCAAGAGGAAATAATTGTAAATGACGAAGAAAACGATGGTTGGAAGATACTGAAATAGATCTAATAAGTATGAGTGTGAGTCTGGAGAACGAAGATAAGAGTTAGAAACAAAATAGGGCAACATTATTAAAGAATCCAAGGTTTTTTAAGGGTTGAAGCGCCTCGTAGAACTAAGTATTCTTAAGAGCCTCGTAAATTCAGTATCTAAGTTTAAAGGAGGAGATAACAAAGAATGGGTGCATGGGAAGAGTAGAAGGTAGTAGAACTGAAAAGAAGTTGCAAAACTAAGATGAAAAATATAGGTCGGAAGACCAAAACACGATGATAAGAAGAAGTGGGAAACGATCTTAGAAGTACGAACGTTAAAAGCTGGAAAATAAAAACAAGACAAAAAAAATGTGGCATAACCAATTAAAGTGCGGGGAAAATAGATTTTTATGGATTAAAAGTCATACGTAAGGATTTTTCAATGGAATGACAGCGTGCGATATTTTGCAAACTTTTACAACACTCGTTTTAACGAATTAAAGGTAACTTTTAATAAAACAATAAATTGTTAAGATATTACTAAAACACGTCAGAAGAATGGCATCCATTTGTAAAATAAATTAACAAATACAATATTTTATAGTTTCATTTGAATATTAATGAAAAAACGTAACCTAAAGAAATATTAATCATTTAATTATAAGTGGACCAGTTTTTAATGACATAATAGTAACTTTTTCCGTTATACCACTAAACTATAAAAGATTTGGAATTAACTTTTTTTTTAATATTTGTGTTTATTTTCCATGCGGTGAGTCAACGAATTTTTAAAACTTATAATTGTTAATAAACGTGTGTAAAAGAAAGATTTGTTTTCCAACATGACGGCTCAATAAGTAAATATAGTGATTTCCGGTTTACGGATATTTTAAAATAATTTATCAGCAATGACTATATTTATTAAAAAATTTAAAATGCCTATTTTTTATAATTTGGCGTTGTTTGGCAGAGTAGCGGAACTAATTCCTTACCGACAAAATATGGTTACATTTTATTGAAATATTCAAATTACTTACATTTATAAACTACATTTTTCTCCGAATATTTATATTTTCGATGGTTTAACCTGTTAAACCTTAGCAGCCAAATGATTTATAGACTTTTTCTTGTGGAATAAATTGTTGAAGAATAAAGTAGGAACAATAAATTTTAACAAATCAAATCAATAAAATTTTATCAAGATACTAAATAAAACTTATCAAGAAAATATGACGAATCTTAAATAAAACATCTTTCTCGTAAATATCTTAATTAGAACATCTTTTCCAAGGAATCCCTGCGGCGACATGCCCGTCCTTGATTGGATAACTTTGATTATGTTACACCAACCAGGTAACTTTCCAAACAGCTCTGAGGGGTTCAAGTTTTGTAGAGTGATTAGTTACGCAGATTCTTTTAAAATGACCAGAAAGAGTTACTTTTCTTTGAAGGATTATTAAGGCGTGAGGATCATTGAAACGAGGAAATTAATATTAAATTTATAAAAACTCATAATAATAACAACGATATTGAAATGGATATCAGGGAATTTAAGGGATAAAACTAAATATTTATTATTGTATTTTTAGGTCGTTAATTTTGGAATCCAATTAAAATTGTAATAAAATAATTAATAACATATTAGGAATAAAAACAATATTCTGTATTTCCTTGGTTTAAATCGTCGATTAATTTAATCGAGCCAAAATTAAAGAAAATTTGTGACTTTTTTTCCAAAAATATCTGATATAACTCTTGTAGTAATTTTTTCTAATGTATAATTTAAGAATAAAATAACAAGGAGTTGTTCACGATTTAAAAAAAAATATTCTATGTTTCACAAGAGATATGTTAAATAAATAAGACTACATTAGGGATGGTATATTTTTATATAAACCCCAAACATAATGTATTACATTTATTTATTTATAAAACTATAATTGATATTGTATTTCATAATTCATTTTGCTACCATTATTAGAAAATTAAAAACACAAACCCATAAATCACCATAAATCACAAACCCATTGAATATGCACTATTATTTATTAAGGTATGATTTCTTATATTTTATGATGCTAACAAGTTGTTATGAAACAAGCCAGGTATAAAATAATACATATTGTGTTGTAGAATAATAAAAGTAATCAGTTTATTATTATTATTTCAATGCACATTTAAGATAAAAAATGTATATATAAAACAGTTATTTTAAATTATAAGTAAAACACTATATATTGAACTTTAAATTTACCTTACAAATATTATAAACATTTTATACATTGAAATAGCCATGCGCATGCTTCATCACATACATACAATACAAGAATCAAACGTTTTATGTTGTGTGACAGTTTGTGAAAGTATTTTATTGTTGACACAAAAGAAAACATTCGAATGCAGTTCACTAACACAAATGTTTTCATTTACTGAACGCGATTTCTGTCGTTTCAGTTGTAAAAACATTCAAAAAATAACAAATCGTTTAGTAAATCTATTCCATATTTTTTTAAATTTTTTTATGATGAAACATATTTTGACATTTGTAAGTTTTCATGTTTTAATTGAAATTAGTTTTTAGACCATCTATTTTTATAATTATAAAAAAAAACAGTTCTTCTAATAACAACATTTACTCTATAAGTTCATTAAACAGCCGTTTTATTTGTAATGTTATTTGTTATATTTGCATTTTTAATTGATTTATTTTATATAAGGTATTGTACTTATGTATTTATTTCTATATGTATTTATAAATGATTGGTTATTTATGTTTGTAATTATAACTAATTTATTTCATTGCAATTACAGTTTTAACTAATTTATTCATATCTGTGATTGCAACCAAATTATATTTCATCTGTAACTTATTTATTGATTTATACTAACTTATTTATTTATATTTGTATTTACAACGTAGCCTATATATTCGATTAAAATTATATGTTTAACTAAATTATTTTTATCTGTATTTATAACTTATTTATACGTATTTGTACACTTTTAAATATTTATATTTTACATTTCTCAATTAATTATTTTTAGTTATATTTATATATTAGTTATTTATGCTTATATATTGTTTAATTAGAACTTATTTGTTACTTATATTTGTAGATATAGTTTATAATTTTTTTAAATTTGTTTTGTATATTATTTATTTTTTTATATTTGAAATGTAAATTATTTATTTATATCTGTATAATATATAATTAATTAGTTTACTTAATATTGTATTTGTACGTAACTTATTTATTTATTTATCTTTGTACTTTATTTAATGTTTATATTTGTATATGTAACGAATTCATTTATGAATATGTTTTACTCCGAACAACTTGGAATATTTTCTATTTTTTACTACATAACTCTTAGTGGAATTTTCAAATAAGGTTTATGGTATGTCAACCAAAGTTCGCACTCCAAAAGGTTAGAAAGTGTATATTCTCATGATTAAAGTCAATTGTTACAGATAAAACCGAAAACAAATCCAGGATCATAATTGAAGACAGTATCAGCCTCCAAAATTAGGAATAAATGTTGATAGAATCTAAGGTTGTCAACAATACTTTCGATATAATGTTTGCGAGAATGATAAAACACAAAATAAATCTGAACAGTTTTCTTTTTAAAAATCAAAAATACTTCAAATTGTGATATGCTTAAGATATAAAAATATATTAATATAATAATGTGTAAGATACTGAAGATAAATTTACCAACAAAAAGAGTATAAAAGCCAAATACGGTGCGCAGTAATAAATCTACTCATGCAGTACTTACATTAAGTGTACACAAAATACACAACGACAACATCAAGAAAGTCCAAAAAGTTAAATACAGTAAACGTCTGTTTAGACAGTTGTAAATAACATCTCTTATATTATTCTAAATATACTAAAGTCTGTTCTAAATTCGAAAGCAGTAAAGAAGAAAGTTACTTAAAATCAAATTATATTTGATTAATCTCATTATTTAATTGTATTTACTAATATTGTGTTTTGTATATTTTATAGGCGATTAGTAATAAAATTTACAATTAGACTAAGAATTAACTTTTAGTTGTAAAAAGTATTAGTTTACGTTTTAATTTTCTTTCGTTCAATGTTGATTGTATACAAAAATATTGATTAGTATATTTGACAGAACACAATGTTTCTGTTTAAGTTAAAATATTTGGGTAATTCAAAACTGAAACGATTTTATTGAAATATATTTGTGTGTAATTCTCTTTCTTTCTGGTAAGATTCTTAATATACAGGATGGAAAATAAATCTCGTAACTTCTAACTCATTTTGTTATAAGATAAGTACTCATTTCTTTCATATTACGTCAAGCATCAGTTTGTTAGGTTTCCAAAAATTTTCCCTCAACTATTTTGAGGAGCGGAGAAATGAAACAACTCAATAATTTTAAATCCTAACACCCACTTAGGGACGCTTCACTTTAGGGATGTCTTATGAAAATAAGAAAAATGCTGGAAACAAATAATGATGACTTTATCTAAAATGGTTAGGGTTCGAATTTTGTTAAAGTCTTTCCTTGAAAATGTTATGCAATTACCATAAATTATAATTTATGCTTATCTATCAAGAAATTTGTTTATTAGTTAGTAGGCGGACTGATAAAGTAATTAAATTGTTTTCCTTCTACCGTATGATAATGTGCCGGGTGAGTTGAAAAACTGTATGGTTTCATTTATACATACTAACTGAAACCCTCCACTAACTTTAAAAATAAACACATTTATTGATAGACAAGACACTTGTAATTAATAATAATTTTAATTAAAAATATATTAAAAGTTAAAGCTCTCGCCTATTTGGATAGAAAATTATCGTAAACAATTTATTTCCTCCATTCTTCATTAAAAGATCATTAAAATGTGGTATCACGAAGTAGGCTTTGCCAGTGAACATTTTTTAAGTTGCTCTCTCTTTTCTCCTTTCAAAATGGGGGAAGTTTTGAAAACTTAACAAAAAGGCAGAGGAAATGCTCAGCTGTGAATAAAGGGAAGTTGGTCAATGAGCACTGTGGTGAATTTTACAATTGTAAACACTACCACAAGTGAGGTACAAAAACAAAACACAATTAAACTGTTGGCGAAATTTTATTAGCCTATGTTATTACAGTTCACTGATGTACATTTCGGTAACCAAGACGGAGGGTTTTAACTAATATTAACAAAATAGAATAATTTTTTTTTAACTAAACTGACAATTCCTCCCTTACTTCAGTTCAATCATAGTTAAACCACGTCATAAACCTTTTAGAAGAAAAAAAACTGATAGCAGAGGCTATTGGTACAGGTCCCTGTCCTTGGGAATGGCCAGAAGTTGAATATTACAAATTTATAAAACTCAGTTACAGTATTGGGAGAACAATATTTAATTTTTTTTAATAATAATGTAATGAATGCGACAAGATGCATCTAAACCAATCAAAAAGAAAAATCGTAACTATATTTAAAGAACATGTTGCTCATATTAATCATGTAGGCTACGTATGATAGATCAGAGAAATCTAGTATAGTGAGCGCATACTTAAAACAAACTATGACTTGGGAATACAAAATTTGAAAATTGTCAAGAACCTGACGTTTAGTTAGTAAGTAAGTAAGTATTAGTAGTTATTAAACATTAACCTGTTTTTGTTAAATTATTGAAATTAATATTTTCACGTATCTTCAATATTGTTCATTAGATATGTAGTTTTATACATTATTAGCAACTGTATATTTTGTTCATTATTTATTTAGTGTTATTTATTTATTGGTCACATTGTAACTTTTTTGTATATTGTTCTCCGAATTATCTGTGAATGGCCGATTCGGAGAATTTTCAGTTTAGTTTTATAACTATTATTTTATTTTTTTAGAACCCTTCGAAGGTGGTAACGTGGTTACCTAAATATACATCGAGAACTGTAATTACATAAGCTAATACATTTTTGCGAAAACATTTTGTGTTTTGTTATTGTACCTAACTTTAAAATTTAATATTAGCGTTTATAAATATGCACAATGGTAACTTTAAAAAAATATTTTATAAATTACACAAAAAACCTCATTGATCTTAAAGTACTTTCAACAAACTTCAATTTAAATCAAAGTTTGAGTCCATATGAACTTCTGGTAATTATATGTAAGTTCTTACATTTAAAGGTTGGTTTTTCAGTATTTTGGCCTGAAATTCGGCCAGGTAGTTTAACTATAACAAAAGCCTATTTTTTTTTTAAACTTCATCAAAATATTGAATTAAGTACTCTATTTACCGACAATTATATACAAATAGAACTTTGAAGTTACGTTACGACACAGGAACTTCACTGATCGAGTTCTAAAGTAATCAAATTTTTCATGAACTTTATCAAAAACAAATTTTATGTTAAGAATTTTTGTATAGTAGTTTTAGAAACGTTAATATTTCTGAAAAACCAAACAAAAGTTTACCGTTTTGTAATTTAATTTTTTTTTTACAATAAATTGCTAACCTCCTCTTTAAACAAAACTTTGGTGTACATTTTAGATACGCTAAAAATTCTATATGATATATAAAATTACTCCGCTCTAATAAATTTTTGACAAATGGAATTTCGATAAATTTTACTATATAGTGTATGAAAATTGTATCATGACATTTATTCATTAAAAGAAACTAAAGGATTTTTTGGGAAAAAATACATGTATTTTGATTTAAGTGCTCAATAATTTAATGCCAAGAATTGGAGTAAGGTTTGGAAATACTGATTCGTTGTTGATAACAAGTGTTCAATGCTGTCTCCACCACTTGACGACAACCTTATCTGTAAGTTACATTTCATTGTGCCCGCATTATAGCCATGACTTGGCACAAACAGAAACCGTCAAATACACTGATTTCTTCCTTTCAAGTTTTGCTTTTATACAAATATCTATTATGTATAATTATCAGTGATAGAATATTAGTTGAGTTAAATAAAACATTGATACTTTACGACTAGGGAGTGCAAATTTTAATATTAAATCGGTTTAAAAAGAGCATTTTAAAGCTACGCAAAGATTTGTTCCTTTTTGGATATCAGCCTAATTTAGTATTAACAACTTAAGTTATAAAATGGTAACTTTTTTTAAATAACTCCTAAGAAAAAAAATAGTTGTGAACAAATTGGTTTACTATTAAATTTCAAAGGAACGGAAATGAGATTGGAGTTGATTTGACTGGTCCAGAATTACATAGCTTCAAAGTTTACACTTGCTTATTTTAAACAATAAGCTCTAAGTATAGAAATTATTCATGTAACTTTAGTAAACGATGGTTCTTATCGTCATTAAAAAACAAACTAAATTTCGAGTCAAATATTTGAAACATAATAAAAATATCACAGTTTTGGAGGGAAAACAGTTTATGGTTCTTGTAGAAATAAGCCAAAAGTTTTTAGAAACTTGAATCATTTTTGAAAGTACTAAAAGAGAGAAAATTATTATAAGTTCATTTTTGTTTATATCGTTATTTTAAAATTTTGAATTTAAAATTATTTTAATATCTTGAAAAAAGCACTTAAAAAATAATATATTTAAAAAACGTACAATTCTCTTAAATAAAAATGCTACATTATGAATTTTAACCATTTATTCACAAACTAATCAATTGGTTGGTTTAAAATTTATTCTGCTTACCTTTTCCTGTCATCAAATAATTTTGAATGAGAAAAAACTATTAAGGTATGCTACAATAATCCAAATATACACGCTTTTCTTTCCTAAAGGCCTTACTCGGTTCGGCCAAAATTATATATTGACGATTGTGTTATTACAGCTTATAAGATTAAACAAAACTATGTGAGAATACTAACATAGGCCGTTGTATAGATAAAAAAATTAAATTATCCTTATTACAAATACGTGAAATTTAAAACAATTAGATTAAAAACCAGAAATAACTGATGTAAAATTAATTATTGAAAATCTTTAATTTAATTTTAACTCCAATATTAATTTTACTAAATGGGTCTAAATTTATGATTAAAACATATTTAGATTATTACTTTCATTGTTATGAACATTTACAAAATAACAGTTTTAATTCATGTGTTTTGTCTTTAAGTCAATAAAAAAAAACATAATAATATTCTACATAAATTATGTATTTATAAAAATGTTAATTTCTTTGTAACAAAATTGTTTAAAGGGACAATAGTGAAAACTATTTCTACACTAATATCAACACTTTATGTTAAATTTCTGTTTATTTTATTATCTTTAAGTGTTTAAAATATCACACACGGCAAGTTTATTTTATTTTTGAGATATTTTGAAAGATAATAACCAGAAAAACTTAAAAATTTCACTAATATAAAATAAGACCCAAAAAGCAGATTATAATACTCTAATTTATTTACCAATATTTTTCAGTTATACTTTAGCAAAGCTACCTAAATATATATTTATTTCACTACTGTGCAGATCGTCTACTAAATAGAAAGTTGTGTGCAAGAAACAATAAACAATAACTACAGAAGTTATATACATAGAATACATATATAGATAGTATATGCAAGAAGACATCACGGCAGTTTTACCAGCCGAATTATAATTTCAAATTGTGTGTAACAGAAGCAGACTGACTCAAAAATTCAATATATTTTGCTTTCATAATACAATTTTCAAATTACATAAAATATATTTTTGCTAAGTCCTATTTTATTACAAATTAAATGCTGTATAAACGTAGCTGCAAGATTTTTATCAACCCTTTTTTTTCTCTTTTTTTTATTGTTGTTGGTGGTGGGGGCGTTGAAACAATTGCATTCGGTAATATTTCATTGGTAGTATACATTTAAATTATTATTAAAAGAATTAAAATAATAAAGGGTTAACGAAATGTATTTCAAAAACACATTCCTAATGATAGTATTATAAAAAGTGAAAAAAAATCATTTTGTTATTCCTAGAATTAATGACCAATTTTTTGTAAATTTATTTTCAACTTTAACTTACTGTACTTGTATTTACAATTGTTTTGGCTCACATTGCTTAGACCATTATCAATAGCTTTAAAATCCGAAAAGGAGAAGCCTAAAAATTGTATTTTAATATTTGATCTTTTGATAAATCAGACAATAAGGTTTTAAAGTTTCTTTTTTTTTTTTTTTTTTTTTTTTTAAACAAAATCTTTCATATTTGTTTTGTAAAAGATGGCATTTTATATTTTAACTAAATTTTAACAGAGATTTAAAACAAAAACTGTTGCTTTTGTAAATTTTTTTAAACACTTCGTTAAAATTACAAATAAAAGAAAAAATATGAAAATGATGGATTAGTTTTTAACTTTATTTATTTATTCATTATCGGCACAAAGTTTAGTAGATCTTAATTAAGCCTTTGCTAGTGTTCCATTTTGATGTAATTTGGTTTTAAAACCACTTGTTAACCAAATCTTATAAAAATTTTATTTTCATAAATTGTAGTATAAACAATCATTTTTATATTTATGTATTTTTTTTCTACATAACATTAATAACATTTTAAATTTAATATTACATTTTAAAAAAAAAATACATAATTTTATTTTTTTTTAGAGGCAACAAAATTATAGTTTATTCATAAAAATAATCAAAATAATTTTTGTTTTTATTCATGAGCCTACAAAATCGTTTAAATCATTGTATAGAAAAACAATTCAATATTATTATGAATTTTACAAAATTCCCTACATAAATCAATAATACTTTTAGGAAAGATGTTAAACCTCCCCCCCCCCTCACACAGGTTTCATTTGTTTATTTTTCTTGAATTTCCCAGCTGTTTTTTTTTTTTTTTTTTTTTTTTTTTTTTTTTTTTTTTTTTTTTTTTTTTTTTTTTTTTTTTTTTTTTTTTTACTTAAACCATTTAGATTCATTAAAGACACAAAAATGATAATTTAAGAAAAATTTCAAATTTTTGAGGTTAAAAACTTCAATTTTTAAATTTCAATTACAATATTAATCAGTGATACATAATTTAGGTTCGTATAAATACAACGACATGATATAGTTTACCGATTTAAAAATATTTCTATGTAAAAAATATATATCTGTACTAATTTTTATTTTTGTTTGTTGTTGTTTTTAATGATACTTGATTTAAGGCTAGTTTCATTCTAAAACCAAATCATCATGGCAAAGTGTACTGATTTAAAGATATTTTTGTATTTTGGTTTGTGAATATCTTGTCCGAGTATTGAAAATAAAAAATGTATCTGTTGAAAACAATACAAATTATTTTAATTCTAATTGTAGTAATGACTTTATAAAAGAAAACTATGGAATACAAAATCAATACAAATTAGCACAATAAAGGAAATATTTTGAAAACAGTAAAGGGTTATTAAGTTTTATTTAAAGCCATACATGACCACCAAATGATTAGTCCATAACTCATTTGTATTTAAAAAATTTAAGTTACCCTACGTTCATCAAATGTCCAAAAATCTGGTATTTTTTAAAAATCTATGATGACAAATATTTATTTATATGTAGGAACAATCTGGGTAAATCAGCGAAAAATGAAAGGAGTGGGGAGGGTTAAAACTCACTCAATATTTAACTTTCGTGGTTATTTTTCCTAGTAAAATTTCATTTTTGTGTACAAAATTAGTTTAGAGTTAAATATATTAAGATGGACTTATAGTTTACTACATCATATACAGTGTTCAAAATATTTATTAAGGTTCATCTACAACACTAAATAAATATACTAAATCTATCCTGTAACATTTTCTAATCTACAGTTATTTTATTTCATTCAAAACTAATCATATCGTCTGCTAAGGGTCTGTACATTTACAATTTGGAATCAAATATATTTATTTTTCAACGAATAAACATAACTAGTACAACAAAATTTGGCGTAAAACTGCCGTGTGTGATTTAAATTTAAATTAAGTCTGTTAATATTGAGAAAGATTATTAATTTGTTGCTTTAAATGTCGATTTTTAAACTTACCAATGAAAGCCAAATATTTGTAATTAGAAGTTGATTCTTCTCGTCCTAATGGAAGGTAACATAACAGAAAGTAACACAATGTTAGTACAAGTGCCATGCATATACAACCAGCGAGGGCTCAGATAATCTCCAATTTATCCGAGTTTCAACCATTTTTATAACACCACACATAAAATCGGCATATATCACTCCATATTTTCCAGTTTGAATTTATTTGTTTAAATGTTATGTTTATTTATAACGCACAATATCAATTCTTGGAGAAAATATCAAATGACTTCAAATTTACTTTTACATACGTGTAATGTGAAACCAGTTTTATTTATATAAAAATTTATCGAAAAACGTAGATACAAATTATTTACTTGTTGGACTAAATGTCCTGCTCTCTAAATTTATAACGAGTAAATGCAAACAATTTTCGGTTGTAGCCCAGGGAAATAGGGAGCTACAATTAGTAGCGACACCTAGTCACGAAAAATAGAATTGCAGTGACGGGAACTAGATGTACCAACCACACATTACACGATGAAGCCGTCTAGCAGCCCTAAGCTCACAACAGGCTTTTAGGGTAAGGATTATTTATTACTATTATTTATTTGTGAAGATAGTTCGCCTATTTTATAACATACATAAAAATTTAATATGATCTTTTCCGAATTAAAATGCCTTAATAATCCCCCCCCTCTATTAATTGTTGTATAAAATCAACAGATATTTGACATACAAAATTTTTAATTAACGCTAAGAATTGGTTGTGGTACACTAATAGTATAAAATTTACTATACTAAATTTAAACGAAAACATTTAGCTTAGGGATAAATTTAATGTCTAAATCCGTTCTAGAAGTAAACCCTATTTTTAAAAGAGAAAGAGAAAAAGAAGAAGAAGACTGATATACGGGGCTTGAAGCATTTTTGACAATATATTTTTGGATTATTTTATTTATCAGACTAGATCCTGTACATCCCTAAAAATAACTTTTTTTTTATTCCCTCGTATTAAGACACGAAACAAGAAATGTTTTCTTTCCGGCTATATTTGTCTTTCACAAATTCTCCTACAATTAATTAAGAACCCTTTTGAGATGTAAACTTCAAATTTTGGAATTTTATACGAATACTTAAAACAACCAATATCGGCAAAGGTACAACTTAGTGTAATGGCGTTTTAAACAGTTACAATACATTGCAATGTACCTCAGAATGTAAAATTTGAAATTTATATTTCGGGTACGTTCTATAGTGGATTTTGTGAAAAACAAATACAGTTAGAAAGATCGATAAACGGACACTTTCCAACAAAGTTTTGATGAAACTGTTTAGTTCTTTTCATCTCCATATTTTATGAAATGCGACAATTTTTAAATAAAAGTAGCTGGTGCAAAATTAAATATAGAAAAAGATTTACTGCGTTTATGTAGAAATATTACAAGTTTTAAAAATATACTTTTAACATAGCTGGAATTTTAAAATTAAGAGTGTTCCAGATGGAACTAGAAATAATTGGAACGCGATAAGGGTCATCAATGAAGTAAATATTTTCTAAAATAAACTTTGTGTTTATTATCATAAAACTATTTTTAAACCGAAATGCTCTGAAAATATTTAGTTACATTTATTCCATCAAAAAAGCTACAAATATATTAACAAAATATGATAAAGAAAAAACAAATTTTTTTTTTAATTCTCGCGAAAAAAAATGTTTATTACTACTACAGATATTAATCTTACTGGGTAATAAACCTGTTTGTCTAGAAGTTTACTAGTTCGTCACTTGAAAATATCGAGTAAACTGGCCTACACCAGTCGTACTTTGTTTTTTATTGCAGAAGTGTGGAAAACCGCAGTTTTTTTTTCGAGTATCTGAAAACATTGTTAAGTATCCCTCCAGCTAGTTTTTGACACTACATTTAAAAAAGCTCGTCTTTGAAGATTAACTCATTACACTTAAATATCAAGATATCAGAGTTGATCGTTATAATACAACTACATAATAAATTAGATGAGTTGCATCACTTTCGAACCATTTTTCGACCAATATAGAGGTTTTTTGACTGTTTTTGCTCCACCTTTTGAAAACCACCCAAATGTTACTAAAACAAAGTAATAAGTCATATATGTTATTCTAAATAACGTTTTTAAGGGAAACTTTAAGTCTTAATAAAGTGAAAAATAAAAATCCCCGACACGAAAATATAAAAATTGAGTAAACTATAAACATGGGTGGGTCCAACAAAAACTACACCGATTTTAAATGTGTATAACTTATGTTATAAACAAATAAGTCAAATAACTGAGTCACTTTTAATAATAAGTCACTTTTCTATACTGAGTGTGTGGCTTCCTTATTATACTATTTAAAACAAAGAAGTAGTAATGTCACCAGTTGTAAAAAAATTGGTTATAACAAAAAAATGACTAATGTGTTATTACTATTTTATCAGGAATTACTCTTTTCTAGAGATATTAAATATAAAAGATATAAAAATCACTCTAACATTGTCTATTGTAAAATTCTCTAAAAAACGTTAAAACTTCGAAAGCCCACCTAGAAAGGTTTATGTCAAATTTTCACCTATTTTAAATATCATTTTTGATCAAAAATGATTATAAAAGGATAAATTATCTTTATATTTTTAAAAAAGAAGTTTTTAATAATGTTTTCAACATTATTAAAATCTTGATGTATTATAAAAAATTTAATCGGCAAACTAAAAATTCATTTTTAAAACAACTCCAAAACTGGGTTAACGGATACTTAGTATATTTTTGTGTGTATCCTCCCCTTTAGCTAAAATTTAAGATATACAAGCTGCGGTTAATGCACTATTTTATCTCATCCGATTTGTCTAGCAGTGGTATTAGACTCAATTTTGTTTAAATTATAACTGTGTTTGCTTTTTTCTACTCGCATAATATTTATTTGTGAGTAGTATTTGTTTTCAATTAAAGCTTCAATTTTGAAAATAACGTTACTGGTTCTTAGCTATTTAGAATAGTGCCACCAATAAAAAGTCATCATAACCGATATCAAATACATTCGTCGCCACTGCTATTTTCAGTTTCGTGATAGTTAAAATTATTATAATCTCTATGTGTACGTTGATAGTTGAAACCCAGTAAATTGGATCAAATGAGGAGTCCTTTTGTTGCACGGCAAGTATTCTGGCAGTGCTAACTTCAACAAGCTCTTCTCCGCTATAGAGCAGCGATATTATACTTAGCGGTAACACATACTGGTTTCGGACTGACATCTCCCTTCTTCAGGTATAAACATAGTGAAATGTAATTTATTTTATTTTTCCTTTATAGCGTCAATGTATATATTGTCTTTTAATTTTAAATTATCTATGTTTCCTGAAGAAGAAGAACGTTTCCTTGGAACCACTGTACATATACACACCAATTCACTTACCAAATTTAACCACGCGTTCGTTGTGAGTATTTGATTCTTTTCATCCTACAAGAAAGATAGATTTATTCAAGCAAAACTATTTTTTTGTTAATATTTGACGCAAAAAACAATCAAAAAGTGATGCCAAAAATGTATATCAATTATACAAAAAGAAGTTATTTAAAAAAACGTGGGAATTAATATTGTAGATTTCATACTTGAATTCTCGTTGAAATAATTTAGTTTTGTAAGATTTGTACAAAAAATTAAAAAATATTTTACACAATTGATACTCCATATTTTATGAAAATTGTAGAAATCTGCTAGACGATAACAGAACAAAAATTAGTAAAAACAATTAATAACATGAATAAGAATAGAGATAAAATTATATAAGATAAATACACATTACTATTACAATATAGTTATCATTATTATTATCTTGATTAAATATACAACAAACTATACAGAAGATTTATATGTTCATTTTGAGTAATGTTATAGCCATCTGATTATTAATTTGGTAAGCACTAAAAATAGAAAATTTTCATAATTGAAATTTAAATAAATGTGGAATAAAATAGTATTTTTGTAAACAATAGACCTCGTTCCTGGGTTGTTGTAATTCATTCAATAAATAAATGTATGCGGCTACTGCCAAGCGCAAGCGACGTGACTTGCAACAATATGTATTGACAAAGGAACAACCTAGGATAATACCGCGGCTGTACACTTGTAACAAAACATCACACATAGAGAATAGTTTAAAACTTAATAATTTATACGTGGATTGGTAGCAGTCTTTTATCATTCATTAGGATAATAGTCGTATTAAGTAGGCTATTAAGCAGTACTCATCGATGTACATCTATGAAATAAAACCATACCAAAATGATGGAAATCGGTGGCTTCTCAAATTGTTGGAAGCTTAACTCTATCCGAATACAGTTCATATTTTACTCGAATTCACATTTTTAAGAGTTACGTAAAAGTTATGTCAAGCTGTAGAGGAGAAACAGTGTCACTGTTACGTAAATAATAATTTATTTGATAGTTTTGTATTTCTGAGAAATTAAAGATCTTTTTGATTCATATAAATGATAAAATTAATTAGCCATTTTCGATCGACCATTCTTGAAATAAAAATGAACTTTGTAAAGTTTGTGTATCATACTTTATTACAAACTATAAAAATACGCCTTTAAAATATTTTGTATCTCCAACAGTTACAGATTGATATAGTAATAGTAGCGCTTGTGATTTTTAAAAAAACACAAGTTCATGAATATATAAACAAATTAATTGACGCAATAAGCGTAAGAGATTCAGTATTGTTTGTTAACACGCTTGAGCCCTTTAGTTGATAATATATGTATTTTATTCTAAGAATACCAATCAAAATATCTTACAAAAAAATCACTAATACTTCACGTATTTAAAGAATTGGAACTATTAACATTTACAATGTGTTTTTTGAAGCATATTTAAGAGAAATGTTCACATCTTACAAACGTAAACAGTAATCTCGCTTCTTAAATATTTTAACTTATTCAATAAATTGTTATTGTGGACCCAAAATTTTTATTGTCTCGTACGCGTTGTCTCGTAACACACAATAACAATCATAAAGAAAAAATAAAACCATATTTACCGTATACTGGAACAAAACACAATTCACAAAGAGAAATTATATAAGTCAACTGTTTTATAATTTGTTACTTGCACTGTGATTGTTGGAATAATGTGGGTTGTAAATATTATACTGTATTCATTGATGTACGTAAAACTTAGAATTAGAAAAACGAGCCCTCTCGTCGGCCTTAGTACAGTAAGTTGAAAGCGTAAAGAATCTGACTTTTGTTTACAATTCTCTATAATTCGGATAAATACAAGTCCATAACATATATATCACGTTTTTGAGGAAATCTTAAGGAATAAAACAGTGTAACTTTTATTTAAATAGTAATTTATTTTATATTTTTGAAACTCTAAAAGCTCATACACAGGGAAATATAAATATAATTGGTAAGTGAGGAAGTTTTTTTATTTATTGGCCAGATAAAAACTTCCCACGGGAAAGTTATAGAAAACAATTAAAATTTCATTTTGCATTTTTTTATTTATTTATTTGTTTTACGACTGCATGTTTTTATGTTCCATTCCCACCATTCGGTACCTTCAACCCAGACGAGCTTAGGTCAAAAATTTACGCTTTTCTGGTTACGGCTATTTTTATTCTGAATTGAGCTATAACAGCCCAAGTCACTCAACAATATTTCTTTAAAAGTTAGTCAGGTATATTTGAAGTCAGACAAACGTAACTCCAGTTACGTTGTTATGACTGAATTATTTATCTGACTGATGGTAGCACACACAAGTCCACTTTGGACTTACGTTGTTCGTACTCTGTGTTTCAATATAAAATCCACTAATTGTTCTCTTTGGGATTTATTCTTCGCATCGACTGTTAAATAGAAATATAAAAATCATTGTATAGTTTGACGCTTGGTCAGCTGTTACTTATGTATAATATTGTAGGCATATTAATGTTTGAGACTCTAACTATTGACTGAATTAGAGTTTATCAAAATGAGTAGGCATAGAAATTATTTTGAAAGTAGAAGGGAAAGTTGTGGTGCTGGATGATAATAGACCTAATAATAATGCGTTTGAATCAGGACAATCAAATCCTGCACTTTCTTTAACAGATTATCAGGGGAGTCAACCATGACTGATTGGTTTAGGCTAGGTTAGGTTAAATGAACTAACCTAACTCTGTATTAAAATTGAGCAACAAATAGCTCCAATCTCTTGTTAGTAAAATCTTGGAGCTAAAATCTATTGCTACAATTTTACTAATCTGATTAAAATAAATTCTTTTTCAGCGTAAAAAATTGGAATATAGTTTTAGCGGCCTGAATCAATTTACGTATAGCCCTAGTAATCAATGGCTTGTAAAAATATTTATTATAAATTGTTAGAGAAGGTTCGGTTAGTTTAATTTTACACGGTTATTCCAATGAGGACTGTTATATCCAAAACTGTAAAAGTACCAGTACGGCAACTTATGAACATTATTATTACCTACGGTATTATTTTGTGATGGACATGCTTAAATATTTTTCACAGATTTTTAAAAAATAACAATAATTTTATAACCTTCTTAAGCAACTTATCTTTCATAAGAAATTCATTAAGGGGGAAAAAATCAGTAAGTCAACCCGAACAAAAAGCGACCCCCCTTTTTCCACGATTTTGAATTGCTAGGCCACTCAGGGCATAAATGAACGGGAAGTCTATAACCTATCTGTTGAACTAGACAAAATTTAATTGTGTAATCACTACACAATGCAAGTTAGGTTGGCTCGCTATGATTCACCGAACTTCATATTACCATCTTTACTTTAGAAATGTTATTATTGTGAATTCGTTTTGAAGTGTAATTAAATACTATTATTTTTTAAGCTTCACAACGTAACTGGCTGTATTTTATATATAATTTATCATTATTATATTTTGTATGTTTTGTTCAAATCTATAAAATTTTATTTCAAAAGTTCTTACTATAATAGTATAAAAAATAATTATTCTGTGTGTTGATTACTTTGTCTGATTCGCCGCAAATTATCATGTTTTATGAGTTCAATTTATTATTAAAATTTTTGAAAGTAATATAGGAAAATATACACAATTTTTATCCCTCACTTCCATTTTGCTGAGCGATCCATGTTTTTTCAGGTAGCCTAGTCATTAGTTTTAAGGTTATTTAGAGACATTTTGGGAAGAATTAGTAAAATGTTTTTAGCCAGTCTATTTTCTTTTTATATCTAAAAAAACTAATAATTTTCGTGAAAACTTCTAAACGGTAGAGACATTATAAACATTTTTTTACATTTACTATTACAAGTCCCCTAAGTCAAATAGATAGAGTGCTGAACTTCTTCTGTTAAAGATGAACCTTTTATCTAAAGTTGCCAATCATCGGTTTATGCGATTGAAATTTTAATTATAGTTATTATACAGTTTATTATTAATTTATGTATATATTCAACGAACACAACAGCTGCCAGTGATGTGATCTGTCGATTCTGATAACTGAATATATAACTCTGGAAAACTTTTTACGTTTTTTTAAAATTTTGTATTAAAATACTCCGTTTGAAGTTTTAGATACAATAAACGAAATAAAATGTTTCAAAACAACAAAACAATCACAAACATCAAATAAAAAGAATTTGTGTGATTTTCCCTAAATTTTAAGTTTGCTTATTACTCAAAAGTGAAATTAATTAATGGAAGCTGTCTTTTGTAAACAATATATTTAAACAGAGCCTAAGCTACGGAGCAATAGCGCTTGTGCTATAAATTTGTACTTAGAGTAATCCGTTAGGGAACAGAAGTTTTTTTTTAACGATGTCTGCAAAGTCAAGTAATTTTGAGGACATATTTTTGTTCAAATTTGATATGTGGGCGTATTTTGGCAAAATATCGAGGCGTTTTTTTCACTAAATTAAAAAACAATAACTGCAGTCATAAGGAACCAAACAAATTGTACAGTCACAATCTCTTCAAAAATGCCAGTTCGGATGTTATTGATATAAAACAACTAAGTCGTGAATGGATATGTTTTCAAATACCCATATAAAAATTTCATTTCGTTGAAATATGTATGACAAATAAATGAAAAATCGCTTATTAACAATCAGCAGTTCTGGAATAATAAGTAAAAAAAACAAAATCATGACTGCCAACATTAAAATATAATATACACTTAGAACGAGTTTTCCCAGTAAAGCAAGATTTAGGCTGTATGTGGTCTTCTATACACCACTTATCTTCATAAAACATACATGGAATAAACCAAGTAATTAAGGAAATTACGTTTTCTTTCGCACATATTATTTGATATTAAAGCATATTTGGGAGATGACAACAGTTATTATTTTTTTGTTAGAATTTGGTTTTGTGTATGAAAGTTTTACTGGTTTACAGTGGTACAACTAAACATATTCTAACGTTGACAAAAGTGTTTTGAATATTTGTCCTTTTTATAATATCACGATATATTAACAGTTAATGACGCTCAATAGATTTAATTAATCTATCTTAAACATCTGATGTAGCCTCCTAGCACGCAAAGTGATAAAGTAACAGTACCACAGCTACTTAACACTTGAACTCACACTGAGAAATAAACTAAATTAGTTAAATACTTATGTGAGACTTGTTTCTAAGATTCTGATTGTGATTAACTATTCATTTTAATTACATTGGTAGTAAATATGTTGGACCCTTTCCATGTAAACAAACTCTGGAATCCCGGCGGCATTAATTGATTAACTTCAGTGGCTGATGGTACAATTGGTTGATCCGACTATTGTTTACTTTTTACTTTAATTCACATTGATTTATGTATACAAGTTGCGTGACAATTGTCTCAAGTTTTACAGGAAATCTCAAGAAACGTCTTAATAATAATGTATTATGTAATTAATAATATATTTAATATTTTCTTAAACCAATGAAACGTTTGAATTCACATAAAATAAAACATAAAAAGTCGTGAGGAGGGATTTTTTAATTTTTGGGGACAGTTAAAAACTTAGCGTACAAACCCCTTCCAAATTTATTTTTCATTTGAATTAAGACTGCTCGTTATGTCTCGGCCCTACTAAGATATATTATTTTAGTTGGCCGCTCTGTGTTCTCGATCGGAAGCGTGCAGTAACTGTTTAGAATAGCTGTCACTATAAAACGAAAAATGAAATTGCAAAACTTTTACATCGTTCAGACTAGTTGCAAATAACATTATTCCTAAATGTCAAAGATCGGTCCACGTTTTAGCAGTAACCAAACATACAGACGAAATGTCAGATGAGTTAGAACAGGATATCAGTTCGCTGGACCAACAAAACACACATTAAAGATTTTATTTAGATTATAGATAACAATATCTGATCCAAATTTGCATATTTAGTAATTATTAGTAAGTAATAATATTTAATCATACAGTTATTTATATACAAATTATCTTACCACATCTATAATTTGTTGAAGTGTAAGACCGAATTTGACTTGTAACGGTTCTGATTCGTTCGCTACGGGTCGTTCTAAGATATTATAGTTGTCCATGCTAAGTAAGTGATTTAGAAGGCGCTTCTCGTGAGGTCCTTGCATACTATCTGAAAGGAAAAAATACGTTAATACTTTTAAAAGAGATGAAACTATAAGTATCAGTAGACATATATTTCATTTGTTGGAAGTAGTAAAACGATGTGTGATAGGAATTTTTATTTTTTATTTATTATTTTTTTTTTATGGAAGCTATAGATATCTTGGTGTGTAGAAAACAATTTTACAAACCTTTACATTATCACATTATAACACACTGTCTTGAAGTGTTGCAAAACTAAAAAGTAGCATTCATAAATATGGGCAATTTAATCGTGAAATTTTCTTATTTCATTTTCATTTTGTTTTACACCAATCTGCTCATTTTCGCGGAGTTAGGCTTATATGCACCAACGTCACGGAAAGAATGTCTTAGTATAAATCGCTGCGGTTATGGCCTATGTTTTTCAATCTCGGAATCCTTAGAAAACTATTAGACTCAAAACAATTTGTATAGGACCTTTTTTATGCAGATTTTCATGAGATTTCACATGGTTTGTAATTTACTGACAAATCTTTAATATTTCCGGAGTTAGACTCCATTGGAATACTACTTTCCGGTATAGAACTTTTAAAGACGATGTAATGTGAACTCAAAATCTCTGACTATCGTTACACAGAAGAGATGTCCTATGATGAATGTCACAACAAGATGACATACTTCATAGGTGTATTTCTTCGACCAAAATAATAAAAAAGTTCATATAAACATACAAAATAATAAAAAAGTTCATATAAACATAGGTCTCAAAACCCTTCTTTTTCTGATAATCCGCCGTTTTGTTTCTTTCTTTGTTTTATTTTTTGTTTTAACATTGTAACTTTGGAAGTAAATAATATATGGAGTTCAAATTTAGCATACGCATTTATTATATAACTTTTTTACAATTGTACCATTATCAAAAACTTTATTATACATCGAAATCGCGGACGCTAAAAATGTTAAACGTCTAACAACTCTAAAACGGTTTAAAAAATAACAAGAGACAAAATATTTTCATTTTTAACCACGAACAAAATTGTTTTATTTAACTTGAAGGATAACCTAGGTATTGAAAAAAAAGAGAAAATATAATTTTATTGACCTAAAGACAAAACATGTTTTAAATTCTGATATTTAAAAAAAAAAATTATGATAATACTACAAAGCAGTATTTTAGTATAAAGTTTCGTTTTTAGAACAGTTATTTGTACGAAAATGGGGTAAATAAGGACAATACAAAACAAATAAACGTTTAAAAAATCAAATTTCACTAAAGAAGAAACAGAACAAAAAATGTAAGACATTATTAAATATTCGAATCGGAGACATACCATATTGAAAATTATAGATATTTCAATTTAGTTTTTCTATCTTAAAGATTTTTTTTTCAAAATGTTCCCTTCGATTGTTTATACAAAATCTATAAACAATGTATACCATAAATGAAATAGTGTCACCGGCGTTCTTTAGATATTCAATCCAATTAAATTCTGTTAATCAATTCTTCTTTTTAATTAACTTTATCTTAGTAAACACGTTCCTTTAAATGGGTCCAATAGTAATAGTTAGGGGATTTAAATCAGGATGGATGGGGGCCATTAATTGGTTCACTTCGATCAATGCATTTAACTGGAAAACTTAAGTTTGAATGGTGTCTAACTTCTAGTCAATAAGGACGTGGTCATTATTTCACCGTTATGATCAAATAACATTTTCTGTCTTTTTTAAGATGTACATCTTCCAGTAAGATTGGCAATTGGCTTTTAAAAATCTTTGTACACACATTCTGAAAGGCGATTTAAAAAAAAAAAAAAACAGTCTAGTTAACACTGTTCCCCAATTGTAAAACACTATATTTGAAGAAAACGAGTGTTGAAAAATGAACTCTTTAATTGCACTTCGATTTTGACTTGACCACCTACCATTCTTCAGATTTGGTATTTCGTTTCTTGTAAAAATAGATCGATAAATAAAATGTAATTAACAATATTTAGATTTTTGTGTGCCCATCGAAGAAAATTTTATTTTAACTCACTCTATAATTAAATACTTTATATAGTTTGCAAATAATAAGGATACAAATTTTCTTCTGCGCTCCACAGATTGTTGTACGAGATATGCCTGTTCATTTCGTCTGGTGCTGAGTTGAAGCCTGTGCAGTATCATTATTTGAATGATATTTTAGTGTTCAGGTAAAGGGTGCTCTAAATGACGTTCAATGGAATGAACAACCGTTGTTAAAGACACATTGATGACGAAGGAAAATTTTTCGTGACATCTTCGTTCATATTCACGTTTTACACACCGGCTATTTCCAGAAATAAAACTGTAACGAAAACAATAATTTCATCTTGATTCTAAAATTCGAATCGTATCTCAAACTTATTTTCTTTTAAATATCGAATAAAAAAATGTAAAAATCAGACACACACACACACACACACACACACACACACACACACACACACACAAACAAATCCCAGCTAATAGATTAGTTATGAGAATCAATGTAATTAACGTAGGTCTTAGTTTTATAAATTATTTGTTGAACAACTGTTTTATGATTTCAATTCAAATTTTGCCTCTGAATAGTAGACCTACATTGTTATCAACTTTGGGTTTTCCATAAACTTCAATTTAGTTAACACAATGCGGTATTCTCTAAATTGGGTTTTAGGGTCACATTTGAATTTTTCATTATATCTAGAAAATAGATTTTATTAATATTTGTTTAATTATCAGAATTCAAAACAAATAGAGAATTGAGGTTAATCTTGGTTATTGTAGACAACTACCAAGAAATTACGTTTTCGTTTTTTTTCACGATACCTCAATTATCCTATATATATAAAATAAAATAAAAAGTTGTTTGCCACTAAAAAAAAAGCTATTTTATCTCGGTTTTGGAGGTAATCGACGTTATATTTTTATTTTTTGGATACGTTTGTTAAAAATTACATAACAAATGTATATGACAAATTTGATCTGAATATGTTATCTACACTCCGAAAATACAATATCTTAAACAAAACTACAAAATGGAAGATTGGCTGGAAACGAAGGAACCTTTTAAATTACAGTATTTTGGTTCAAGGAATACATCTAAAGAATATTGGTTTTCTGCAAGGACACCGGTACATCAGGTGTTGATTGAGACTCCGTGAAGAAAAGTGTGGTCAAATTAGGTTTTATTGTAATTTGGGTACCTCAGCTTAGATCTTAAGTAGAAATGTGTCTGTTATTACTGCCCAGGTAATTAGTAATTATTTGTAAGGCACTAGACCGGTGGAGTGATCCTCCCTGAGCCAAAGAAGGAACATTTGTCCCAAGGTCAAGTCCAGGTGCCGCCGTTTGATGTTCCGTGCGGTACGGTGTTCCTCCATGGCGGAACAAACAAGGGTACACTCATATGCGTGACGAGACAGTATGACGTCAAGGGGAAGAAAAGGCCACCCCGCACGGTTTCAATCAAATTGTTTAATATAGTGTCTAGGTTCTTGCTTTTGTGAGTATTCACTGATTATCAGTTATTTATCTATGGGGAGTGTTTTGAAACTGTTTATGAAACATACTAATTAACACTAAAAATTTAAATAAATAAATAAAGTGGGTGTAAACTAAATAATTTCGTTTCATTGTTTTTGAAAAAAAAAAGTCTAATTTAAGATTTCTTTATGAAATAGTAATTACAACAATTCACATTATTTAATTCAGTAGTGATGTTAATTTTAGGACTTCAATTTATTAATTTTTTTTTTTATATATAATTTAATTGATTAATTAAGTTTATCTGTCTTGGGAATAAAGGTCGTTATAATTCCTTGCTTTTCGAAAACTGTCTGTTAACATAACTTTATACAGTAGTAATTACAGCACACTTGCGTTATTAAATTCACTACGTAAATTAGTTTTTAATTTTATACTTTCAGAATTTTAACTAATGATGAAATAATTTGTATATTTTAATTGATTTATTTATTTCTGTCTTTGGAATAAATATCTTTGTAATTAAGAGTGCTCGTTTTTCAATTCATTAATTTTCACAATCAAATTTCAGGATATAAGTAATTATTAATAACTTATTTCAAGAAAACATTGCACACGTTTAAATAGATATTAAATTCAAATAACAGTGAAGTTGATTTTACATTTCTGTCATTCAAAAGGGATTTTATGGTCTCTATTTTCTTAGTTATTATTAAAATTAAAGAGAACCTACTGTCAGAAATGTACAAAATTTTATTCTCTTCAATTTTTAATTTAACGTTTCTTTCTAAAATAAAGCAATGAAGAAGCTACCCTACTTTTACCAAAAGGTAAACCCTACTTGGTCTTAATCAGTCTTGGTCTTACCGCGGTATTTTAGGTTTTGGTCTTGCATAGTAAGTCTTGGTCTTTATCATGTTAAAGGACACTTGGTTTTCGGTCTCTTCTAGCACACTATTTCTTGGTTTTGCATTGGTAATTTAGATCATGGTTTTCATAGTCAGTTTTGGTCTTCGTCTTATTCTAGCACACTCAGTTTTGGTCTTACATCTCTATTTTACGTATTGGTTTGCAGAGTCAGACCTGGTCTTTGTCTTGTTCTAGGATACTTGGTCTTTATCTTGCATAGTCAGTCTTGATATTCGTCTTGTTTTAGCATACTCAATTTTGGTTTTGCATTGATAATTTAGGTCTTGGTCTTATATGGTCAGTCTTGGTCTTCGTCTTGTTCAGTTTTTAGTCTTGGTCTTACATGGGCAGTCTTGGTCTTCCTCTTGTTCAGTTTTTCTAACACATTTAGTCTTAGATGGTCAGTCTTGATATTATTCTTGAATTAGCACACTCAGTCTTGGTCTTGTATCGGTACTTAGGTCTTGGTCTTCCTTAGTTAGTATTGGTCTTTGTCTTGTTCTATCACACTCAGTCTTGGTTTTACATAGGTATTGTATGTGTTGGTCAATCTTCGACTTCATCTTGTTCTAGGTCACTCAGTCTTGACCTTGTATGTTAGGGCTTGGTCTTGGATGGTCAGTCTTTGTCTTCGTCTTGTTCTACCACAATTAACCTTTGACTTGCATTGCTATTTTAGGTTTTGGTCTTACATAGTTGGTCTTGGTTATCAACTTGTTCTAGCACATTTGGCTTAGTCTTGGTCATGTATGGATATTTTAAGTGTTATTCTGCATTCAGTCATTGTCTTAGTCTTGTTCTAGCACACTCAGCTTTGCCCTTGCATGTTAGGTTTGGTTTTTTTTTGTTTTATGACACATAGTCTTGGTCTTGCATCAGTATGTTAGGTCTTAGTCTTGTATTGCCAGTCTTGGTATACGTGTTGTTCTAGCACACTTAGTTTTGGTCTTGAATTGGTATATTAGGTCTTAGTCTTCAATAGTCATTCTGGGTCTTCATTTTGCTCTAGCACTTTTAGTCATGGTCTTGCATCGGTATTGTCTTGGGTAGCCACTCTTGGCCTTCGTCTTGTTCTAGCACTTTTAGTCTTAGTCTTGCATCGGAATTTTAGGTCTTAGTTTAGCATTGTCAGTTTTGCTTTTCACCTTGTTCTAGCTTACTAAGTCTTGGTCTTGCTTAGTTAGTCCTGATCTGCTTCTTGTCCTAGCATACTCAGTCTTGGTCTTGCCTAGTCAGTCCTGGTCTACTTCTTGTTCTAGCATACTAAGTCTTGGTCTTGCATAGTCAGTTCTGGTCTGCTTCTTGTTCTAGCATACTAAGTCTTGGTCTTGCATAGTCAGTCATGGTCTGCTTCTTGTTCTAGCATACTAAGTCTTGGTCTTGCATAGTTAGTCCTGGTCTGCTTCTTTTTCTAGCATACTAAGTCTTGGTCTTGCATAGTCAGTCCTGGTCTGCTTCTTGTTCTAACATACTCAGTCTTGGTCTTGCATAGTCAATCCTGGCCTGCTTCTTGTTCTAGGATACTAAGTCTTGGTCTTGCATAGTCAGTCCTGGTCTGCTTCTTTTTCTAGCATACTAAGTCTTGGTCTTGCATAGTCAGTCATGGTCTGCTTCTTGTTCTTGCATACTCAGTCTTGGTCTTGCATAGTCAGTCCTGGTCTGCTTCTTGTTCTAGCATACTCAGTCTTGGTCTTGCATAGTCAGTCATGGTCTGCTTCTTGTTCTAGCATACTAAGTCTTGGTCTTGCATAGTCAGTCCTGGTCTGCTTCTTGTTCTAGCATACTAAGTCTTGGTCTTGCATAGTCAGTCATGGTCTGCTTCTTGTTCTAGCACAATCAGTCTTGGTCTTGCATAGTCAGTCATGGTCTGCTTCTTGTTCTAGCATACTAAGTTTTGGTCTTGCATAGTCAGTCATGGCCTTTGTCTTGTTTTAGCACACTGAGTCTTGGTCTTGTATCAGTACTTTAGGACTTGGTCTACCATAGTTAGTATTGGCCTTAGTCTGGCTGGTAAGAGTAAAGTTTCATTTAAATGTGTGACTTTATAAAATAACATAAAGAAAATTAATTTTAAAAAATTCATATCTTTTAAATTGAATTTGTATGTGCTACAAAGAGTGAAGACTTCGTAACAAAATACATATTTTTTGGACTCTGGGGGATCTCCAAACGGATATGCATTAATTCAAAATCGTTTATTGGCCCATTATATAACTTTCTATATACTGCTCAAACATTTAATTTTTCCGGGTGTTGATGTTAAACTTTTTGATTAATATTCGCTCGTTCACTTATTATTTCACAAAATTCCAAGCAACGATCACTAAATGTATTTCGTATGTGATTTTCAAGTTGAATACTACTTCGCTCTGTACCCAGTTACTTCGTACTTATCGTTGGACTCAAAAGCACCATTTCATACAGTTCTTGTTGGGTTTTAGTGTGTCGTTACTTATCAGCTAGAGTCTCAGTTATATAAATCATTTTCACTGACTCCAAAACATACTTTCTATTAAACTTCTTCTCTATTGTTTGCTAAATAACTTAATTACTTCATAAAACAAATCTCTGTAAATCGATAAAACCAAAATTCTCAAAAATTGCAATAAACAAATATTACGATTACAAGTGTTACTGCTCGATAAAATACTTTTCGATACACGTTAGTCGGTGAAGGGAAAGGAATTAAAATTAATTACCTTTTAAAGATAACATTTGCTTTTAAACGTTTAAATCTTGTACTAACACTGATTATTATACAAATACATTCTTAGCGATATAAGTGTATATTAATTTGAAAATGTTGTTTATCTTAAGCCATTGGACCAAATTTAAAAAATATGAGACATCGTTTTAACAAGCTTTAAATTGATTTGGTGATCGAGCCCGTCCCCATTAAATTTTTTCATGGATTTCAGTCACGGTGATTGTAGTAAAAAATTGTCACTGTTGAAAATAAAATCTACTGGTCCGTGTGATTTTGAAAAAAAATGAAGGCCTAGTATGGTAATGTGGAAGCAGAAATTGCCATAAGTCTAAATGGCATAAAAATAGTCTTTCATTTCAAGACTTAACCTGTTCACATTTCCATGTCAAGAGTTCTTTTTTTAGAAATAGACATAATGATTCGTGATAAAAATGCCCTTTACTATTTAGTTCTCTGTTGCTTTAACATAGATCTATACTGTTATTACATACAGCTATCTCAGAGACCATTACAGATTGCTACCACTGTAAATGATAACTGTTTGGTTCACGTACACGTATGATAGCGTACATCAACAATTGTAGCCTGGAGGCTTTGCGTTAACAGCTTTATTAATCTGAACTGTGTTAAAACAGATTGCTTGTTTTCAATGAAGTATTGTTTTTGTATCGAACTGATAATTTACGCAAGACTGATTATTGTATCAACTTTATTTCTGATTGATGAATATACGATAAAGTACAGAGACAAACAACGAGGGAATTTTATTTTGTGTGAAAATTTACAAATTCACATCAGTTGTGTTTCTGTTTATCATAAAATAAGATGTTTGTACTATTGTGAAATTTTAATTCTTTGCCAAGAAAATATCTTTAATTTATTAATTTAAAAGTATTTATTTTTTATCAATTGTTTTTTAACTTGCAATAAAAACAAAACTACCATTATGTTCATCATCAAAAAAGCAACAGGATGTATCTCTTATAAATTTTAGTAAAACGAACAATTTATGAGATAATTGGTATGGAAATTTTTTAATGAATGTTATTTTCCAACAGTCAAGTCAATAAAACTTTAGATTTTGTGAATAACTACGGATTAACAGTATAAAATGTTAGGAAATATTTATTATAAATATCTCGATCCAATTTAGAGAATAAAGCACTTTTTTAAATGATCAATTATTTGGTTGCTCACCGATATCTCGTATCCTTTGATTTACAATAAAACCAAAGATTCTGTCTTCACTGTTTAAACGGCAAAAAATGCCCTCTTTTTGAAAAACTAAGTATTTTCGAAATATTTGACGTAAAAATATTTTAATAAACAATATTTTTAAATGGTTAAGTGAAAAACTGGAAATTAATAATAGACATTTTGAAAAAAATTGTTATAGATATATCAATCCATTTTAGAGAAAATCACTTGTCTGTTTTAGTAAATTACCGGATATATTCTTTGACTTGCAAAAATACAATGGTATCACGATGTTTACCATTATAAAAGCAGAAAATATGTGTGTCTTGTAATTTCTTTTTTTTATTTATTTTTTTTATTTTTTAGGTTTAAAGATATTCAATATACAATTTTTTTAATAATGGTATTTTGAAATAATTGAATAAATAATTATAATATGTTTGAAAAAGTGAAAATAAAAATATTGGTACTGTAAATTTGGTACCAATAGCGCATTCAATTTCGGTGTTATATATTTGATGCTTCAATTAATGTTCGTTATTTCGAGGGCCTCTTTAAAATTGAAAGTACGACATACATAGCGATTATCTACGCCTAATTTCGATTTATCTACTAGGCTTAATCTCTTGTTTTGTTCAATAATTCAAATACTACTATAGTTTATATTACTACTAGGCTACTAGGCTAGGTTTAACCTAACCTAATGACGACAACTTAGCCGTATTCTCGAAACGTCGTGTAATAATTTTTATAATTATAAATATAATAATAACATAACTGACTTTATATATAATTAAATACAAAATTTAGTCCTGATAATGACACCTTTTTTCCGAAACTACTCGGCGCATGGAAACATTCCAATTATAAACTCCCTTTTGACTAAATGATTCTATACTTGGAATAACCTCTTTAAACTCAATGTTTCACGAATAAAGATTAAACTTACTAAATGAACATTGAACCCTTCTGTTTACGTTTTAAATATTTACTTCAATTGAAAGTCGAAACAGGCTTCATTACATTCCCTCGAGAAGGGGAGTTACAATACAGATGGGGTTGGATACAATAAAGATGAATGGATAAAAGTGGATGATACACAACTAAGGAGTTTTACTTATGAATAATAAAGGCTTCACCATAGCCGAAAGGCTTAAGGCAAGTGTGCGCAGTTGTGAGTTTTTTGAGATTGAGAGATCTAATCTCGGTTAATCGTGTATTTCTTTTTACTTACCCACTATACAAAGTATAGGGCAAATTTGGTAATCATTAAAAATTTCGACCTCCGTTTTGAGTGATCATCACATTTCATGGCCTCATGAAACAAACATGTGTTTTACGCCATGACGTCTGTCCGAAATCGTCTTTATCTGTACGTAAACACGACAGCGGTCACAAAAATAAAGATAGATATATGATATATTGTATAGAGACTGTAGTACGCTTTCGTATTGAACCCTCATGAAATTTAGTAAAATGTCAAAATGGTGACAATTTTAAACAGTTTTTGTTCATGTTTCGTTTACTTTTAAACTTATAACACAAAATTAGATACAAAATTTTAGATTTCAATTCTGCATGTAAACCAACCAAATACCTCTGAGATTAAGAATAACGACTTTATTGTAAAACAAAAGAAAACGAAAAAGTAATTTTAAACCCTCACTGAAACTAATAGGTTTGATTCCATCGTAACATCTACTGGACATCGCTCAAGAATGTCATCTTTGCAGGAATAGCAGTCCAGCTATTAATTATTTCCATTTCACCTTTATTTCTTCTTTCTTTAGAATACAGAATAAACAGAATATATAAACCACATAAAACAACAACAGAGATTTAACTTTACTCAATACAACTGTGCAATGTTCAAATTAAAGTTGATTTTAATATTATACGTTTATATTTAATATTGAACTAATTTGTCCTTGAAATAATAAGGGGAACGCTAAATATTGCCAGAGTAAAATGAAAATAAATTTATTAACTTTGAAATATAAACTAAGTAATGCAATAAGAAATCAGCTGTTGATATAAAATGAACTCAATATCTATCATGAACAATAATTATTAAATTGTTTGCTCTAATGATAAGAACTGAGCAGAAACAACGTAACCTAAATCCATAATTAATTCAGCAGCTTCTTGTTTAGAATATGATTCCGTTTATACAGTAATCTATATTTAAAACGGAAAATGTGCTATTAAGCATGCAACTGATATTCTGACAAGATAGGACGCAAATTCCCTTTCAAGTTTTTTTAATCTACTTGTTTGTCGACCTCGACCATGAGTTAAGACAGGCGTAACGGTGTATTCACAACCCTTTTTCTTCTATTTTCAGCCCAACCTTAAAGTGTATAGCGCCCAGTGCTGAAAGATGAATGGAATCGGGTAACATATGTCGCGTACAGAGCCTTTGGGACACCTGGTGGTCTCTCACAGTTTAGGCCTTACTCGACCTAGAGTACCACTAAAGTATGTCCCATACAGAGCTGTTGGTACACCTGGTGGTCTCTTACAGTTTAGGCCTTATCCGAAATAGAGTACCAGTAAAATATGTCTCATACAGAGCCTTAGTGACACCTGGTGGTCTCTTACAGTTTAGGCATTACCCGACCCAGGGTACCAGTAAAATATGTGCCATACAGAGCCTTTGGGACACCTGGTGGTCTCACGCAGTTCAGGCCTTACCCGACCCAGAGTACCAGTAAAATATGTGCCATACTGAGCCTTTGGGACACCTGGTGGTCTCTCACAGTTTAGGCCTTACCCGACCTAGAGTACCAGTAAAATATGTCCCGTACAAAGCCTTTGGGACACCTGGTGGTCTCTCACAGTTTAGGCCTTACCCGACCTAGAGTACCAGTAAAATATGTCCCATACAGAGCCTTTGGAACACCTGGTAGTCTCTCACAGTTTAGGCTTTACCCGACCCAGAGTACCAGTAAAATATGTCCCATACAGAGCCTTTGGGACACCTGGTAGTCTCTCACAGTTTAGGCTTTACCCGACCTAGAGTACCAGGTGAACTTTCCATAGCTTCAACTCAAAATGTAAATAAAATTGAACTTACCCTCCGTGATGGTTATCAGTATAGGGTGTCGACAAAGAGGAGATTATAAACCTAGTAAATAATGGTCAAACATGCCACTCAGGAAGACTATTAGAGAAGAAGAAACCAACAAAGAGGGGAAGACGTTAAAGATAAGCTTCATAAACCTGTAAGAAGGAACATCCCGCTCCCGCTACTATTAGGAGAACCATTCAGGATCGATGGCCCACTGAGAAGAACCTTGAGTGGGGATGGAGTAAGATGGTATCTCCGATCAGTAGCTCAGGTGAAGTCACTAGAGGAAACGATGGTGTGAAAGAAGAAATCTTTCTATCGGGGTATCGTAGACGCAGAGAACACTTTAGAAAGATAAGAATATAAAAATATGGGAAATGCCAGGAGGGGGAGGAGATCCCAGACATCTATTAGTGGAATGCGGTGCAGTAAAGTACAAAAGAGTTAGAACTCTGGGATGTAGAGGAGATACCTACCCTTGACCCCCTTTATGTGCTGTTAAAGGAGTTGGGGCTGAAGAAGTTTCTATAGAAGAGTATGGGGCACAATAGATTTCTATAGGTTGCCGTGAATTCACCCCCACATCCCCACTTCTACTGGCATTAATACAAAATGAACTTGTATACCTTTAACTTTGTTATTGATTAAGATAACCAAACACAGTTTGTGGTAATAATATTCTTTGTAGTGCTTCTATGAGCCAACGTTTAAGTTTTCTTTCTTATTTTGAACTAATATAATTGGAGTTGAGGGCATAAGTTAAAAACCTCAAATGGGAGGATATGGTCAAGAGATATATCATTTTAAAGAGTCCGATAAGAAACGAAAATGAAGCAAACAATTTTCTTTCACCAAAACTAAAACAAAGACCATTATGCGATGTATTAAAATAGCTAAAAGGAAAATTCCATTACACCACCTTAATTTATTTTTATGTAAGAAACTTTTCAGATAAGAAGTGCTATGTCAATAAGTCCTAAATTTGATGTGGTTCATCAGCGTTTGGCAGTGACTTAATATTTGGGTATGTGATAATTATTTTTAATATTTTAGTTAGATGAGAATAATTAGATTTTGAAAAAAATTAAAATCTCACAATTTAAAATAAAGTATAGCCAAAAATTGAAATATTTAAAAAATAAAAACTCATTCCTTTTTAAATGTTCAACTTAATGTTTTATTTTCATGATTTTGAATAAGTGATCTTCACACAATTTTTATAAATTCAAATTTGAATGGCGATATTTATTTGAACAAATTATTCCAGCTCTCAATAATATTATTGAGACAACATACAACATTGATAGAGTAATTATTTACCAATAAAAATGCTAGTTTCTATTCATTTTCATATTCCCAGTTGATATAGAAGTGTCAAATAAACCATAGATAAGAAACCAATGATCAATAACCGTTTCAAAAAGTAGTTATTCTGAGATTTTACCACCATTTTTCAATAGTATTTAATGAACGGTAAACAACCCGGTTGACGCACTAAATTTGACAAACTTCTAACTACCAAAGGTGAAACGGGTGATTTTGAGTCTACTTTTGAAATTGTTTTTATTTGTTTTGTATTTTAGTCATAATTCTTTAATTTTTTTATCATAAAAAACACATTTAGACGTTGGATGCGTTTATAAAGCTGAACAATATATGTCAAAATATCCCCACATTTCAAATTGCATCAAATTCTGTCTACTCGTTTAGGCTTTAAAGTAGACAGACTGATATTAATTCTAAGTACAGATATTTTCAAAAGAGATATATTCGCGAAAAACATCATTTTTACCTATCACATAACTTTCTCCATACTACAAATATGTCAAAAAGTAAAAACATAATTTTTTGATGAAATATAAGATGATAAAGTTTTGGAAGTATCCTTTTGGTTGATCAATATCCTGTCTACTTGGGCATTCCAGTCTTTCTCACCAGATGTATTAAAGTGTGGACTCGTGCGGTCTTTTACGACCCTATTGATGGCATGTCATAAATCATAGGTCATAAAATGAGTGTAAAAGTTTAGAAATTCAATTTTAGTGAACGTTTTGTAATTTTCGCTAAAATACTATCTTACTGAATTATTTATCACCGGTTCAACAAAAATCGTTTCGTGAAAGTTTAAAGTTTGTATAAAACATAGCCGTAAACACTTTACATATAAATAAATTACAGTAACAAAATAACTCTTTGGGAAGACCTGGAAAATTATCAAAGGCGTCTTTTAAACGAATACTATCTTTGCCTAAACATAGGCTACACCATACTTTACATTGAAACTGGCTTTGATCTTTTGTTCGTCCACTCAATATGAATCCATTTAAAGTATATTCTGAAGGGGTTGAATTAGTTAGAGATAAATTACGTAATAAAGTAACTAAAAAAGTAATAACTAAGTAAAGAGGAAGGTTTAGGGATCAGAAGGGATTATTTGAAAGTTATAATCTCTGGTAAGATCATTTATTCCACACAATTATATTGCCTGATCTTTCGGTCTGGACATTTCATGCTACCAAGCAACAGTGCCTCAAACAGAATCGCAATCACTTATGCTCATCGTGTAAATCGAGAAATTAAAACGATATTAGGCGGTAATTTAAATAGTTTAAATGGAGGCGATTTAAAATAAACACAAGAATTATGGCCGGAAATCGTGTGTCTTTCCAACATTTTTGATCATTCATATTTTCCAGGAAAACCAAACTTAAATTATATCAGACATTAATAACACCAATTGTAGGCAACATATTCTGTGAAGACTTTGTGCATCCACTATCAACTTTTTACTAATTTTTGAGAGGAAGATATTAAGGAGAATATACGGTCCTATATAAGTGGAAAGTCAATAAAGAATAATGAGATTTATGAAAGCTGGAATAGTGTGCAAGATATTAAGAAGATCAAGAAGAATAGAATGGTTAAAGCATACAAAGTGGGTGAAAAGAAAAAACCACCCCCTTTTATTTTTGAGTTATTATGTTTTATTCCGTATGAAGCGTTTTATTCTCTTTAGGTGAGAGGGGCTTCCTAAAAAAGCAAATAGCTTAAGTTATATTAATCGAAGAGGGCTACGGGATGAGGGTTGCTAAAAAAATTCAAATGGCACTTATATGCTTGTTATGCCTCTAATCGTCTCTGTAAAATAAGAAAAATGACAAAAGAATATTAAATTCTGGCCTCCAAAACCAAAATGGTGACCAAAAGAGTTATATTATTTACGAAACTAGTACGCAGATCGGCTCAGAATGTAAAGCATTCAATTTTTGTAAATGTTGGTTAGGTTAGGTTAGGTTATGTTAATTTAGGTTAGGTTAGGTTAGATTAGGTTAGGTTAGGTTAGGTTAGATTAGGTTAGGTTAGGTTAGGTTAGGTTTGGTTAGGATGGGTTATGTTAGGTTTGGTTAGGTTAGGTTATGTTAGGTTAGGTTAGGTTAGGTTAATTTAGGTTAGGTTAGGTTAGGTTAGGTTAGGTTAGGTTTGGTTAGGTTTGGTTAGGTTAGATTAGGGTAGGTTAGGTTAGGTTAGGTTATGTACCAGGTATGTACCTTACCAATCTAATGTCACACAAGGGAACGTACCATACCAATCTACTTTAAAAAAAATAATAACTCTTTTAGCCGCCATTAGTTTCGAGTGGTTAGAATTTAATTTTCTTTGTGTCATTTTTTTGTCTCATAGAGATGCTTAAAATGTGATATCAAACATATATTATGTGTTATTTGAAATGTTTTAGCAACCCCATACCCCTGCCCCACAGTTAGAAACCTCTGTTTTCTTAGGTTTCCCCTCGCAGCTAAAGAGATCGACGCAAACAGAATTCAATTAAGTCAAGTATACTTTTAAGAGGGAGTTGTAATTTTTTTCAGCTACCCTGAATAACAAGAGTGTCAAACTGTATAATCCTCAAAAATATTTGTCTTGCTACGTGGTTTGGCAAAAAAGAAGAAGACGACATACAAAGCGGTGTCTTCAACATGTGGAGAGTGACCTAAAAACTCACTGAATAAAAAATTGGGAGATGAATGGTGTGATTTTGTTAGGGATGCCAATGAAGTAGAGTACAGATACCAATACTCGCTGTAGTAACTAAATGTGGAAGTTTGAATTTTTTTTTGCTAAGAGTCTACTGAAAATAGATTTTCTTTGTATATAAAATTAAATTGTTGTCTTTGTTTTAATAGCATTACGTTTTTATTATGTATTTCTCTTATTTAAGAACTATTCTGTTAAAATACACGTCATTAAAATTGCGCAACATAGCATGCGACCTAAAGGTAATGTGTCTCACAAAATTTTCGAATCACATATTATACGGTAGTTTAAATGCAGATTAGTAAAAGAAGGTTGTATTGTATATATATATTGTATTTATTTTTGTCCTTTTTAAGTATTATATATCGTGAACGTTTTATCAATATAACACGTTTTATTGATTATTATTGTTACACAGTTCTTCAACATAAATAAAAACAAAAACTTAATTTCAGTAAATACGTCAACTAATCCTTTTTAAGGCTATCACCCATCACCTAAGTATTTAAATGTATGTTAAATTGTTAACAGATTGTTACATGCAACTACAGTAGATATAGTGTACGACATACCTGAAAAAATAATTAGCTGATATATATTAGATTAGCGAAATTAAATCTTTACTAATTCGTGGGCAACCAAAATGGATTTTTTTTTTTAGTTAACCTGTTTTTCGCTGTCTTCTCCAAAAGTAAACCTACTGTTCAAAAGGGAAAAGTAAGATATTAACATAATCTTAAAAGGTGGAATATCTTAGAGTAGATTTCATTTCACATTTTTATAAATAACTTTTAATTTGTACGTATGTCCAATACCGTCCGACAATAACTCATATTATGTAACTTTCAAAATATACATCCAAATGTGTTTTACGATAAAATATAAAAGAGTTATCGCTAAAATACAAAATAGATTAAAAACATAACCTCAAAATTAGCAACGATAAAACTATTAATTGATTTTTTGTGAAATTTAATGCGTATATTAAGATTGAAGAAAATGGTGGCGAAAATTTCAAAATGGCGACTGTTTGAAATGGTTTTCCGTAGTTACTTCTTATTTAAGTCATTCTGTGCGACTGGCGACCTACATATTGACGCCAGGGTCGAGGTCGGCAAACGAGCGGACACACACACAACATTCGCGCCTTATCAACGCAGAGTAACAGTTCTATGTGGAGAATATTGTCTTAAACCACATTTTCCCTTTTGAATATAGATTATTGTATAAACGAAAGCACACTGTAAACAAAAAGCTGCTGAATTAATTATGGAATTAGGTTACGTTGTTTCTGCTCAGTTCTTATCATTAGAGCAAACAATTTCATACTAAATTGCAACAACCTGCAATCGTGTTCAAGATATGGAGTTCATTTAATAACAACAGCTGATTTCTTATTGCATTACTTAGTTTATGTTTTTAACGGAGTTAAGAAATGTATTTTAAATTTTACGTTAATAAAACTTGACTTTTCTTGAGACTAATTATTTAAATTAAAAATTCAATTTCCCATATTTTATATTAAATTTGCTTTCTTTGTAAATTGAAGGTGTTTAATAAAAATATTTATTATGTGAATAAGATTTATTAAAATTAAGTTTGGAGGTTATAATTTGATGATTGTAGCTAGTATACCTCTTGTATACCACCTAACCTAATCTATAAAACCTAATCTAACCTACAAACCTAACTTAAATACTCTAAAACCGATTTTTTAAAATTCATCATCATTTGTCATAACCTATCCTTCCAAAAATTCCTTTAGCTTTGAATAAAGAGAGAAGTTTGGTCTTTATTGGAAGAAAGGATGATAAGGCTTTTCCATCCACATTTATCCAGTATCTACGATGTCAATACGGCAGTAAGTGGCCGAGCTTTGTTGACCTTTGTCAATGTTGTACAGTATACTTCCGCATTTATTTTTGCTCAATGAAGCAGGAATTCGACCAAAAAGACGTATTTCCTGTCCTGGAAAACTGAAACTGTGATTTGTTTTAGTGAGTTTAAATTTTATGTTTTATGGGAGATTTGGAATAATACAGCTTTGGATTCCAGCTTTGTCTCAAGTGTAGATTCAAGTTTCATCTCTGGTTACAACGTGGTCCAAAAATAATTAACCACCATTTCGTTCGTAACGCTATTTTTCCTTCAGGTAGAGCCCGCACACATTTTGTTGTGTTACATTGTAATAATACTTGGAACCCATCTCACACAATGTGTACGTTACTGTAGTTCATCAAAATCAATCTCATAAATTACAGAACGTTCTAAGGTAAAGTCTCATGTAGTTCATTTATAGTGAAGCGGAATTATTTATCAAGTCATCGGTGATAACAGTTGGCCGCCCAGATCGAAACACCATGAACATAGTTCTCCCTTCATTAACAGCCTACGCCATTTCCGAACATTTCTCTCATTCATAATTCCATCTCCACACACTTCCAAAAGTTTTTCATAAATTTCAATCATAATATTTGTTACGTAAAAAATCTAATCACAGCGAGATCAACTTTTTTTTACAATGTAACTTAAATTAACACAAACAGAGACGTGAAACGCATTGGCGACGTTATGGGACACCTCTAGAGCAGAGCCGTGACGACAGTTTTAGCTGCAAAAATATAGAAATATGCCTAATAAACGAAAATATACAGAAGCTAGTCATCCCTACATCAAAGCTTGTTATCCCGCTACAAGGAAGCATCACAATATTGCCAATTTATATGGCCACATTAAAAGATTTTAAATAAAATTAAGCTTTTAAAGTCTTTACTAGGAAAACATGAGCTTTCATTATTTTCCCAGCTGGAAAGAGCACTTTGAAGGATATTGAGGAAGTTACATAGTTAATTCGTATAAAATACATTGACACAATTGCAGGAGAATTCGAAAAGCGTTTTAGCAACTTTTAAAAAAATTAAGGATAAATTTCAGTTTTTACTCAACCTTATTATTTCTGTTGAGAACGTAAGTCGACCAGAGTTTCAACTGGAAATGTGTAATTTAAAGTCAGATCCGTTTTTACGGGGGAAAACCGAAATTGGAATTGACTTTCTTCGGTTACTCCTTTCGAAAATTAGGCCTTATAATAAGATTGCCTCACTGCTGGGATGCACGTATCTATGCGAAAGCATCTCATCCATCATGAAATTTATAAAGTCAAAATATAGGTGCTCCCTGTCTGATAAGTCACTTACTCGGTTGCTTCGTTTCTCAACAACAATAATTATCAATAGTAATATTGATACACTGGTTAGTGAAAACGAACATCCCAAACTTGCCATTAAATTTTGTATATTTGTTTTTTTATAAATAAAATTAATTAAACAAAACAAAACTTTTTATAGCTATTACAAATCACTGATAAAGTTGCATAGGAAGACTTTTATGATGCGGCCCACACAACAGCAATATATTTATAGCTGCCCTTGGGCCTCTCGAAATTGGACACCCCTGCTCTAGAAAGTTCCTGACCTTGAAACTGCTCTGGTATACGTCTTGCGTGTTTACATGAAAACAGTTGTTATTGTAAAAATTATAAGTATACTTTGAGTTGAGTTAATACTTAGTTTCTTTTTTAAATTTGTAAATCGAATTTCGTTACAAGACAAAAAATTTGTATTACTAAAGTTAACCATTTTCGAGATTAAATATTTCAAATGGAAGCCATTTTTAAACTGTTTATTATACAATTCCGATATACAAAATTATATTAAACACACACAAAATATATTCAAGCAGCCGTACGAAATTTAAAATATATAATTAAGAATATAACTTACCATTTAAACAAAATTTCGATCTGTCATTTTAAAATCATATTGCACTTTTCTATACTACTTTTATCATAATTTAATTTCAAGCCAAAAAGTATATGTGGTCCTCATTTAAAGTATTTCGTATCCAAAAATGCACTTAAAAAAACCACTCTGTGTATCAAAATATGATATAAATTGAATTTACAATCATCGTAGAGTTACAGTTACTGCAAAACACACATGCATTTGCTAACATAAACATTGGAATGAATTAAATTGTGATTGATATTTAAAGCTGGTTTATGTTTTGCCTCACGTTTTTGCCTCCATTATTGTTACATAAAACAGGGTATTACGTCAATTATTGGGGTAAATCCTTATCCCAGAATATCTTAATAAGCTCAGTCTTAATATCAATTTATACTACTTGTTTAATTAAAGAGTTTTGTTGTTTTCACATTTCAAATTAATTTACATGTAGGCCTATATAGAGAAAAGTTATGTGATAAGTCGAAAATCGATATAGTTTTTTCCTGATATATCTGTTTTGAGGTTTTCTAAGTTCAAAAAAGTGTTTTATTTTCGATGTCTGTCTGTCTATCTGTGAAATGTCATGTGTAATCTGTCGTGTGTGCAATACTCTACATGGACAGTGTTAATCAAATTTGGTATGTAGGCATATTTAGAATATCTAGAACTACCTTTTTTTAATTTCGGACATAAGAACAATAATAACCCATAATAAAAATAACGATGTTTATCAAATTTTGCTCACGAGTAGCCACTAAGAACCCAAACAAAGAGTATTGGTCGTTATCTCTCCAAAAATGCCAGCTCGTGATTTATTAGTTAAAACAAAAAATCGGCTATAGAGCTGATATAAAGTACGTATTTTCTCAAAACTGGCTATACCGATTTCTTTCAAACTTAGTGAAATCTCAAATTAATGACTCGAACATGTGTGCAAAATCGGAAGTTAAACAATATTACAATTGAGAGCTAATTGATGAAAATAGATGAGCTTCGACCCTCCTTATAAAAAAATCGATTTAATCAAATAAGATATACTCTGAGGACATGTTTATGATACACACGAATCTAGATTAGGCCCTTTTTAAAATTTACAAGTATTTTTCAAAGAAGAGGTCCATGTTCATTTTCACTGTTTCACTGACAACTATCGTAACTGATCTTTAGAGATGATAGTTCTGTTCAAGTATATGTTTTATGAGTTGAGGTAAAGGTGTTGAAAGTGTTAATGTATATATCCTGATGATGTCTCTATGTAGACGAAACGGCATAAGCGTATGTTTACAGACGGCCAAAAGATATTTATACAATTTATATACCAACAATAAAAATGTAAAATCATTTTTGTGACTTGCAGGTGAAGAACTCTATTTTATTTTTTTGATAGAGATTTTTTTTGGGCGTGGGCATGTGGGGGACAGATGGAATGCGCTAACATAATCTCGATTGGCTAGAAGTTTAGTAAAAAAGTAGTCATCAATTAGATATTGTTTTTTGTCTGGGTATGTGGGGGACCAGTGGAATGCACTAATATACA
>OY740770.1:110745030-110792119 GCA_963513935.1 Aphrophora alni
AAAACCTTTGAAAATAAACCAATATCGTAAAAATTAAATTCTTTAATTCCATAAAAAATATAAATATAAATAGCGTTTATTATTATTTTTAAAGTAGCGAAACTACTTTTGAGTAGTTAATAATAGTTTAAGTCTTGAAGAGGAAACTCCATCCCAAACACTCTATACTGTAATGCAACCGGGAATTAATTAATGCAAAGTACAAAGGTTTTAGTAGTTTCAAGTAACATATATTTAGCAAGAAATAATATTTCCTTAAGTTGTTTCGCAATTTGGAATCTTTCAAGATACTTCATTATGCAATTAGACTATACTGTGTATTTTTGCATAATGTATTCAACAGTAAATTTTAAAGTGAACACTCCAATTAAAAATGGTGAAAAATAGAATATCGACTATTAGCTGTTTTAGACTATTTTAAAGTGATGTTTGAACTCCTGTTTGAATACAAATATTATTAGATAATATCATATATTCAAAGTTTATTTGTTCTGTAAATGATGGGATATTTATGAACAAATATTACTTAATATCCCACATATTACATCAATTTGTAGTAAAATAGTAGCAGGCTACTGCAGTCCTAGTAGGCCTACTGTGTATACTTTATCAAGGTATTAACGAAACTATAAAATAAAAACTCGATACACTGCGAAAATTTTGCTCTACCTTTCTCACACTCTCAAAATCTACAAAATCAAATATTATATCATATAAAAGGGTCAAACGTGTACTAAAATCACACGACTCAGACATATAGAGACAGTTATTTTTATGAAGTCGAAGTGTATTTAAGCGAACTAGCGCCAACATATTAATTTCTTTATCAAATAAACATACATATTCGTAATCAGAAAAATTCTAGTTTTATTTGATATTTCATTATTTAATATTTTTAAAAAATCCAACTCGATAGTTTTGCTCTACCTACCTGAGAGTCTTTTTTTTACCGCTATATTTTTCCCTATATGATGAACAATACAAAGAATATAAATGAAAAGTTTGTATGTATAGACATTTTATCGTCTCTTCTGTGTAGACTGGTTGCGACTTATAGACAGATAGGCGTGTGAAATTATAAGGGTCCTTGGTTTCTATCGAACCTAAAAATTATTAATTTCGATCTATTAAAAAATGTGTCTATGTACTTACGTGAAAAACAAAAACACTAATTTAGTGTTAGTTTTATTTAGTGAGTTTTCTCAACGTATTACTTTTAAGTTGATAAATAATTAAAAAATCCTTATTTTTTAAATTTTAGCGATATTTAAATAAATTCTACGTTTTATTCACTTACGACATAAACTCAACATTGAGTTTTAATGACGGCGTATAAGTTTTACTTTTGCTCTCAGCCATAAATGTTGGCATCATATTTCGGGTCATTAATACACACCTTTCAACGAAAATAACTATATCAGTAGAACAAATTTTGAGGATTAAGGTTTTATATTTGCGTGCTTTGTTTTTCTTTTAAATTCCCGTAATTTCTTTTCTGTAGGAAGATGTTACTTATTTTTTATTGTTAACGGCTATACTTCAACGAAGTTTGATTAAAATTGTTTGTGCCGAATTTGATAAAACCAGAATTTTTAGTTTAGATCTTACGAGAGCAAACCAAAGATTTTTAGTCATATATCCTCACCTGCTAAATTAAACCACAATCAGTTACTAGTAGTAGTAAAGTACTGCAAAAACGACAGACGAGTGAAACGTACAAAACGATTTGTTATTTGATTTATCAACGCATTGTTTCAGAAAACTTAACATCGATTTTTTTGCACCATCATTGAATACATTAGAAAGTAACTATCACTAAAAAAAAAGCAACATAATTAAAGGGTCAACTTTTTGTAATTTTATGTCCAGAATGGAACAACAGTTATCAGATTCTTTATTTATTTCACGACAGTTGTTTCGTCAATCTAATCCTCAGATGTTTATACATTTATAAAATATACAATACTCACAACACATATTAACACAATTCACTACAAAACTTATTAGCAACATTTATTTGTTCATTAAGTCCAGTCGTTTATTAGACCTGAAAGCAATCTGCACTCAAATAATTATTCTATTTTGTGTTAATACAAGTTGTGTGTTGTGTATATTATATAAAGTGACAAAAACCAGAGGATGGGGAGTATTCCCGAAACAGTTGCTGTGAAATAAATAAGGACAGTGGAAAGATTTGTTCAACTCTGGACGTAATCAAAAGTAAGTGTACAACATACATTCAGTTGATCGTTGTGGGAAACCTTAGTAATGAACAATAGAATTAATATTTTCCCTGTAAAACTATGTGTAACCTATTTTATATTTTACAACACTGTTTCTGGTTGTAAAGTTTTGGATATTAATGGATTATTCATATCATTGATATATTTTATTAGAAGATTTACCATTATTTGTACTGATAACGATCAATAAACAACGATTCGAAAGTATGAATCAAATGAAAAGTCTAGAACTTGACAAACAGTATGAAAAGACTCAAAATAGCATAATGTCTTTAGAACAATGTAACCTTAGCGGTAAAATAACGAGATCATCTAAAAGTATAAGTCAACAGAACTTCCAACTAACACAAGATACAATAAACACCCCGTTAAAACGAATCAAGCGCTTATCAACGGGGGTATTTACCTAACGGTTTTATCGGAGACACCGACCTTTGCCCATTCATTGAAAGAATATATCGTATTGCCTTGTTGTTATGAGTTTCGGTGAATTAACTGGGGAAATGTCAACCTTATTTAAAGTAAAGGAATTATGAATTAAGTTTATAATAATGGAAGTCATAACGATTTATTTGTATAATGGTTTAGCTGGTGAAATTGTCCGATGTGTAAAGCTTCAATTTGTTTATCATGTTCTAAGTTTTTGAATGCATACTTTCAAAGCGATGTCTATTAGTTTCTACGTACACAAATGTTGGCAAATGTTGGAACACACTATCAATTGCTTGATTTTACAACAATCATAGCAGATCCTATGTAGAAGAATCTCAATCTCTTTAAAAGACATTTGGTATACGGTATTCACCAATATTACTTTTGTTAACATATACGTAATGGCATATTTTTTTTTTTTTGTGACAATGTAGAATTGTAGGGCAAACACCAGGCACAGTAGATGATTGTGAGAGCGTTTTAAGAAATGGACAACAACAAAACAACTGAAGTGCCTTGTGATGAGATCCCCCTCCATTAAAAATAATGAATGGATGCTCATTTCTGTTTGTGGTACGACGTTTATACGTTGTGTTTAATTGCTTTGTAAACACGGTCTCGTTAATTTTTCATGGAGTTCTGTCATTAGCTCAGCAAAATAAGAATTTCAGTAGTGAATTGCACAGAGTTATTGTTTTAATCTGTTGTAAATGGAGAGTCTAATATAAGAGAAAATATATTGGAAACGTCGCCTTTTTAAAAGGAGTAAAAATTTAATTTTAATTTTTAACCTCTAAAACAGTTAACAATTTTAAATACCTAAGAAAACTCTTTATTCCTTAAAAAAACATATAAAACTGCCCTATTTTGGAATTTACTAACTAACCAACGAGGTCTCCTGTTTACAAAACAATAGTACTGTTAAAATTATGAATATTACTGCTAAGTAAAGTATACGATCGTAACATAACATTCAAAATATGAATTGATAATTCTCCTATCCACATTTACAAAATAATAATTGCTAAAATTTTTAGCACTATTTACTTTATTCCATTAAATACCCTGATGTACATTTCCATAACACAGTTACATCACATCAAAGGGTTCTACAACGAAACTTGAACTAACGTGTTAATTGAATCTAACATACACGGTGACGTACTACCCTTCCCACTCCACAGATGTATCAGTCTATCAGGATATTGTTTTTTTTCAGTTATTGTTCCTATAATTATTGTTAGGGGAATTATCGATTTACATTGTGCATTTTACAACACTGCTCACTAAAGATCATGACTTTAAACATTCTGAAAAGGAATAATAATTTGTGGTCGAAATATTAGTCGGATTGGGTCTTTATCGAAATTTCAACCCTATTTTTTTATTATTTTAAAATTGGAAACTCTTCATTTGTCGTTGTAAATTAATGAGATAACTGCGATTTTTAACCAAAAAAAACTAAAGAAATAAATGTTACTATTTCCATAGTTTACAAAACATTAAACGCTTGTACTGTATTTAATTTGTCTTCTTATCGGCACTGATAGGTATAGAATTAGGAAATAATTCAATAAAAAAATGTACAAAGTACAAAATTATTATGACATTGGTTATGGACATTATCTGCATATTGACTTATGTTATCACACTTTATCTCCATACTGACTTACATTATCGCTTATCTGCTGGTTTGTCGTGTTTATTAGTTGAAAAGTGCTTGATTTCGTTTCAACCTGGTGTTTATTGTTTCTTATGTTAGTTTGACTCGTACTTTTAGCTGATCTCGTTTGTAATAGTTATTTAACCGCTAAGGTTAATAGTTTCCGACATTGTTCTAGGACATTATGCTATTGTGGTTGTTTTGTATTCGTGAGAATGATAAGCTTAACTAACGTGTCTAATTTGCACGAAATCCCTTTTTTAAACACTATAATTTCTCTCTCTCTTTTTAATCGAACCCGTTTCATTAGTTATAAAATGATATTCTTAATACTTAGGCTTCGCAAGAAGCAACACAAATAGGTTAGGTTGGGTTAGGTGGTTATATACTGTGTGTGTGTGTGTGTGTTTTTTTTTAACTTGCAACTCAATTTATCGAAAAATAAAGGTGTCATGAAGAGTTTGTGGGGCACTGACAGGGGTGTGTGGAGGTACTCCATGTTTTTTATCTTTTATATTTATGTGCGATATTTTATTTTAATGATTGACTATTGTTCGGGGCTTTGTAATGTTGTTTGTTGTCTTGATCATATTTTATATTTTGTTGAATTGTGTACGATTGTATTTTATATTTTTTAATGTAAAAAAAAGAAAGAAAATGTATTACGGATTTTGACACATGTATTATGAATTTGTATTTATGTGTACATTCTGCTATTTGTAAATTGTGGGACCTGCCTTATACAAATGTAATATTTGTCAAAAAAGGATGAACAAATAAAAAAAAAGAAGAAAAAAAGTTTTGTGGAATCTAAATTAAACCCTCCCACTCACCCCACCACTTGTAATCCCAAACTTAAAAATTTCAAATGGCAACCAACCTCTCGTGATACTTCTAATTAGGGTATTAAAAAGTAATTTTTTGATCAAATGAGTAATCAAATGGGATCATCCGTTCTCAAAATATTCCAAGATCTTTGTTTATACTTGCACTTATTTTCTACTGCGAAGGCATTTGCTCAAGCTATTTATATTGGTAAAAAAATACTTATGGATATAAAACAGTTAATTTTTAACTATTTGTTTTTTAAATAATATTGAACAATGGAAGTTAGTAATATTTAAAATTGCATAAAAAGTGTTACTGCTGTTATAAGCACTGTGTCATAAGAGTATGTGCGGGCAGTTTATTAAAAAAAACATTAATTTTGTTGAATTATCCATCAATTAAGAAGGTAAATCAATTTAAAATGTCCTAAAATATTGCAACCAGCATAATGTAAATATAAATTATGGATCGTCCAATATTTCTAGAACGGATGATCCAATTTGATTACTTTTCACATGATCATTTTCTTTTTGTATGCCCTTAATAAAGGTGTCAAACAAAGGGTTAGTTTCCATTTAAATATTTTAAGTTTCGTGGAGTGTGTAAGCACACATAACCATAGGGGAGTGTGTGTGTGTTGGGAGGGTTACTTAAATTTCACAAAACTAGTTTCCCTTGCAAAACAAACTAACCCACCTCACATTAATGTGTTTTTAGATCTTTAATCAGTTAAAATCTAACTAACAAACACTCTGTAATTAATAAAAACTTCAAAAGTTTTAAAAAAAATGTTATTTTTCAGAAGAAAACAAAATTTCTATGTTTATATATAATATTATAATATTATTGTCAAGTGGTGAAAAAAAAGTATCTAATTAATAAAGAAACCACTAAAATCTTTAAGATATGAAAAGAGTTGTATGATGGAGTTTTAAGTAAATGTTGACAAACTTTGGGGAAAATAAAAAAAATTATCATAATGTTTCAATAACGTATGTTTTAAGTCTGTTGTGTATATAATATATTATAACTAACTGGAACTCTAATTTTAAAAAGTCAGGATTCCGACAAAAATCAATAAGACAATGGCAAACACTACATGCTACGTGAGGAAAGCAATCTTAGGTAACGAGATGAAATATAGCATTAGAGAAGGAGTAAGGGATACTAAGATACATTTATGACGTACTATCTACAATAAGTAGGTTCATCTGTTGGTTTATGATGATGACTTGTATTAAGTAATTAGTAGTACTGCTGCACCATTGTACTTAACTAAAGAGAGATTACCTGCAAGTAATAATTAGTTTAGAAATACGATGTAAATTAGTTTAGGTAAATAGCATCCAGATCGGGCATCAAAATACAGAAGTCGTCTCACAGTTGAGGTATCTGAGTATAATAGAGGCTGTGGATAGTAATATAAGAGAGAAGGTACAGGATAGAATCCTCAGTGTAATTAAATGTTACTCTGATCTGGAAAACGACACAAATTGCGCAATAACGAAAACCTTTAACCTGTTAATGTACACAAAAACGCCTAGTGTTTGTATATATTTTGGAAACGTGGACAAGACAAAGAATGAAGAAAAACGGATGCTATTTATGACCCAGTAAGAGAATAGATTCTTGGAGAATACGAGCTGAATGTGCTGTATGATAAATATAATATCAATTGGCTAGATTGCGGTGGAAAGTACTTGTTATCAGGGTGGAGAAAGACATCCTCAAACAAATGTATACTTTGAACCAAGCTGGAAGAAGACCAACTGTATTTACGAAACTACGATGTGTCGATGAAGTAAATGGAGGTGCCAAGGAGCTGGGAATTAACAGCTGCTAGGCTGCTTTAGCAGAACCGTTTCAACTTAGGAGATGACTCATCAGCGGAAATGAGTAGTAGAGCCACGGAAGACGACGTTCATACTAATTTCATAATAATAAAAAATTGCTAAAAGAAAACCAAAATTAGCTTTATTCTTTGATTTTTAGAGATTGTCTGATAGAGCCCACAGTACCTATAGAGATTTAATTTTAATATTATTTTAACGATCTAAAACGAATGAAAGAATTCTAACGAGGAAATTACGTTTTCGAAACCAGTTCAATGAACAAAAATTACGCAAAAAAGTAATAAAGATTTAAGTTAAAATATAGAGTGACTTGAATACCAAGAAACGATTTGGAGTTTTCGTGTTTATTTACATCTGAATAGCGTAATGACTGAATGACTGGTAGAAAGCAATTTATGTTGGGATAAAAGCTGACTGGGAGATGAACAGTAGGCCTGCCCGGGTAAAAGATCAATAGCCTAGTCCCTGCGTACAGCATCAGCTCCAAACATCTGTTATTTACACAAATCTAAAGTTCGATTCGATTTCATTCATTTTTTGCGTGGTCAATTCTGTTTTAATATTGCGATTGTTGTCATCGATATAAACTCTCTGATAGTAGGTATTGTAATATCTGATAGTTGTGGACAATTTCAGATTTAGGAAAAATCTCAAAACCGATTCTTTTAAAATTTTGTTTTAACCATTACAGAAAATCTATAACTAAAATTGTTAGTTGAGGCGATGAATAAAGCCATGTTTATTTTAAGTTGTTTTGGAAAAAATATATTTTAATATCCTTATATTCGTAATGAATTAACATTAAAAAAAAAAAACACACAAAGCACGTCCATGACATACAAAAAATGAATAATTTGACATTGGTAAATTTTAGTTTTTTTTTTTCAATAACTTTGATTCGAATGTATTTTTAATGAAAGCTTCGAAAAATATGGTACTCATTATTACATAACAAAAATGAATAATTTTACATTGGTAAATTTTAGTTTTTCTCCATAACTTTGATTCGAATTGTATTTTTTTATGAAAGCTTGGAAGAATATGGTACTCATTATTACATAACAAAAATGAATAATTTGACATTGGTAAATTTTAGTTTTCCTCAACAACTTTGATTCGAATGTATTTTTTAACGAAAACTTGAAAACAAATATGATGCTCATTATCACAGCGATAAGTTTACTAAATTTAATTTTGAAATATTACAAAGAAAAGCGAAAAATTCCATTTTTATAAAAAATGTCGATTTAGAGATTTTTTGGGTGAAAACAATTTTGTTTCTAATTTGTATATTTTTGTATGTACTAAAAGGATGGTACAAAAATAACTAGAAATGTAAAAAAAAAAACATACTTCTATGCAACTTTTACCTAAATTATATGATTTGTTTTTTGTTACACTCGAGCAATAAAACTATTTTTTTAATATTTTAAATTTACAAAACAAAACAAAAAATTGTAGCAAGAAAAAATTGACATTTAAAAAACAAAACAGTTTGGTTTTTTTCATTTCTAGATTTTTGAAAAACCATCTTAAAATAGATACAAACACCTACAAAATAAAACTAATCTTGATCTACAATGCTTTAGACAAAAATGTTCATTTTGACTGTTCTTTATAATAATGCTAAACCAAATTTGGCATATATATATATATATATATATATATATATATATATATATATATATATATATATATATATATATATATATATACTAAAAGAATACTTTCCCAACGTATTGTAGAAATATTCAAATTAAGGTTATTCATTTAAAAAAATTAACATTGGTAGCAGTTCGTGTTTTTTTATGTTTAATAAATTACTTCAAACAGTTGCATAGGAATATTCATTATGAACAAATTGACATAGAAACCGAGTTTTTACAAAAAATCAACTATAAATAAGAAAACAGTTATCCAAAATATTGTCAATGAAACCGTTATAGGTTTCAACATTGCTCTCTGATGGCATAAATAAATTCAAAAAAGAATTGACATATTCCAAGATTTGTCCACTCATAAATTGTCCAGTATAACTTACAACTCAACTGTAATAACAACGTAATTCACCGGTAATAATTTAAATAATTAAAAATAGCTTAAAAGAAAAAAAACACTGTCGACGTTTATTAAAAAAATGAATAAAGTCAACATTAATTTACCCTACAGAGTAGAAAAACTAGTTATACCAACCAAACAAAAACATGATAATATGAGAGCTCTAGAGAAAACTACCTTCACAATTTAAACACACACAAAATGTTCACTTGGCATGTGGATGGAAGTAAAATGAAACAGCAAACGACCTATGTTGAATTGTAATAGAACCATCAAGTGGTTTTTACCCTGAAGTGTGGGAGGGAGAGGGTAGATATTGCTGCAAGTCCTCTTGGGCCGCCAATATTGATGAAGAAACTTTCAAACAGGGCTTTAGTATTTATGCAGAACGGCCAGTAACAGTTCGCTATTTTAAATGAAATTCAAATCCCCCCCCCCACACACTGTTTCTGTTTAGAAAACTCCTCACTGCTTTACACATTCTATGGAATTATATTGACCTCATTTTTGCTTAAAGTATTATATTCAAATACAAGAATGTATAACAAATTTTGTCGTTTATACGAAACTGTTTTCGCACGTGCAGGTGTATATTGGACATATTGTTAAAATTAGATGACTGAAGAAAGCGAGGTATAGTTTTACTAAATTTGTTTCCATTTTGTCTTTGTGTTTGTTAATCAGTTACGGCCAAACGCGTCAATACATTTTTATACAATTTAGGAATAAGGCTCTACGCAACTAGGACAAGAGTTCTTAATTTCATTTTTCGTTTGAAAATAGCGGCAACTCAAAAAAATAACTGACTAGAAATAAAGTACGCTTTGAAGTAATATAAAATGGTATAATGAGGGCTTCACGAGCAGTCGTACCAAAAACTACAAAAAAGAAGAAAATTTTAACAAAGTTAAACACGGGAAGTTTTTATCTAAAACTTAATACTTTGTTTATATTTTCATTTATACGAATTTAAAATTTAACGAGTTTGATAGTGTATAAAAATATCAATTAAATTTATTATTATTCATAAACACTTACAATGTTTCGTATCTTGGGATAAGCTTTAAAAATTAGGTGTAACTTTATACAATTCATGCAATTTTAATTAGAGTCAAATATATAAAACAGTAATTGGACAATAGCTTACACGTTCAACGAATTGGGTTACCTGCCACAGTGGCCCACCATTTTGGTGGGTTTTTATTTTATACGAAAAGTAATCAGATTCATAAATGTATATAGATCGATGAGAACAGTAAAATATATAATACATCTGTTCACTGTAACCCCCATGAATGGTATATCACAATCACAATGCAAAAAAAAACCACCCACAAAAATTTTCTTTTGCTATTTCTCGCTGTGAGTGTTTTCTTCAAGTGTAGAGTAGACATGGATATTTACTGCTGTTTCTAGTGTTGAGCTCTAGGCAATTGAGTTTACAAGAACAATTTATTTAATGTATTATGATCCACTGTTTATAAAAATCACTTTTAAATATGTTCTAAAATATGAAGTTTTTATGAATTTTGACAAAATTGTAAGAGACGAATAAGGAGACCGTGTTTTATGCTCTTCAATTCAGAAGTATGTTTCTGTTAAAATGATTATTTTAAAAATCAACTTCAATCATGTGTTTCTTGTGTTAACGTTTTGTCTATTCTTTTCATTTACATTTTTTAAATATTCTATACTATATATATACTGTATACTATATATATACTGTAAATATTTATTTTTCAGAATTTAAAAAAAAATTATATACAACAGTGTTCTAACAGTTAATTAAAATGACTATATATAACTTTATCAAATCATAATAAATGTTAACTTATAAAATAACTATTACAAAATTTCTTCCTTCGATGCTCCTAAATATGTTATATAGCCGAAACACAACTATCACATCTATAACTGTGTGCTTTTTTGGATTATCGGCGATTTTTTATCCAGTACCTCGACATTATAACGGATAATCGAGAGTAAACTGTACAGAAGTATATTTGCAGTCTAAAGCTAAGAATATTTGTACACATTATGTAACTAGGTTGACAACCACGTGCAATTAGTAAGGGTTGAAAGGGAGATGGAAAGGGGTTATGCTGTCTTGTAACAAGTGAGGGCTCTACTCTCTAGCACTCTCAGTACAATTACTCTGTAGTACTGTGTGGACACGTTGTTAATAAACCCATTAATATAAAGTAGAAAACCAATTTATCTTTGTTCCACATTCTTGCCTTAGTTTGTATTACCTGTAAATCATTTAAGAGTTGCGCAATACCCTCTGTAATTAAATGATGAAATAGGTAGGAACGTGTTTATAAATTTGTTTTAGAGTTTCATTAATCTCTACTAGGTAGGGATTACAAGAACGAAACGTATCTATTCAAATGTCTACAATATTATAGAGATATAAAGATATACTGATATTAGATAGGAATTTGTTTATAGCACATTCGAACTATCATTTGTAGAAAATACAAATTTCATGGTGTTAATATCGCTTAATGATATTTGTATATGAACAGGAGGAAAACTTTTTTTTTTATTCCACAAAAGTTTGTTAGTATACATTTCTATACCAACTTATCTCTAAAAACAATCATATAGAACAGAATTCAGGATAGAGTGTATTATATTTTATTTTATTGCATTATGTAGTATAGAAACATTTTAGGGGATATGACTGAGAATGTTGTCTAAGTTATTATTTGTTTATGTGGATTTGAGTTGAGAAAATCAATGCGATGATTGTGCAGCATTTATTTTAGTTTTTGTTTTAGAATTTCGTTAACTCTCTTACAGGTAGGGATTTGCAATAATCATTCAAACTATAATTTCTAGAAAACATAAATTTTAAATTGTCAATTACTTAATTATATTATATAATTATATAAACGGGGGGAATTTACTTTCAGCTGAAGTACTGTAATGATATTCTGTTTTTTACAAATTACAAATTGTAGTTTTCCTTCCAAATTTTCCGTTGCGCCTTTTTAATAAACAAAACAATATAACCAGGCAGGAAAACAGTAATAACTACATTTGTGTGATTTCAGAAACAAAACAACAAATCCAAACAAAACATAAACAAAGTGGAACTTTAAACAACAAAAATGGAACTAAAATAACAGACCTAAAACCAAAGTAATGAAAAAACTATACCAGAAGGAAAGTTGGTAGATTAAATAAGATAAAGAAGGAGAAGAAAAGGCGAACATCAGAGTGAGGAATGCTCAGTTTTTGAAACGTTGGTAAGAATATGATCAACGAGACAACTTTCCTTAATAAAATATAATGTTTAACTGCATGTGGAAACTGTTTTACTCTACGAAAAATAAATATAGAAGATGACAAGAAATATGGAGAAAAGTGTTTCTTAACAAGAAGAATTTTAGGAATCTGATGGTCGACAAGAATATTAAATAAGAACTGATTAAGAATCGATATTTAAAAGCATAAAAAAGAATTAGATAGACCACAAAATACATAAATAAGAAGAACGTAAAACAAGAATTACAATGAAAACAATACAGAAAGAAAGATAGACCGAAGCAAACATGATGTAGTACAATAGAAGACATAGTAGTGCAATAGAAGAGGTAAACATGGCAAAGTAGAGGATAGAATGTGAATTCAATGTGAGTATGAGGGTCCTGTGTTCAAGTGTAAGTGACGAGAATTAAATAAGAAACCAATTATTTATCTGTTCCACGTTCGTGTCTTAGTTTGTATTACCTGTAAATCATCTTCAATGCTGCGCAGTATCAGGACGAAAATGTTTCATGCACTCATCAGGATATTTAAGGAAATAATGTAATATTTTATGTGGGCATGTATTCATTAAGATGTAATTATTATACGTAAAAAAACTTAAATATTAACTGTCAATCCTTTAATTCATGTTGAACCTTTTTCGGAATTTCAACAAATATTTTCTCTCTTTTTAAAAAGTACTCCCCTTCATTTGTCATACAATATTGTTCTTAATAATAGGTTTAGCAAGAATCATCACAAATAAGTTAGGTTAGGTCATATATACTGAGTATATATCCCTGCATACCCCCAATTAAACGATTAATTAAGTCAATATACAAGTAACGTGCAAAACCAATGTCGTAACAACTTTTTATTTTGTTTCTTTCCTTATTGATTTATTTCGTTATTCTATATATATATTATACTTACCAGTGGCGATAAGAAGTGAAACAATAAACACTGTACAAGCGTCTGATGTCTTGTAAACAATGGAATCAGCAACATTCATTTCAATATTTTTTTTGTTATTTGGTTAAAAACACATTTCTTAATTTTCAATTGAGAACATAATTTTATCGCAAAGAAAAGAGATTCGATTTAAAGAAAAAGTTATAAAGTGGTGTTAAAAATCCTAAAAAAATTCGGCATGTTTATTAGATAAATTCCTTTCAAATTAATAACATTTTTGTCACCCCCTCCCCAACGTTGTGATCTATAAAATATATTCAAATAATGTTTAAAATCTTTGTGCCGAATGTCTCTTTGCAGCCTCCTCTAAGTCACAGAGGATACTCCGACGGACAGTAGAGTATGGGCCTGGTGTTTCTCAAGTGATCGGGATCCGTACATACACGGTGTTCAATGCAGAGAGGGGGGAGCATACGACATTGTTTTAAAAAAAAAGTGTATGACACTCAACTTTCAATAATAGCTATAAAGTATATTATTATTTTTTACAAAAACCATTTTTATTGATTATCAATCACTTGCATTTAGATGTTTGAAATATGTGCAAAATAATTACATTCTTCACCGTACAAGTGCTTATTTTATAAAATCACAAAATAAAATATTGATATTGTTAATATTCCACTTCAAAACTCCTAAAGTGTTTTCATTGCTATTACTTTCCCTATTACCCTATTACTTAGACAGTATTTTAGAACTTATTAATAGTTAAAGTAGGAACAATGATATCCAAATAAATAAATTATAAAACTGTATTCTATTTATGGTTCATTAATTTTCATAAAAACTCAAAGTTCTATAGTATTTAGATTTGTTGGTTTGTGTGAAAGAAAAGCAGTGCAATGATTTTGCGGTATTTATTTTAGTTTTCGATTTAGAGTTTCGTATTAGTTATAGGTGCATAATGCCTGGATGAAACTAAGATGCAGACGTCTGCAATCTTACCACTTTCTTATCGATATGTTAAAATATCTGATTTAACAGGTGGAAATTTGCACATAAACTATCATTTGTAGAAACAAAATATTTATTGTTGATATTACCTAATGATATTTATACAAAAAAAGGAGAGATAAGTTAAACTTTACGATATGGTAGTAATAATTTTCTTTTTTCTACTAGTTTTAAATTCAATTATTCTTAAAAGTGTGCCGTTGAATATACGTTTAAAATTAAAAACTTCTTTAACGTTTAAACGTTTAAATTTTACTTACTCCTTATACATTTATGGCATAAATCAAGTTAAGTCCTTTTTAAATATATAAATATTATTTACAGACGGGGGATTTATATATCATTTTAAAAGTCGAAAGAAATTTAACGATAAAACGAAGGAAAACAAGGACCCCCGAACTACAAAAACAAGAAAATATCTAAGACTGTAAATAAATCCAGTATGTTTACGTTAAATGCCAAGTAGCGCCCCCTTCCACTTTTAACCAGTCATTCACAGAGGCACGTCTAGCCTCAGGTAACTGACCCGAATTTGGAAGGTTCAATGGTCTTGGCAACCCTATGTACTGCTTGGTACAATAAACTAATAACCAACCAGTAAAAGTAATGTAATTTTACAATACAGAACTATAGAAGAACATAAAAAGTAAAAATCGACCCATAAATAACCATATCACTCTGAATAATAACTTGAAATTTATTTTTAAATAAATAGAGAATAAAATTTAACACAAAAATTATAATTATTTATAATAAATAAACAAAATAAAAATGGAACTTGGAATATATTTTATGTATATCATATAGACTAAATAATTCTATAAGACATGCTTCAAATCTCACAATTTTGAATCAGTTTAAAGGAGAGAAAAAAATACATAAGGGTAATATAATATAATAATTGAATTTATGTATTAGTTTGTATGTTATTAGTTAATATTGGTATTAGTTTTCTTTCTTGTTTTTGTGGTTCGTGGAATCTTTGTTTTCCTTTGTCAATATCACCTCGGCGCTCCATGAACACTTAAATAAAACGTAGGCTACACAAATATTGTAAAAAGTTTCTCTCATTGTTATACATAAAACCAAATACCAATCAATTTTAAAGATAAAGGTGGGCGCTCTTATCAGATCAAAACTTTAAATGTAGATTTTCTCAAAAACATCTTTAACGATTTTGATCAAATGCAGGCACCAAGGTCCCCAAACAAAACGTGTTGGTTTTCAACTCCCGAAAAATTACAAATAATTTGATAAATTAAGTTGAGGAACTCTGACTAACTGATTAATTACTAAATGAATGGGTCTGTGAACAGCAGTCCTCGCTAGTTAGATTTAATACGTTAAGTGAATCGTCCTTTCTACTTGTTGTGCATAACAATATTCATAGACTAAGAAGTAACAATAAATAATGCTACAACTGCTGTACACTTCAACAAATCACCACAAACACGTAGAAATAATAAAAGGTAAATACTTTATGGTGGTTTGCTTCTTGTAGTGTAAAATTGTGAGTTACCATTCATTGGTATGACAAGGGTAGTAATGCATAATGATTCAAAAGTCATTAAACTCTAACATTATTATTTCATTTTGTGCACGAAACACCGAAATAAAGGTGAAACGTTGAGTATTACCATAGAACAAGGAATTAAAATAAGAAAGTCACAGGTATATGCTCTAGCATGATACAAAATATCCTTAGTTTGGTTACTGGACAACAGAAAACGCTAGTAGCATTGGGACAATAAGGCTTGGCTACTGTAGCGCTTTCTGTTGTCCAGTAACCAAACTAAAGATATTTTTTATCACGCTGTTTAACAAGGGCTGTGTCTTTCTTATTCTAATTCCTTCTTCTATAACATTACTTACTTCTGACTCTATTAACACAGAAAAACGTTTAGAGAAGTTGTTCGGAATGTCCACTATTTTCCAGTAGATGCCTAATTTCAATCGTCGGTAAATGTGGTTGACATTTACTATCCCATTACCCAGAATACGTTAAATTCAAGTCTAGATGTTTCTTCACAGTTGTTTAATGTTCTGGGGTTATTTTCATACACTTTCCCCTTCAAATATCCCATTGAAAGAAATCTAATGGGGATAAATCTGGTGAGCGGGCTGGCCAACGATTCTTAGAAATAAACCGTGTGCCGAAGAATCCACGAAGCAATTTTATCGATTTATTTGAAGTAAAGAAAGTATGCCATCTTGTTGCAGCCAATAAAAGCAGTCATCATCCTCAGGTATACCAACAATTTGATATATTATTTCTCAATACATAGCTGAATCAACAGGGTTTTCAAAGAAAATTGAGCCGATAATACTTCGCTAAGACAGAGCGCACCAAACCCCTACTTATTGTGGATGATGACAAAACAGTGTTCAAGTTTTCCACTGATCGATCGAATCCGATTATACACATTTCCATTTAAATTAACACAAGCAAATCACTCAAATAGTTTTTGTTGACTCGTTCTGGACATCGTTGCTAGAAAATTGCCGAAACCGTCAGCAGTAAGTATCGCGTTTATAAGACGCAGCTCTGCATAAGACCAGCTCTTAAAATTTGTACCAACGTTTATTGTAAGACTTTTTGCCCTTTGGGAAATTGTATAGGATATAGCTGTTTACTGAGACAACCGTCAAAGAGATTTTTAGGAGAAAGATGCAAAAAAAAAACTTCAACAGTCCCCAAGAAATGATGTGTCAAAAGAGAAGTCCCTCCACTTGTAAACCTAGGGCCTTGACACTACCACTTTTTCTAAAATGTTCGACTAAATTACATGGTCTTGGATATTCAGGAAACCTAATCACAAACAATTCAATGCACTAATAACAACATCTTGTTGCAAAATAAGTTTTCAATAACAAATCTTTCTGTTCTCGCGTAATATTCGTTTGTAGCTGAATGACAACTATCAGTTAAATATCCCCTTAATACCCTGTTAAGCAGTGGTACCAACTCAGTTCCGATATCCTAAATATCCCTAAAGAGCAACAACAATAACAATTAATTTAGAGAAATGTTTAAGTTTCCAATATTTTTTTTAAATTAGAGTCTAACGACTTTTGAATCACACTATGTTATTTTGTACAATCGATGTAAGCTACATGAACCTTGTAGTGCTGACTGCCACTACGACCCCTACTATTGATGGAAATTAGTGGTTGGTGACCCTCATTTGTTGGAAGCGTAAACGATTAGACTAATGCATATATTCGACTCTAATTTACATTGATGAATATAAGATAAATATCAAGTTTTAGAGCGAATCGCAGAGCACAATGGAAAATAACTATTTGGAAAATGATTATTTAATTGATATTTTTGTAATCTTTTAAAATTGGAAAAGCTTTTATTTAAATAAATGAAAATATCAAAAAGCAGTATGTTATGAAGTTACTTTTAGGTCAAGTAAAAATGTACCGTTAAAAAGTTTTAGGAAACAGTTCTAATGTCATTTCACACTTGTTGTGTACAACTGTTAAGTTTGCCTCATTCACAACATTATTTATATTTATTACTTCAGAGTGCAAGTTGTATTCCTAGCTGGAGCATTCGCGTTCGTGCTTTGGAACTATTACAAGTAGCATCACTTTTTAAACGGAAACTAAAATAATAAAACCTAATACATACAATGTTCAAGCTAGTTTTAATGAACAATATTCCTACATTTCATAATTACCCGTGCACGTTTTTGGAAGTAACTGCGTAGCAACAAATACACAAATATAGCACAAAATGAAAAATGATGCAGCTCGCTCTCCACTCGTACGAGTCTTAAGAACCAAACTATGTAACCAGAACTCTAATTAAAAATAAAGATTAAAAGTTACAAACTATTTCGGTGAATGATTTAAAAAGTTTTACATAATATAAACTCATCATCTCCGTCTAACTAACCATAGTTAATTCAAATCACGTCTTCTTTCGAAATGTTTACAAACTAGATGCTTTAATATTTGACGACATCTTTCTCTTATGTCGTACACTAAAATTACATGCAATTACTCCAAGGTATCTCTAATAAAGCGAACCCCACATAAATAATTATTATTATATAAAGCTTTAAAATAGGTCAACAGCTATAGAAGTAACTTGATGAAGTTGGAATTGGCACAAATTTCCATTTATTTTTTACCTGCTAATCAGCTGTAAGTCAAAATTTTGCAGCAAACATATACACATTAAAAGAAAACCTGATTTTATTTAAGCCTTTGAAATGTGGGAATTATTATACAAATTGAAAAATAACTTTTGAATCAGTCCTATGTTTGGAAATATGCATAGGTCGTTTCGTTTACGCAGAGACATCTTCAGACTTTGCACATTGATGTACTTAGAGTTAACTGGTAGCACTTAAAGTATTCCTAGACGGTCACGTGATGTACGAAAACTAATGTGATATTTATTCCTTGCGGTAAAACCCAAGTGAGTCAAGGCAGTGCGTTCTTTGCACACAGATTCAACTATGTTGGGACATTGTACAAACCGTGAGAGTGGTTGAATAGACTGAAATCTATTGAGCTTAAGCGCTGACAATGGTAGAACACGAGACTATCTCACTGCTGTTATTACAAATAAATACTAATATTGTTTCATATTTATAAATACCAAGTTAAAAACAATTAAGTTCTCTACTTCTTCAGCATGGTTAGCCCGTTCAATTTGATGATCCAAACAAAGGCTTTATTATAGTATTTTTATTAAATAGCGCAAAATTTACACTAACTTTAGTACACGCCCATCGTTAGTAAAATCAAACATTAAAAATTCACTGTTGACAACCCAAGCTGTATTACTCGGTTTTCCCATCATATTTCTTATAAAAATTGGGGTAGTCTTAAGCACCATTTTGTATAAAAAAAGGTTTTGAATAAATATATATATATACACTTTAAAAAAGCTTAAGCTCGCTTCGCTGTTAAAGCATAAAACCTAAATATTTTGAAACAGTACAAAGTGGTTGAAGAAACCAAAACCTTATTAATACATAACACAAAATATAATAAATACTATATCTTGTATTTGTTTAATGAAAAGCCTTACACTACATAGTTACTTTTTTCATATAACCTTTATTAAATATATTCAATTCTAATAATAATTGATTTTATCATTTATATTATGAGTGTTTTGAAAGAACGATAATGGCTTTTTTAAACGTTACTGAGTGAAATTAAAATATATATTTAACTATAATAAATAAACAACGCACAAAATTTACCACTCATCTCAAAGACCAAAAAAACAACTAATTATCAACAAAAATGTCATTTCGGTAAGTTGTTAATCAAAGAGTGAAAAATTGTATAAATATGGGCCTACACTGTTTCTTGTGTGAAATAAATATGTCCAACTTGAGTATATTTAATTAAAATCAACCATTTAATTATGGTGGGCAAGATTCATTATTAATTGTCAATCCAGACCCGTAATAGTTTGTAACTTGCTATTTTGCATACGGGGTTGAGTTATAACTCTTCTCATTTTACTAAATATGGACGGCATGGGTAGAAGAAACTTCGCCTTTTATAACATTTCCATTTCCATTTTCTTTTCTTTTCTTTTTTTTTAATGTTTCCCAATAACTCACGAACCTGTATTTTTGAAGAGATGGCAACCAATACGTTTTGTTTGCATCCTTAGGGGCTATACTTTAGTAAAGTTTTATCAAAATGGTTTAAGCTGATTTTGAGAAAATAGTAAGTTATTGAGTTTTTCTTTTAGAATTTACCTCCAAATTTTTCGTTACCAAACAAAATTGTCCCGCATAATACATGATAATAAATGGCCCTCATAATCAAATTGATTAAAATATGTCAAGAGATGGCAACAAATACGTTTTGTTTGCATCCTTAGGGGCTATATTTTAGTAAAGTTTTATCAAAATGGTTTAAGCTGATTTTGAGAAAATAGTAACTTAATCATTTTTATTCTTATGGAAGCTACCTCCAAATTTTTCGTTGCCAAACAAAATTGTCCCGCATAATACATGATAATAAATGGCCCTCATAATCAAATTGATTAAAATATGTCAAGAGATGGCAACAAATACGTTTTGTTTGCATCCCTAATGGCTATATTTTAGTAAAGTTTTATCAAAATGGTTTAAGCTGATTTTGAGAAAATAGTAACTTAATCATTTTTATTCTTATGGAAGCTACCTCCAAATTTTTCGTTGCCAAACAAAATTGTCCCGCATAATACATGATAATAAATGGCCCTCATAATCAAATTGATTAAAATCTGTCCACGCGTTTGAACTATAGAGCATAGCAGATACGACAGACAGACATCAAACTGACATCATAAAAAGAAACACTTTTCTAGAACAAAACTAATATATACCTAAGAAACACGATATCGATTTTTCGGCCATTACATTAATTTCTTTCACAATATTATATGTGGGTTAAAAAGAATTTCTTTATATTGTAAACTAAACCTAATGTTTGAACTACCATTGGAAAATATTTATGTCGTAGAGAGAAAAGAAAAACAAACTCTCAAAATTAAAATATTTAATTACACCCGGAGGAATCATTTTTAAATACGACACCATTTTCAATTTTTTTTTTTTATTCTTGGAAGTTCACATTTCATTTAAACAAAGAATTATTTAACCCCTTTTCACCACATATAAAACAATATTAGGATAATTTTGTAAATTATTCCTCGGTCTATTTAAATGTAAGTATGTTTATAATAAGTAAGGATAAATTTAGTTACAAGGGAACATAAGGAAAACTACCTGCTATATTTAACAAAACATATATTTCCCTTACGATCTCTGGGGACGGATATATCTTGTCTTCTTTGTATTATCTTGCTATAAGTCGACCTCGTGAATATCCGATTCCAAGTTCGATCCAAGAAAACAGGCTTTGGAAATTTTCATTCCTGTCATTTCCCAGTGTGAATTCTCTTAATGTAGAAAGCGGTAGGATGTAAAACAAGGAAAACAATAACTGTGCAAACATTGAACAATTATTGTGATAATCTACTCTTCTGCTAGGACGTACATAATTAAATTGAGTACATTCTTCTGCCACTTCAAGCATTACCTGAACTTCTACGGACGCGTTTCGGATTAACTCCATTTTCAAGGGCTGTTACATACTCATTGTAAAATTCTAAAAATATTTTTTAACAGAAGAAGTTCAGTTAAAATGATAGGATTGGCAGAAGACGTATTCAAATTAAAATTTCACTCATCAATCAAATAAAACGAACCAAAATTTTCAGTATCCAAAAATATTAGTTCTGTAATTGTCGATCAAAAAGTGAAAATACATCATGGACACTATTTTTTAAAAAATATATATTATAACGACCTAAACGTACTTCATTTGTGCCATAAACCGATATTCTTGGAGAGATGGTGACAATACGTTTGGTTTTAGGTTTCTACAGATTACACTTGAGCAAAATTTGTATTTTTTTTATGGCACCTACTTCCAAAAAGTTAAAAAATTATTATTGAAAAACGACTAGTACGGCTATATTTTCAATTACTTAAATCACGAACATAGTCCCATTAGGTTCATTAAACTTCACTAAGTTTACTGAATCTAGTTGTAACTATTCATTAATTTGCATCCTAACCTTAATGTTGTCATAATTAATATATAAAATGTGTTTTTGTATAAAAATAAAATAATTCACTACTTTATAACGTAATTATAAATTGAAAACAAAATATAAACTCATTACCGTTTACTTAATTTTAAAATCCTGGGGTTATATCACTAATAAAAACAAAATTATTGAAATTTCAGTTCATGTTTTAACGTGGCTTTGAACTATTAGTTTCGCACCTGACAAATACTAATTTTAAAATTTGTATACTTCTCATTTTACGGAATATTTAGATTTTACACATCTTTAAAAAAGCATAATACTGTATATAATTTGTTTTTGTTTTTTTAAGAGACTCTGTTGTTAAAGAGGCTATAACCTCATTGTGCTCACCTATGTGTCACCGTAAACCGACCCCAGTGCTTTTGATGAGCTATAAGATCTTGTGTATAGGGTGTTTTTTATCAAAATCTTCGTTTGATTACTGAGGTCAGAAGATTCTCTTTCTTAAAGATTCTAGGGCCCCGCAATCAAAGAGTATAAGTGTTCGAGTTCAAGTTCTGGACAACAGGGACGACAATTAGGCGAGAGTTGAAGTATTCTTCATCCTTATTTAAATGGCTCCGGATACGGCCATCACCGGTAATTGTGGCAACGACCTGTCTCATGGACTTCCTGAAACTGAGCAAGTCTCTTCGTCAGTACAGGGTCTGGTCACAAGAGAAGCCGTTTTCCCAATCTCTGGCTAGGAAATTGTCTCCAACATTTTACGTGTTCTTCCCTGGGCCATTTTTTCACCGCACTTCTTCCCATTGATGGACTCATCCCGCAAGCAAATTCTGATCCCACCAGGCAGGCAACGGCTCCCATTTTGGCCATCAGGTCCCCCCCCCTATTATTTCCCTCGATGTCCAATCCCACAAGGTATCCATCCCAGTATCTTTGTATCAGTGGTGTGTGTCAATGTTAATTTTTAAATTCTGGTTAAATGTAAACAGAATATTAATATTATTAAACGTTTAATTGGAGATTTACTATCATTTGTATAAACTAAATACACGACGTTTCGGTCGGTTGTTATCAAGTGAAAACGTAAACCATACACAACTTTATGGGGTCCGTGGTACTTACCCAGTCCTACCAAACAACGTAATGCGAGCCGATTTTCTAAATGTAACGTTCAATAGTTGGTTTCTTGAGCCTTTTATGAAATATTAAATTGTATTGGTAGATTAAAGGATCCTACCCAGTATGGTATGTTTAAAACAATTGTTATGCAGGTTTTCTGAACCTCGTAATTGTTCTAATACTTTCTTGACGTCTGTTAGACCCTAATGATCCTCGTAGATATGTACGTATTAAAAAGTCTCCACTTGGATTGAAATCTGCAAATTCTTATCTAATTTAGAGTGTTTTAAATTTAATAACAAAAAAAAGGTTTAAAATTATTGTAATTTTGACATTTTTAACTCGCTTTTCCTGAATTTTAATAGCATATTATATAAGCACATTATAGTTCACTATACCAAACGGCATGTTCCTGTTGCCGCTATCAGTCAACGGTACTTCTTCGGTTTCCTGAGATCATGTAACGTATTTTGGGGGTTTATCAAACTTAGTTTATGCTTCGTATACTGAGTAAGTTAAATGGTATTGTAGAATTATGTTGGAAACTGAAACTAAGTAGCAAAGTGCTAAAATAACCGATGTTTGAGCTTAAAGTAAATACAAACACTATTCGAATAAATCACTAGTTAATGGAATTGTACACTAACACAAGAAATTATCAAATTGAACCAATATTCTACACTGGTTAACTACAATAAGTATTTCACTTCCAACAGAGTAGTTAACCTTTTGTTCTCTCATGAGCTTAGCGCATGACTTTGTAGTAACGCCTTGTGGAGAATTATCAGGAAAAATTAGCTTTACTCAGCGAATTTTATTTCCGTAATCTATTCATGTAAGTTATATTATTTACATATTTCTATACCGGTAACACCTATTTCTACACCGATTTGACTGATAGTATTGTCTGTTAGCTTTATGCACGAGACATCAATTATTTTTCGTTTATGTCGGTTTTTCACTGTGAATTCTATTCTGAGTATCTTTTCCTTTTCCCGAATAAATTTAAGATTTTCAGAATAAATATGTTCCACTATTCTGTTTTATTTTTTAAGTTATTTAAAAATTATCGATAAGTATATATTATTAATATGATAAGTGGACATTGACATTATTTCTATATATAATTAAAAAGATAAAATAAAATGAAATAAACGTAATAATATTCTTTCTTTACAGAGTACTTTACAGCAATGGTCTCTTCTTGACCGTCAGTTGGGTTGGCATAAACAAAACAATATAATTAAAAATTATACTATGAGTCACATAATACATTTACACATATAGACCTGTGTGTATATAACCTTCCTTCCATCAGTGCACCCATACATATATAATCATATAATCATACAAAATATTCAATATCAATTACTACAGAACTAATTAATTTGGCACCAGCTATACAATTAAAATTACTTACATATATAAATATATTTACAGTAATCCTTCCAAGAATTTAGGTGTAACCCTCCTCCCCAACCAAAATTTTGTGTACTGTTACAGTTAAAAATTAAATTTATTTATTAATTCCCATGTAAATTTCCATGCAATCTTCATGAATTTACCCAATCTCCACCAATTTCTCCCATTTAATAAAAGTTCAACTTCCCCCCTATTTAAACTGCGTTTGAAAAAGCACAAATTTCTTATATCGGCTAGGATAGGACAGCGAGCAATAAAATGGTAAACCGTCTCGTTTTCATTTATGTTGCATAAGGAGCATAACCATATTTTATCGTTACACCACGGTTTATAGTTTAAGTCAACAAGTTCCGCCCTTGCTTTGATGATCCAACTTATTGTTTGTATATCATATTTATTAAATAAAACAAGTCTACTGCCGAGTTGAAAGTCAAGGTTCCGGTACTGTTTGTGATATTACCATCCAATAATAATAAGGATTTAATGTTTCCTTACCAATATCCAAATTATGAAATCGAATTATAGATTAGCAACCCGTAAACGTATTTTTAAAGCGAATCATATGAAGAGTATAATAACCCCCAACCTTCAGTAAAATAATAATAATTAATATAAAATATATTCTTTTAACAAAGAGGTTTCAAGTCATTAAAAATTAATGGAAGTGAAGACGTGATATCTAAGTTTGCTGTCAGCAGATTCCATTATAGGTATAAGGATTGACGGACTGATGGGTGAATGACATAGGGTTTGTTAGCCCCCTCGCTCAGTAACAGTTTGGAGACATTTGACAAACTAAAGGAGAGATAACTGAGGTTTTAAATGATCTGATAGTAGTCGAATAGGAGTAATATCGTGGTTAGGTTTTACTACTTTCACTTAGAATTTTGATATTTCTATATCAATTATAAACTAATAAATGTCTGAACGTAAGCGAAGATTATAAATTAATAATAGGGGCAAGCATGTGTTAAAAACCATAAGACATAGGTGTATAGGTAGAGCTATTAATATATAAAGTTGAAGTGTTTCAAGCGGTGGCCTAGCCACAACATGTTAATTTCTTCACCGAATAAACATACATATTCGTAAATAGAATAATTTCTAGTTTTATTTAATACCTCTCAAAAATATTTAAAAAAGATAAAGTTATTCATTCCATAGTTTTTAACTAATCCTAAATTATTTTTTGTCAACACTATATTAATCCTATATGTAGGATAATACAAAAAAAAACGAATGTAAAATAATAAATATTTTGGATTTACAGTCTTGTCTGTGTAGACGTGTTGCGAGTTATAGACAGACATGGGCTTAAAATTATAAGGCTCCTAACTTTTACTTAGGGACTCTAATAAAGGGAAATCAATGAATTTCAATCCATGTTTTATAACTATTGAATTGTTCGTGTCCCTGCTCACTAAAAATGCTTTTAAAACTTATATGTTACGTATTTCTCATTCTGTTGTTAAATTAATTTAAAGCCTATTCTTCATTTAAAAAACCTACAATACATGATTTAACACTGAAATTTAATTTTAAGTTCAAGTACTTATTTCAGATATGTAAGTCACATCGTTATATCAAGCTAGAGAGCGAAGAGTGTATGATATTTGACACTTTAAACTTGACAAATCATTAACATATTATTTGTTCGGCATACATATTCGTAATTAGAATAACTTCCAGTTTTATTTGATATCCTAACACATAATATTTCCATTATTATGGTATTTAGTTTAGTTTTTACACCTTAACTAAACCAAGATCTTTTTCTTTTTTTTTTATTACAGCTATTTTGTTTTAATTTGGGATAATACAAAGAATATAAATGCAGAGTTTGAAATACATAGGTTTTGTCGTATTGTTTGTATAGACTGGTTGCGACTTACCTACAACCCTAAAATCTTAACTTCAGTTCTTGTAAGAAAGATAACTGATGAACGAGGTAAATACTAAAAATGCGTCTGTTATGAAACATTTATTAAGGAAGATCTGATGAAATTTTGAGTAAAATCCGACTGTCAATTTGCAATTGCGGCTGATTTTATAGTTTTTCGATGATACCTTTGCTTCTGTGCTTTATATAGGTGATTTTATGTACTTGAAAAATCAGAATTCAATATTGTTAATATGATCTTTTTATAATAAAAACTAGGAAAGTTAAACATTTTATTGGTAACAAAATAGATTTATTGTAGAATATTTACAGGGTGTTTGACAATCAGTTCGCCGAAATTTCGGAACTGATTCTCTACATGAAAAAAGTTCCAATAACATGTGTCCAAAAATGAATCGTTCAAACATAATTTTTTTTTTTTTGAATAACCAGAACTAATTGAGATATCAATTCTAAAATAAATATCATAAAATGTTTTAGTTTGTAGAATGCTAAAAAAACTTAATATTTTCAAAATATTATTATTATTTTTTTTTTTTTAGAAAAAATTAGCTATATTAAAATTTATTCACTTACAACCAGCAATCTTATTGTTTTTGTAATTTCGTTGTATAAATTCGTATTGGTGAGTTAATAGGAGTGAAGAATAACGATGAAAGATTATTAAGTGCGAAACAGGTGTCGTAAATAATAAAAAAAAGTTTAAACAACAGGATTGCCGTTAGTAAGTGAATATCAATTTCACTATCACTCATAATTTTATAATCTAATCTGAAATTTGAGTACTCCATAAACAAAAAACTTCTCGATTAATAGTTTAAACACCAACCACAACAGTTAAAAAAAAATTTTGTACAAAAGAGCCTCTTGAGTTGTATTGGATTCTCTCATTAATACAAATATGAGATATTTTGTTAATTTTAACTCATTATTGATGTTTGTTTGTAAAAGCTTCCAAAATCTAGTAAACTATGGTAAATGTTTTGTATGTTTTAGTAAATTACCATTAATTCGTTTTTACAGATACATTGTCAATCTTTTTTTAGTATACCATAAGATCTTAAATTTTTCAATTACCGTTTCAAAATGGTGTTAATTGCAAATGTTGATACCAACAAACAATTTTTAACCCTTTTATTTTTATTTTTATTTTTATAAAATGGTATTTATTTTTAATCCAGTCTAATTATCTCCACTTCTTTTATCAAATGTTTTTGAGAAAAAACAACTTGTTGTTTATTCTACATATTTTGACATTGTTCAGATTTTTTCTAACAGCTTTATTACTCTCTTTGCAAAAACTATTTATTGTCTTGTAAAAAAGTTTTATTTTTTGCCGAATTATTTAAAAAAGTTTTTATCGGGTCATTTTTTACACTCTTTGGTTTGTAAACATTAGAGCAACGATTTTGTCGGGGTTTTTCCTAGGGATTTCGGGGTTTCTAAAATAAAAAGCATTCCCCCGGTTAGATTTTTATTTCATTCACTCTTGAAGATTTTCGAAGTTTGATGCTAAAAGTGGATTTCTGTATGGACTTGGATAAGCCACTAAATTAATAAATAGCTTTTAGGATTAGGTCTACATTTAAAAGATGTTACGGCATCAGACAATTGGTTAGAAAGACCACACCTGCGGTAAGGGATATATATTATAGATAACACAATTGTTAATATTATTATTATTTATTATATAATATAGACTATATGTTCCTACAAGATATTTTAAACATTAAAGTATTTAGTAAAATTCCACATCGTAATAAAATGTTACAAAATAGTAATATTTGACTTCCCTTTAAAACTAGAGTGGATGACTTCAAAGTGAAGTAAATGATTCAGACGCGATTTTCCTCAAGCACTTCGACCCATTAATAATTTCTGACTTATATTAGATATTTTCCTCTTGTTCCGTAGTTACAACAACAGTGTTATTATTTATTTATATATTGTTACCTCCTATTGAACAACTTTCAACGCATTGCAGTCATTTACGTTATAAGATTATGCAATGTGCACATAAATCAATAATTAATTACAAACTCTATTTTCCACAACAACTAGACGACGTTTAAGTGGTCGTTCTCAGTAGCGATCAACATACAAACACTTAGAAAACTTTTAAACAAGAACATCATAGAGAAAGGTGTCAAATTGAAATAGCAAGTTAGTAATATAAATTAGCGGAAACGTCACTCTACTACAATTTTAAAACATATTATTGTTGAATAACAACAACAAATACAAAATAAATAATACTAGATACATAAGAATTTAGTAACCTACTAAATTTTATTGTACTTGCATCTTAAATTAGTCACGTCATCTATAATCTATAAGGTAGGCCTACTTCTTTAATCTATATTATATGTCATATTTTATAAAAGGATCACTTTCTTAAGTAAGAACCTCGCATGCTACAGACCAGAGCAGATTCAAGGTCAGGTGATCTACAACACCTATGTTTCATCTAACTACGTGTGTTATTTTCTTAGGTTACATTTTAAGAAGATATGTAACACCAATCCAGTGTCACTTTATTATTAGATTTTTTTTTTTTTTTTACCCTAAGACATATTAGCCGTGCTGAAATTTATCGATAACTTGTGGAAATGCATGGAGAAGGAGTTATAAACGAGGGAAATGTGCGTAAATGGTGTAAACTGAATAAATGTGAAGGATAACTGATCTTCATGATGAGTCACTGAGGAACTGATAAGCCAAGTCGATAACGATATTCATGAAGAGATGTTTTTAACTTTTGTGAACTTCCAGCAGCGTTCCCTAAGTTTCAAGATTTGTAATTTCGGATTTTTTTTTTTTTATTATACTTAGTACTAAAATATTTGTGCCTAATGAGTGTCAAGAATATTTGACACAAGTTATAGCTGTATCTGTCCGCTTCATGACAACATTCGTTCACACACTTCATTGTGATTACTGTATAAGTTTAGATGAGAAAAACTTGATAAACACTAGATGCTCTGAAGTTTACATTTTGAACCTTGTTGTTAATTTTTATAAGATTTAAATTGCTTTAATTGTTGCAGAGCTCCGTTGAAGCTCTGTAATATGTTTTCTTTAGCTTAGATTATTAGTTTTTATTTTTATTTATTTTGTTAATGCGATAATGACCGGTTTTTTTACTATAACAAAAGAGAAAAGAAAAGAAGATTTTGCGCATTCAATTTCCATTTTTTCGAAACTGAGAAAGTTTTCGGACGAGAAAGAATGTAAAATGATAACGAAATGGAAAATCAATCATAGATTGGTTAGGTTTGAATAGGACTTTAATGATTAGGATATAAACATAGTTACATTTCAAAATGTACTTAAATCTCCATTGAGATTACGTAGAAAGGCAAATAATTTAGTTCATTAATACATTTTTCCGTGATTTGTAACAAAACAGTTACATAAAATATAACCCACGTAGACGTTTGTGTGCTGTTCACTACTGAGGAGGGCGGCATAGTTGTTTAATAATCATGTTCGTGTGTTTTTTCTTGGCTAAATTTGAGTTTGTTTTTAATTAAATATTTGAAACATTCGTTATCGAAATATAATAAACTGAGTTGCCATCCTCAGATGCAATCAGCACACAAATGCATACAGTTAAATAAAAACCTTACGCAGAACGTTGTAATATTAAAAGGGCAAGTATAAGAAATTTAATAAAAAATATATGAATTGAAGAATAATGATAATATAATTAATGTAATTTAATCGGACATGTACCATCATTTGTGTGTATAAAAGTAATACACACCGTTTCAAGAGTATAAGTCAATTTCCATTTTCAAGTGATAAATATGAGTTTATGCTCTAGGTTTGTCATTTTTACAATTATCCATTTATTTAAGTCTAAAATAAACAAAGTTGGAGCTGCAATGATCAAACTTTGAAATTGTTTTTGTTTTTCAGACTATCTTGGATGTTTTAGACAATTATGAATAAATTCAATTTTTAGTTTTTGTTGATAACGCAGTTATCCTTTGACATATTGAAAAAATATAAAATACCATTTTGTTGGTTTATAAGAGAAACTTTTGTTTTTGTAAATATGTTGCAGAGTTAACGGTTTTTGAGATATTAGTCATTAAATATTTTAAACCGCCGGTATTTTCAAAATATGCAACATAAAGTCCCTGTTTTTTGTACATTTGTACCGTAATAATTGCTCGTAACACATCTAAACTCAATATAATAATTATTTCCAAATTTATGGTTTGTATGATAAAAAAATGGCGGATAGACGGAAAACTAAGCTAATTCAGACCTATCTTCTGTTTCAGCTTATATGATCTGTTTCTATATTTTTAGCAATAGAACAAGTTTTGAAAGTTTTTTCTGTTTTCATGAATCGCAATTGTATATTTTCATTATTGTAAATTCGAGTAAAATATATACACTGATCGGATCTTTTCTATCGAATAGGCCACCCTCTAAGACCCAGAACGGGGTAAATGTTCATTTTACAGTTAAATCAGTCTGCATTTCAGGGTTTATATAAATCAACGAATAAAGGATTATAACTATTTCTACTGCGATTTCAACTAAGATTAAATCACATAGCTAACCACTCAAAATACACTTAATTTTTATAATTTTTCCTTGTGGTGTTTTGTTCAAGTGTGCAGTAGCTGAAACATTATTTCCTGTTCATACGTCACACCGCGCGCTAGGTAGTAGCATTTAATTTATGTCCAAAAAGTGCATAGCAAATGATAATGTGAGAATCAAATCATACCATGGAGATGGGATATCTAATTAGTATATAGCATCAATGGTAATTTGGGTTTTACAAGATCGATTTATGAAATGTACTAAAACATTTAAGGAGCAAGAACTACTATTCTCAAAACAATTAGATAGCCTATATCTCTAGGTAACTTTTTGTATTAAAATTAAACAAAGTTACCACTTAATCCTCTTATTTATACACATTCGTTAACTCTATATCATAGTTTTCACCAGTCATGAAATTGATCTCTATTTAAACATAATTCACAGAATAAGGTTTTCCTCAATTATTTCATTTTCCTCATTTTATCTGAGAAAATCTATAAAATGCAGTTCAAATTTCTATTCTTAAAATGTATTTATATTTCAAAGTTGACAATTATTTCTACAAAATGTATTATACATTTTAATTCAACGTATTTCTTCCGTTTATTTGTTCCGTTTCCTTTTTCAGAAAATGGTGTTGAATATAAATTTCTATACCTTATATATCACTTGGTATACAATTTCCCCGTACAATATAAAAATTTCGTAATGTAAAATTATTTTTTGATTATAAAAGGAAAAGCATACAAACAAAAGCTTAGAACTTAGATTTATTTCTGAGAATTATAACATCATATACAATAATAAACACGGATCCTATGCAGTAAAGTATTTATTGTAGATTTTTTATCAAACATATATATTCAATTATGTTTTTGAAGTAATTTGATAAACGGTAATGGAATGTTCATATTATTAATATGGTTTACTGGGACATTTGTCATCATTTCTGTAATAAAACTAACACAAGACGTTTCGAAAGTATAAATCAAATCTCGTAATCAAGTGTAAAACTTAGAGCATAACAGAGAAAAAATCAAAATAGTCTGGTAGCCTAGTGCCATGTTGGAAAGTAAAACTAAAATTATAACCTAAGAAAAGAACTAGGCAGTTGATTGCTGTCCTTTGTGTAGTGTATACCTGTGTGTGGTGGTTTTTATCTGATTATATTTATTTTAGTCTATGGTTTAGTTGAATTTAGTCTTAGGTTAGACTGTTCAGGTCTAGTTTCAGGCTCGAGTTCTTTTCTTTGCTTATGGATTTATTTTAGTTTCCAACAGCACTACTAGGTTAATTTTGTATTTTTCTCTTCTAAGCTCTAAGTTTTAGACTTCATAACGAGAGTTGATTTATACTCTCGAATAGTCTTGTATTAGTTTTTATATACACAAATGATGGCAAATGTCCGTTTAAACATATTAATTATATATATTTTAGTCATAAAGTTATTGGATAATTATGGATTGTTCATATTACTGGATAAAGGCTTCTTTATTCGGACGTTTGTCTCGTTTTTGTATATAAAACCTACTACGCGACGTTTTGAGTTTATAGATCAACTCTCTTTATCAAATCAATAATTTAGAACATGATAACCCAGGGCGCTAAAAGTATTCATAAACTCTCTGTTCCTACAATAAATAAATGTATATAATTAGTAAATAACAGAACAGCACGCTAATATTAGATATGAAAAACAAGGTGTTCAACCGAGAACGTACTCTGGTCAACTAACAAAAGAAATTCAGTGCCAACTGGGTAGTTACCTAACTGTTTCTTTCGATGTGAATAACCTTTATCCACTCCTTCAAGAATATAGAGCGTGACCGGTTAGTGACTTGAGGGTTTTACTTATCACGATTTTATATAACAGGTGTTTCATTGATGACGTGAATTTATTACTTTAAAAAATTAATATAATATGATATAATTATACAATATCCAATTTATTTTAACTTTTATAATAAATGTTCAAAATCTCTTCCTCCGTTTGCAATGCAGGTTCGAACACGTTTCATAACTTATGCAGCTACTTTTCTTAGTGTTTGCTTAGTAATATTTGAAATCTCACTTTCAATGTTATCCTTTAATTCGTCAAGTGTATGAGAATTGTTTTGAAAAAACCTTACTTTTTAAATTCCCAAACAGGTAAAATTGCAGGAGTAAAATTGGGGGGGGTCCTGGAGGCAACAAGATGGCCGTAAAATTTCCGTAACATATCCAGCGTTTCATTAGAAGTATGACACGTTGCGTTATCCTGCTGGAATCAAGCAATATCGTTCGTGTAAATCAAGGCTATAATTTTTTTAATTAAGTTGCGATAAACAACACCATCTACAGATTTGTCAAAAAATAAAGGCCCTATAACACGATGCCAGAAGATCGCACACCAAACATCTATTTTAAGTGGGTGTAGTGGTCGTTCGTGAAACGAGTAAGGATTTTCAGAGCTCCATATTCGCCAATTTTGGTTATTAATGTAACCATCCAAGTGAAACCATGCCTCGTCACTAAAAAAAAAAACAAGCCAACATTTCAATACCATTGTGATTAACAAAGGAACGCATCCAGCGATAATACTGTGAACGTTTACCGTGGTCAACAAGTGATTTGCTGGGTGAGGGATTCAAACGTTCTTTCATATCGGCCACAACTTCCACTGTTATCAGTAATGGTCGACCTATGCTTTTCCGATCATATACACTGGCAGTCTCACGAAATTTATTAATCAGACGCGATATTGTTGGCTTATTAAGTACTGAAATTGTAACTGGAACTCGTTTGTAAGATTTATAAGCGCAATAAATCTCAATAATAAATACACGTTTTTTTTCGTGGAAAAAGACATTCTTGAAAATATACACACACTTACAAAGACAAATGCATACTGGAATAGCACTAGTGCATTGCAATAACACATGACACGGCAACAATAAGAACAGTTTTGCCAACAGATATTTGGGGAAGAAATAATTACCTTTGCGTAACTTATTCATTCTTAAACTTCGGGTTGCGTCCTTTTTGAAACACCCGTTAGTATTGGTTATTTTGAGCGTGCAGGCCTTCTCGCGGTCCCACGTTCTTTCAGTGTGTATCATACGGGAGATAGCCGAACTACTACGCAACCTAAAAACTTTACGGTGTCAAGCAGGTGTTGAACAGATTCAGTGAAGAGGTAGCTTAGTCTTTCGGTGCCAAGACGGACAAAAGAGGTGTAAGAAAGCAGTTTTCCTATTAGAGCTATTAAGAAGTATATGATTTGCGCAAAAACACACACAACTATTTTTTTAAATCTTTTCCAATACATTAAAAGAATTACTAAAAATTATAATATAGTACACACAATAATAAATAAATTAATCCCACAAATCGAACAATAGAATTGTAAACGCTTTTCGTTACCATTGTCATCATCCTCAATATTTACTTGCTACGTATTAGTGATAAATAAATATCTTTTTTAAGTTACAAAAAAAAATACTCTTTTCTATTATGTACATTGATAATATTACTTACTAATGTATTTATAAATAGTGCACTATTACGTTCATTTTACAAATAATATTTTTATACTTATAATTTTACTTCTATGGTATAGAATCCGTAGTATGCTAGAAAGGAACCATGGCCATTTTTAATTTACAGTATCCTCAATTTGATTATAGTTTTACTTTGAACGTAAATAAAATGTAATCAATTTGAAATTACTAAAAGTATTTGTAAACTTTACAAATATTAGTAAAATTAGAATGAATTCAATGAGAAAAATATAATTTGCGAATTTGTTCGCACAACTTACCAACGTCCACTATGAAGTATAAAAAGTAAGAGGTGAAAATATGCGAATTGTGAAAAATCACTTTTCTATACAAATCTTAATAAATAATTTCTATATTTTTACGTGACACTATTCATTTTTAGTTGTGATTATTCGTAACTGACCGTATATTAAAATTGTTGTAATTAATATTAATTATGATGAAAATAAATCATGGAAAGAGAGAGAGAGAGAGAGAGAGAGAGAGAGAGAGAGAGAGAGAGAGAGAGAGAGAGAGAGAGAGAGAGAGAGAGAGAGAGAGAGAGAGAGAGAGAGAGAGAGAGAGAGAGAGAGAGAGAGAGAGAGCGAGAGAGAGAGAGAGAGAGAGAGAGAGAGAGAGAGAGAGAGAGAGAGAGAGAGAGAGAGATTAATGATTTATTTAAACGCTCAATTCAAGGACAAACGAAAATTATTTTGAAATAGTTACATCTTCTAATCTTTTGCAATTTTATTGATTATGAATGAATTATTATAATATTCTATTTTTCTGTTTCTTTTTTTAAATGATTAACTTTTTAAAATATAAACCATATAGGTATTCGTGTTAAGCTTTTAATTATCGCTGTTGTTTCGATAAAAGGGAACAATTAAAAATATTCATTGAATTTTTCGGTGTGACAGTGAACACGCTAAATTTATCTCTAATAAACAGAACAGAAAAGGGAAATTTATAAATCAAACCTAATAGTTGAAGTTTAAAAAATATAAAGTTAAATTATTAACAAGTAATATACAGTATACAATACTCTCTTAGTTGTTTGGCTTTGGCTAGTGCAAGATAAATTTTAAAAAGATTAATTAATATTAATTTAGTATATTAAAAATATTATCCGAATCATTTAAAGTATATGTAATTGCTTATGGACTTCCTGTTTTGAAAGGTGAACTTGGAACCGAAATTTCACTTTTAGGTTTCTAAATTTAGTTTTAGATTCTTCTGAAACTAGGCTATGTTGGACTTTTCATGTTTGTCGTGATCTAGGCTTTACACCCGATAAAACGAATATATTAATGTCTCTAAACACAAATTATGGCAAATCTCTTAATAAATCATAGCAATAAAAAATATAGATGTGTGTTAATAAACCTTCACATGCCGTAAATGTAGTATGTACTTTCAAATAACAGCTGAATTCTATATAATAAAATGGTCAATATTATATAGAATGTTTCAAAATAGCCTCCGTTTGAAATAGATTTGTTCACAATGCTTCTATAGCAGCTCATTTTGTACAGCTTTAAAATCGGCATCCAGTGTTGACCCAAACGAGTTTGCTACGATAACAAATAAGAGAGGTAGAACAGCAAAAAAAATCAATAAAAACAAAATAGTTTGTTTGGTGATCTTAAATTCTACGGTAGGATTTAAAATAATTTTAAACGGTTAAGTATAAATGCTTAAACTATTATTTAAATAATTTACAATTAACTTATATTTGTTAATACTAATTTGTTTATATTACTGCAAATTCTTGTATTATTATTTTGTAAATGTATATATTTTATTATTATTACAAAAGCCAGACTAACGTAACAATAGCTCTAGTGGCCGGAAAGTTACTTAAATTTCGGTCAAATTTAGTAGTTATTTTTAATAAATAGTTAAATATTACATATAACAAAATGGTGGAGAAATTAAAAAATAGCGGCCGTTATAAATGTTTTGGTAGTTTTGTTTTATATTGTTCCCATCTAAGCAATAATAGTTCACTTTGCGGTCTAATTTTAATAATAGGCCTACAATTGAGCAGATATAAAATATAAATGTTAAAAACCAATTTACGTCCATTCAATTCAGCTATCACCTACGCAGATTATTTTAAGTCTATTGTAAAGTACTTAAAATTTTAAATTTATATATTTAAAAAAAAAGAAGGTAAAACTAACACAAGTATGTCATTGTTGTGATTTAATTAGGTATAGTCATTAGGGTGGTTTTTTAAGGGGCGAGTGGAGCTTGTCCGGGGTTGGCATTGTTACCTAGGTGACGCCATCGCACCCTTCCATTCCTCCCCCCCCCACCATCCACAAGGACTCAATGCATGTTTGTGAAATTCCCTTCCAAACAGAATCTTTTTATAAATCAAATAGAATTATTTCATAACAAAATATCCGGTTATTTAACGTATTTCAATTACGTTTATTAATTATATCCATTAAATATATATATCAAGGAACCAGATTAAGAGGAAAGGATTTATAAAAACATTTGGACGAAAAAGTATATTAGATAATGATATAGTAATTATTGGAATATCTCACATGGAAAGGTTGACACTTGGGTCTTTAAAATGTCGCGGGAGTAATTTGTCATAAATTTTTACCTTACAGCCCAATTTCATTGGACCCCCCCCCCCAGAAGATTTAAATAAATATTATCGAATATCAAAAAAAAAATAACGAATGAAATCGTCAAAAAATTATAAGATAAATTTAATTAATACAACTAGTACAGTAAAAATGGCTTTAAATTTGTCTGAAAACGGTAGATTAAAGTGTTAAAATTCTTTCTTTTTACGAAATCGACAAGACAGGAGTAGTTTTTAAGGAAAGAGGGTGAAGGGTTAGAAAATAATTTCTTAAATATTATCTCTTAAAAGCATTCATGAATCGATTTATTTTTAATTTTTGGTTGTACGTGCGTTTGTCTTAATTTAATCAAAACTTGAGATATTTTCATCAGAGCTAAAGAAGGGCTGAAAATAAAAGTAATTAAATTATCAACAAATTTTTATTTAAAAAACTGTCTATACGACGTTATTAAAACACCTAAAAGTTGTGATTGAGAATTGGGGTAGTTTCAGCGCCAAATTTAAAAGTTCATAACTCAATCAACTTTAATTCCATGGAAACGAGTAAAATAGAAAATTTGTAGTGAATTTTACGATCTTTAAAAGTTCATTCTCAATTTTAAATCGAAAAAAAAAGATTTTCCAACCCGTTCACCCCTCCATTTCTCGACTCCTCGTAGAATTCGCGAATCATTGATTTCTTAATAAAGAAGTATTTTATTTTTGACACCTAATTTTTACCCTTTTCAAATATATATTTACTGTATTAAACTGCAATTTGTGAGACATTTTTATTTTATACAAATTGGTTTTTAATGTATTCATTACAATCTATGCCCACAGGACTGAAATTATGACTTTATTAAAGTACATGGTCCAATTTCATAAACGAATTTATCATTTCACAAATTTCTAACCGGATTGGTTAATGAATTTTATTTTATTTTATTCTTTAAATTTGTTGATTAGAAACTTTTTCTTTTATTTTTTGGTTCCAACAAACATTTGACACCCACTATCGCCTAAACTGTTGGACTACCATTGGACGAGTCTGTTAACCAGAAACATTAGTCGATAAATTATAAAATAACATGGGAACGTCAAAATTTAAATGAAAGTAATTTTATGATATTTTATTCATACAACGCCCTACAATATTATATTTTTTACACTTTAAATTAATTTTCAATAATAAAAATTAAGAGCCTCTACAATATCTCTATCAATCAATCGGAATTTCAGTTTAGCACGTAACCTATGTTAATATTATTCTGGAATATACAAAGTGATCCAGGAAACCTTTACCATTTTTATCTAATATTTATTAAAACACAAATTACATAAAACAGTAAACCTATAGACAAACCCTAGGAGGTTCAAAACAGCTAGTAATAGATGTCATTTATGCAGTTGCTATGGCGATATAAATTATTTACTTGTTTATTTACCATTGTGCTTGTCGTACTGGTGGAAAACCAATGACATTTTTGTTGGATAGTAAACAATTATTTGGCTCCGAAATTATATAAAACAAATAAATCTATAGCATATTTATTTATAGAAAAATCAAAATAACGCTTTTAAATTAGTGTCGGAACTGCTCTCCACCTGCATTCAAACATGACTTTTCTGTAGTTGCTCTTTGTTTTTAGACGTTCTGAGAAATGTATTGACGTCAATATTGTTTATTTCTCCAGTGGTATTGTCTCGAAGATGAGTAATTGTTATTGAAAGTCTGTGTACACTTTGTCCTTTAAAAAATCCAAAGGTGAAAATCTGGAGAACTGAGGGAAAAGACAATCTAGGTGGCCAAAAATCCTATGACATAATGCTGTCTCCAAAAAAAAACTGGTTATGAGACCAATTAAAGCATCAGTTGCACCATCATGGAAATAGCCTTGAGAGAGATCAGTATCATCAAGATGATCCTAGATTTCTATCATTCGAAAACCATGTAATAGAAAGAATTTCTGGTCTCAATATTTGATGAGCCTGGAAGCAGACGCATAGACTTCTCTGTTTATCTGGCTTCTTTAGTCATTGCATGGCATGAACTTGCTTAACCATAATTTGCTTATGTATTTTTATGTCTGTATGATTTTCCGGTCTCTTTACTTAATCAGAGCAACGATTTCTGGAGAGAACAAAACATACTATTTCGAATATCTGAACGTTTTAGGCGCATACAATTTTACTTTGCTCCACTTTTACTGCGAAAGAATCGAATTCCTTCCATTCTCTGTTGATCGATAAAATTTCTCGCTTGCTTGAAACCGTTCGACCATCAATTTCAATCTGAAAGACTCTTTGGGTAACAAATAACGAGTTCTCGTAATCCAGTAAATCTTTACAATAAAACTCGATGTTGAAGAGTTCGTATTTGCCAATTCATTATCAGTAAAAACGTAAGTAGGCAAATAAATATCATATCAATATAGAACGGCACAATAACACTTATTGCTAGCTGTTTTGAATCTTCCAAAGTTTTTTTATACATTTCATGCAGTTTTTTATAATTGGTAATTAATAAATTGTAATTATAATTGTAAATTGCATTTATAATTATTTTTTATGCCTAATAAATGTTTAATTCAAATTATCTGGATTTTTTTAAAGTATGACGGCGTGGCAGCAATTTTTATTTTTTTATTATTTGATCTTGTACATCTCAATTCCGGGAAATTTAAAGTCAGTCATTAATAGTTTATATATATATATATATATATATATATATATATATATATATATTAACAGTGTTATTTTGTTATTTTTTAAAATATACATAAAGTAGGCCTATTATTAGCGCAATATTTAAACATGGAGGTGATATTATTCTTAAAATGACCCCAGAGAGGGAAAACAGAAAAGTACTGTTCTTTAAGTAATTCTCAAAGGATGAACTTCAGGCGAAATTAAAAAAAGAATATCTTAGAGGCCTGTGGCACAACAAATAATCAATATATTAAATGGAGATAGTTACTATAATTTTGTAAAATATGTCTGGATACATAAACATATTCTGGGATTTAGTAATTAATAGTATTTATGAAGACACATATTTTTGTCAATATAATAGTCATGTGTTAAGCGTGGAGAGTTTCATTGCAATTTTATGTTATTTTATTGTATTTCATTCTGTTCTATTTTTCTTTTTATTCTGTAGGCCTAATGCAATTATTGTGTATTTAATTTTTACTCAAAAATGAACACAATAAACACACTATTATTAAATAAACCTATGAAATCTTACTTTATGTTTCTTGATGATACAAAGTCGACGACGGCAGACAAACAAAAGAAATTCGCGTGTTATCGTGTCAGCGTACAGCTGAATGCCGAGTATTTTTCATTTCAGTTTATTACCATCTTTTCATTCAACCAACTACTGTTTATTGCCAAGTCTTTAAAATTTTTAATAGCTCACACCAAACAACCATTATATTTAAAGGTAAATTAACATTTTGTTTTCTTATTATTTCATTTCATACGTAGCTTAGGTGTGTGATGCGACAACCAATTGATGTCGAGTTTCTCGCGGTTTCTGATGTTCCCTCAGTGTTTTTTGGAATAATGTACTATGTTCTGTCCAGTGGTTTAGAAGCAAATGCGCACAAATGAAAATATCTACATCACATTATATTTTTTTCCCAATGCCTTTGAAACTGGTTCACACCATCTTCAAACTTTTCTTCCATTAGAGTCCAGTGTATTCTACTACAGAAATTCTACAGTAGAAAATCTACTACAGTGTATTCTACAGTGTTACTACTTCGTTTTGATTTGTCAAGTTTTCTGCAAAATATGAGATTGTGCTTGTTCATCTTGGTTCTGGAGATCTTGCATATCGTGCAAACGTCTGACCTGAAGATGTTGATCCTTTTAGATGCTGCTCTAAACTGACATGCTCAGTGGTCAGGGGTAATGTCGCAGTGATTCTCTTCTCAGAAGTTCCTTATTTTGTCTATAGAGGTCTGTAATGTTTTCCTTTCAGTGTTTCCATTATATTATTACAATTATTGTGTAATATGTTTTTAATTTTGGTGGTCCCGTCTATTGTGATTTATATGGTGACCTCATATTGATTACAGTCGTTCTATAAGATGGTATTCACTGTAATGCTACATTGCACACATTATTGTTGACTATTTGTTAATTCGTGTTTATGAATTGTAGTAAAAACGTTATAGTTCTGTATTGCTTGAAGTGGAGATTTCGAGTCCACTAGAATAACAGTATTGCGAGGCCAAGGCCTTATAGCACACCTAACATTTGTGCTTCCAAGAATGTAACACTTGAATTTAGTGTAAAAAATGAGCAACAATATGGATATATATTCCTCCGCCAGTTCCTTTATTTTTTGATCCAACTATCTTTTGAGTAAATGGAGTTTAGTTTTCAAGGGCAATAGTGATTATAAATCATAGGTTTGACTTTGTTGACTTGTTGGAGTAACTCTAGATTTATGTTAAATTTTAAGACGTCTATCATGTATTTGTGGACAAATTGCTCATATCTCACAATTATTTTCGATTATATCATTCTATATTCCTTTTTCTAGAACTCAAAATTTGAGTGTACCTACTATAAAATTCAAAATCAAGATTTTCTAAGAACGACTAACAATATTAATCAAATTTTACTAAAATGTAACTTGTAAATCCTTATAAACAAAACGTGTTGATCGCCTTCTCACCAAAGAGTCGGTTTGAGAATTATCGGTAAAAAATAACAATAATCGTCTAAGGAGCTGTTGTTATTGTTATTTTGGTGGTGTTACACCCTGCTGTGAGTTTTATCCTTTTCAACAATTCCCCACCAAAGCCCACCTTCTACATCCTCTGAGTGTAGTCTCATCTGTCATACATCCCCCAAAACACACTTAAGCCATTTCCTCCTTGCCCTTCTTGTGATACTCGTGTACCTACTGGTTTCCTACCTAATGTCTTTTCCAACCAACTACTATAATTTTAATCCTAATTCAGACCAATACATCTGTTTTAATGTTTTGAAAAACTCAGTAAAATCCCCTACAAAAAACACGCAGTGAAGGTTCCTCTTTTAAGGGTTATATCTTTTATAGTTTTAAAAGATCCTAAGAGTGAGCCACCTTAAGTTGATTATCCTGTATAATGAGCCTTAAGAATATAGAAAGAAAAAAGTGGAGATAATGGAAGGATAATAAATGATTGAAGAAAAATATGAAGACTAAAAGTAATCGCGTTATATCTATTCCTACTCTCACAATTTAAAAAATATATATTTATCTCACACACAAAATATTTTATATGTTACCTATAAGTATGAAAGTATGATCACATTAACATGTTTTTTACAGAGACTTAAACAAATTCTAGGATACTTTTGTTAGATACACCCATTTAAAATATATTTATATTGTTTGTGTATGAACGTACAGATGTAAATATGTAATGAAAATTATAAATATGTATGTATATAAATAAATATTGATATTGACTTGTGAGTTGGTATCCTATACTTGATCAGCTAGAATAAAACTTGAAAATAAATTCCCACAAATAATAGATTTATTTATTCAAACACGTTTCAAAGAAAAAATTGCCATCTTCAGTGACGCGCCATCTACAATAACAAAATTATAACTAATCCAGTACTGCACCAATTCCAGTTTATACCGAAATAAAGGGGCGTGGCTAAAAACTATATACAGCAATACGGCGTAAACACCTTACTGCTGTAAAGTAGCTTTAGCTTTGTATAAATACAGTGTTTTACATTACTTCTTTAGTTATAATTTAGTTATTGTAGCTCGCTTATTACCGAAGATGGCACTTTGACGTTGAAAAGGTTTTTAATAAATCCGTACTATTTCTGTTCAAGTTTTATTTTATGATTTGAGGTTGTTTAGTGAGAAAGTTTTTGTTTAACTATACAAATATAGCTCGGAAGTTATTTTTGTAAGACTGATATGGTGTATTTTTACGTGTTAAAATAATGAAAAATATATTGCGTCTCTACGAGAAGTTTTTGTGAAAAATAAATAAAACTTAATTTAAATTAACGACATCACACATTATGAGACAAGATGGAAAGTGTGACGTAAAACACAAGTTTGACAAGTATACTTGACATTCTACTGGCAAGTTTTGTAGAAAAGGACAAGGTAAAAGTGGGACAGGAGGTCGAGTACATTGCAACACTATAGTACTCGAAAAAACTCTGAGAAAAAAAAATTATAATGAAAGTAATATCTAATTAAATGGAATATGTACAGTTGTGTAATTTGAAACCTCTGGTATTTTTTTAACTGTCGCAGATACCGTAATAGGAAGAAAGTTAGATGATGGGGCAAAAATCTATTCCATGTTTTCTATGTAAATATCCAATTGAGGTTTCCTCAACCAAAACTATTTGTTTTTTAATTATCTCTGTGCAGTGTTCTACAACCAAGGTGTAAACCGATTTTGATCTAATTGTTATGTGGGCATATTTTTACCAAATATCGAGCATTTTTTAAATTTCCTTTATACTATAACCTAATATTTGGACCTATCTGCTATAAAACAAAACAAAAACTTTCTATTTTCTCATAATCGACTTTTACAATTTCGATAAAACTTCGACCCGAAGAAAACGTATTATTCGCCAACTTATCGCTATAAAACAATAACAAAAATCAGTCATGAATCCGTTGTAGAGGGCAAAAATTTGTCAAAATCAGTTGTACCTGTTCATTCTGTGAATTGTGAATACTATTAGTTCAATCCAGTATGTAAATAAAAAAAAATGCAAGTAAAAGATTAAGTTGTGGTAAAATTGAAAATAAACTTTGATCTGCGATGTTAGAAATTTCAATACTTTAAGCTTAGAACAAGTTTATGGCAAAAGCGAAGCAATCTTAAACCCTATTTAATATATAAACATACTTTACAATATTACATTTGATCAAATTTGAAACTTTTTTAATTATTGTTTTTTCAACACGAACTAGAGAACAACTTTTTTAATTCAAGAGAAAAACTATATATAAAAAAAAGTAGTAAATAATTTTTAAAAACATTTTTGAAGTAGATGGTTCAGAATAACATTTTTGGTAGTAGTCAGCTGACTGAGAACGTTAGTGCAATAATTTTTAATTGTGTATGTCATGTAGTTTAAGTATTACTTTTATTGCTTAACTATAATTATGTTAATTTTAATTTTAGACACGTCATATTAGCATCGCTGTAGTAAACTGTATACAATGAGTTATTACGCGACCTAATATTGAGAATGATTCATTATTCATTCATATTATTTGTCGAGACGAAATTATCTGGACATGATGTTTTACTGGTAAAATTAATGAAAACACACAATAAATACACATAGGTCGGGAAATGCTTACTTCCTTGTCTATGAGTCTTATTGTTTTTATTTTCCAATATATATATATATATATATATATATATATATATAACTTTGAATATATATAAGATACTGAGTTCAGATATTTAGTACACATTTATGTTTTACAAATAAATAAGAAACAAAAACGTTTATTTAACGTCAAATATTACGAAAACTGTAAACTTCACAAACAATATACAAGAGATAAAATATTTTTTCTCTTTCAACGACAAACAAAACTATTTTAATTTTTTTTACATGTCAAAGGATAACCGAATTATTATAAAAAATCTAAACATTATTTTCTAGGCAATTGTATAAAACACATAATATTAGCCTAAAATTATAATATTTTGGAATTCTCATAATTCTCCCGATTTTTGTTTGTTTTAGGAATAAAGAAGAAAAACTTTTTTTTCTAAATTCGTTGTATTAGAGTGAAGAAGATTCAGAAAGAGTATAACGTCAAACCAATCCAAAAATCGCTTTAATACTGGAATAAAGTGAAAGAAGAATTTAAAATTACACTTTTTTAAAAAATACATAACAACTAATTCAACTTTCAATTAGAAAAATCACCCTATGTAAAATAATATAGAATCAAAGTTATCGACAAAGTACAATTTAAATCATGCGCCATTTTAAAATTATTGTCCGATTTTTCAAATGATTAATTATTACAAAAGTGCCAAAGGAATTACTCCTTTCAATAGTTTTTCATAGTTACAGATTGTGGCGGTTATTACGTAATGGTTTTTAGGTACACTCGGACAACTAAAATTTGTAGGAATGTTATTTACGGGTAATTTTCTTACTCAGTGAATGGTAATGTAGGAAAGTTAGTGCAAAGTCTGTATCGTATTGTATAACTATTGTAGTTATGATCTGTAAACGTTGTAATGGTCATACACCCTTTAAAGTTTAACCAGTTAACTCACATGTAACCAGACCACACGTCGAATGAGGCTTGGAACACTAATTAGAGGTAGCCCAAAGTGAGCTACTAAATGACACAACTGGACTCAGTGTATAAACACAACCGCACTTAATCAAAACTTGTACCTTACGATGTTATTGTCATTAAAGGTGCACAATGCTAGGACAAAACCGGTATATAGTACATGTTTCTTAATAGGTATTTTTAATAGGTTTTTTTTTTTAATTCTTTATTTTTTAAGAACGAATTATCGAATTTTTTGATACAATTATAAGGAATTGTCGACACGTTTCATTTTTTTGTGATAGTACATTTTAACTTAATCATTAAGTCCGAAACTGTCTAACTGGGTAGTATCCTGTTTTATGTTAATCATTCGGACCTGTTGTTGGTCCGTCAAATGATCCAATTGTGGTGTTTGGACACTACCAGAGTTCCAGATGACAAGTGTATTCATCTTCAGGTGAAAACGTCGCTCACGAGATCGTTAAAACATTAAAATAATGGTTAAAAAGTATCACAACACAAACACGAAAAGATATTTCGTAGCAAGTTATTGTAGCGGTATTAGGACACAACCTATTGACTTATTACTGATTAAAATCAGTCATCAGAAAACCTATCCATATTAAATATTTTAATGTGCAGTATTCGAAAAGTCAAATTTCATACATAACCACAATTTTTTTCATGAATAACTGGAGTTAGGTGAGAGATATTAAGACCACTGAATTCAGTGATGAAAAAATATGTTAAATTACATATCAAAATATCATGTGGCCATTTAAAACATTGACTCAAATCTAATATGGCGGCCGAAAGTTTAAAAACACCACAAAACGTTGCATAAGTAATTATACACAAACTTCATTTAGTCTTATATTATTATGACGCAAACTGTGAGAAAAAGTAAGAGGAAGGATAAACTTTATAGCCACTCAGTACAAGGCTAAGAGGAAAACTCATATTTTAAGCTGAACTATGTGGAAACAGTTAATTGTAATAGTTTTATATTTCCTACGATTGATATATCTAAAATGAATAGTAAGCTTGCGAGCGTTAAGATCTTAACCGTTTGTAAATGATTTATTAGCACTACAATATCAAGCGACAGATACAATCTTAGAAGTAATACTTTACTTCTAGCAACCGTATTTTTAATTGTAACCTGGAAAATGGTAAAATTACAATTTATAATTTTAGAAAACAAAAAACTATTACACGATTTTCTACTTTCATTTACAAAAAGCTAAGAGTAATGTTTATATATGTATAAATGTAAAAAGCGCCTGCCTTCAAGTGCTCACTAATAGATATCTTTGCTATCAAGTCTCTCTTGACCAATTCTTTTTCTTTTCCTACTCGAGAGTATTCGAAGGTTGAGAGTCTTTAATGCATACTCTATTTATTTTATAAGGCGATAATAATAAGATAAAACCGAAAGGTTTTTCGTCTTTAAACAACGAAGAGGAAAAATAATAAAAATCTCTGGTTCATCATTCGTATCATTCTTAGATGATACTAAGAGTTTAAAATGTATGTTTCCTATAAATGATAATTTGGATATTTATGAAGAAATTCCCGTCCAGTAAATTATTTTATCTTCCCATCACAATGTTAAAGTAACATGATTGCTGATGTCTATATACAACAGATTCACCCTGCTATAATGCAACGTTAAACCTTATACTTTTTTTCCGAATTGATACACACTATTTGAAAAAAATGTTAGTTTAAGTTCAGATACAAGATTTTTTGGTATACAGAGCTAAACAAATGTGTGGAGACCACTCTGTTACCTTCTTAAGGGGTAAATC